>CM035420.1:154172365-154187365 GCA_020310875.1 Ceratopteris richardii | reverse complement strand
GATCCACCATCCGAGCATCTCTCACAACCCGACATTGGTGAACCCGACGTGAACAAACGGCCTTGCAGCTTAGAAGCTTCTTCATCCGTGGGAGCAGTGGCTTTGTGTTTGACTCCTTGCACTCTTCTAGGTGTTGACGGCTGTTCCCTAGGGAACTGAGTGCCTCCACAAAGAGTGGCAAGTAGCTATCCTCATCTCGCCACCCCTTTTCATCGACAAGAACTTTTGCACAATCATCCATTAGCAACTGATGTATTAGATTTTGATTCTATTAAAAATTGTATAAACTTATACACAAGTCACTCTTTAAGCCTGTTCTTCGATTCAGATTCCAGGTATTTATATTTGGATTCTTTTTGCTTGCACATAATTAAATGAAAATGACATCTAATGTAGAGAATCTTCTGCATGATATGGAAGCACGATTAATTTCATCTATAGATTTAAAGCTTAATTCCAAGTTTGAGTCCTTAAACTCGTTTCTTTCAATCTTAACTACAGTAGTATCTGATTTTAATGCAAATCTTAAGTCAATAGATACTCAATTTGATCATGAGTTTAGGAATTTAGAAGGAATTCTTCATTATGAACTCTCAAATTTGAATGAAAATATGGAAACAATAGCAAATCATGTAAAAGAAATTTCATCATTCAAAACGATTGGTCATGAAATTGCAAGTTTAAAGGAGAACATTGAAAGGTTAAACAATCAAATACACGAAAGTGCTACATGTGAATGCAAAGATAGATATCAAGTACGAGTTCAAAGTAGATCTATGTATTCTATTGACCAAAATCCTTTACCCGATCATAGAAAAGTTGATCCTAAGGCTTTATATCAAAGACCGAAGAGAACTGTAAGATGCTTCTGGTGTGACCAACTAGGTCATACTTATGGGAATTGTATGGCCTATGAGAAAGCATGTAGCCAACAATTGGTATTAGAAAGTGAACAGAAAATATGTGATTATCAAACACATCTACCATTCAGATTAAACTTAGGTAGAGGAGGAATGATAGACTATTTTGACCAAGAAGAATTTAGTCCTAAAATCAAACTTCAAAAACAATGGAAACCTAAGAGTCATAAGGAGAAAAGCAATGTATGTCAATTACATTCTATGAACACCAAGATTGTGCCTAAATGTGAATGTTTGGACAATGATCAAAACCTTATTAAACCTAAATCTATGAATAACATTGATCTTCAAATTAAATCTAAGGATCAAGATACATTGAAAAAGTTTAAGAAAAAAGAAGATGTAAAGATAAAAGATGATGAAAATGAACAATCAATTGATGGAAATATAGATATACGGGCGGTTTAAAACAGAACCTGAAGTCATAGAAATTGACAATAAATGTGATCAAAATAAAAATGATGAAAGAATAGTACAAACATCTGAAGACGAAAATCTTCAACTTCAATCAGAACATGACAAGAATATGGGAAAATGGGTACAAGAAGCCATATGGAAGATTGAAAATAATATCAAAAACTCATCTAAAGGTAAGAAAAAGGAGAAGAATTTAAGTGAATAGTTTTATTGTGATGGAATTGTTTATTGAAGATAAAACATTTCAAATTTTGATTTTTGCTTGCTGCATATATGCTGTTTTCCTAAAAATTGAGAAACATATACCTAAATTGTTTAGTTTTAATGTTTGAAAAGCTAATTACAAACTTATGATTAAGTTTACATTACGATTTGTTTAATCAAAAGAATTCGAAAATATGAAAACACAAAGTTTGTTTCAAATTAAACAAAAACATGTTTGTAATTATGCTTGCAAATGATTTTGATCAATATGCTTGTCATTTCCTAAACTTATGATAAATTTATGATTTTTTTTCTTTCACAAATAAGAAGAAATCTATTATGAAGAACGATTATGAAGAATATTATTATGATGAATATTTTGCACAAAATGATTTTTGTTTACAACAATTATGATGATATACTTTTAAAAGAAAGAAATATATATGATATAAATATGATCATGATAAATATGAAGAACATGAAAAAAATGTTACAATATGAGGAAGATTTTATTCATATACCATATGATGAGTAAGAGGAACTTTTATAATCCAGATATGAATTTTTCAATGATATAAAAAAAAATGATGCTCATTTATAAAGATACAAGTTAAAAAATTTGAACATTTTGATTTTTCCTAAATTTTATGAACTTTGTTTCATAGGTTGAAAAACCTATTTAAAAAAAAAAATAAAAAAAAATTAAGAATGCATTATTTATGATAATTATAACCACTATGAATTTCTTATGATGAAATTTGTGACATGATGAAGATGAATCTGATAGAATATATGAATTTATATTTGCAAGATAAATGATAATGAAGATTACTTGTTTTGTAAACAGCGAGTCGTAACAAACGAGAACTATGTCGTAAAAAGAGAACACTTACGTCAAAAATTACATGTTTTCACCTCATTTTTGGAATTCCTTTACACCAGTATACATATATTACAAAAATGAGGTGAAAACAAGTAATTTTTGACGTTTTTTTGTCATTTTCTCAAAAAAAAATGAGCTCAAAATGTAGTCAAAATTTCACTATATTAGGCATTGATGTGTCCCAAAATGTATATGATAAGACATTGACATGTCCAAAATCTATATGATAAGACATTGACATGTCTAAAATATATATAAGAATGTAGAAATCAATAGTTTTTACACAAAAATAACATTTTAGACATATCTTTAATGGGTGGATATCTGATTGTTATTCAAAATTGCTACAAAACATGGTTTCATTAACCAAACTACTTTGAGGCATTTACATAAGCACTAAAAATGTCTGAGAGCTTCAATGCAACTCACAACTTTGTCGATCTATGTCTACACCCTCATCATCTGATGCACTTGATTTAGTCTCACACTGTTGAGAGCTCTCTTCTTCTTCTTCTATATCCACAAGAGCTCTATCTTCATCCACGTACATACCAAATTCTGCAGGATCATGCACAACTCTTCTTGTTTTCCTATGATTTCCTGTACCACATACATCTGGAAGCTTTTGTTTTATCATGTTGATGGTTGCTTTCCTCAAGTGACCAGTTTTTGTCAAAGAAAAATCATAAACAAGAATATCTACATCATCCATTTTAAGAGTGGATGTGCTTCGAATATTCTTTTTCCTTTTTGAACCTGTTCGTTTAGTATCACACACCATTTCTAAGTTATATTTACCTGTGAATGCATTACTACTTTTAGTGTAATACCAATGCACCACCAAAGCCTCTATTCTTCTCTGATCAATATCTTTAGTTATCTCTAAAACCTTTGCAATCCAAAATGGTCTGGTAGCCTCATCACCATCAGCAAGTACTGCAATAAGCGTTCCAACATTTATCTCTATTAAATTTCCTTGCCATCTTGCTTCTGCCTGTTTTGTCATCCTTGGGCCTACATAAATATTTCTTTCTGGTGGATGTATAAAACTTTGAAGTGCATCTGCATTACATGCTTGGGCCACATTCACGGATCTTTGTGTACAAAAATCCCATGTGAATGGAACATCAACTGGCCAGTGACCTGCAATTGTATACTGTATAATCTCTTCTTGATGATTGAAAAAGTCCTCCCACCAAGATACATCTTGATCTCCAGCATATTTTTTTGCACGCTCAATATGTCTCTTCTTTTCAATGAGTGCATGCATCCAACTTTTACTTTGATCAACCACACTTCCACATCTTTCTGTATTGTTTTTATCTTCATATGGTGATTGTTCTGCACCATACACTGTTACAGTAGACAAATTAGGCACCTGCAATAAGAAACTACATCCCTCTTTAGGCTCCCACCCAAGAGAAGATGAATACTGCTTTGCAAATAAAAGGGTTATTTCATCAACCCTCCTCTTCAAGAATACATGGTTGAAACTAATATTGTGCAATGGAGCCAAAACCTTAGCACTGTTGTCAAGGCCCATTGAGCAAAAGTGCTTAAAGTCATAAATCTGTGTGAGGTGTTGAACTTCTGGTTTTGGAGTATATGCTTCTGAAATCAGCTCAGATAAAATCGGAAGAGTAAAAGCATTGTTACGTGCCAACTTCTTAGAGAAAGTACTGAACATTTGATCAATGTGATCATGAGTGTGGCCAACCAGAAGAAAATTTACCTTAACCTTCTGAAATACCTGTTTTTCAACAAGCATGCTTAAATATCCAAAGACTGTAGAATTTTTATTCTCTCTTGGAGTATTATCTAGTTGCAAATATAGAGTTGGTGGCAAAAGACCCTTCCATGATTGCAAAACACGATGAATGACAGTAACTGTAAGGTTTGGATCATTATGCACATTCGGATATGTGAAGAAAACCTTGGACATTACAGTTCCATTGTATACCAAAGCGCCAACCAAATGCATTTGCACAAGGACTTCATCTCCAATGTCCTTAGGGATGCGATAAAAATGTGGCAAACAAGTTTTTTTCTGATCCATACCATCGATCAACAAACACATATAACGCTCCGGATTTCTGAGTGCCTTACTTCGATGATGAATTGCTTTCTTTCTCTCTAATGCTTGACTCTCACGATGGTTGTTAAGAAGGTTTTTAAAATTATGCTTTTCCTGTGGTGTTGTAGCCCCTTTTGCCATGTTTTTCAAGGTGGCGCAAACTGAACATTCACCCATTCTAACTTTACGAGGAATAGAAACATTGTTAAACTCTTCCTTCCATAATCGAGTAAAGTGACGATACAACACATACTTCTCATTTCTATTTTCCATGTCTTCTCTATATATTTGAAATACCTCTCGACGCGTAAAGTTATCTGACAAGTGCAACCTTCCAGTTGTAGGCATAACTTCACAATGCAAGCTAAAATAGTTCATCATCCAATTCATTGCATGACGTCCAACAGATCCTTTGGTCCCAACATGGAACGTATCCAAAATGAGATCCCCATTCAAAAACCCTTGTTGAACCCTATGTATTCTAAAATTTCCTACACCCATTGCAATTTTAAATGCAGCCCTACAGCATGGCATCCCTTGAGTAAAGAAATATTCAAAACCAACACGCGTTACTGACATGTTATCCTCAATCATTTGCATGCAAGAAACAAGGTATATATCCTGCCTTTCACTATCTAAATGGAGGAATTTTTCTCTTATGTGCTTTAGTTTCTTCATCCCTAAATTATACAAGCATTTCAAACCACAACAATGCTTCACAATATCCAATGCAATCTGTCTATCTGAAGTAAGAAATTTAAATCTTTTTCGACTTACTTCACGAGACCTTCTTTTAAATCGTAGATTGAGCTTGTTTTGCTTTTTCGTTGCTCCACATGCACTTGAGTCAGAAGGGAGATCAATGGTTGGATCAGATGGGAGATCAAGAGGTGCATTTGGTTGAGCAGCATTGCACTGTGAATTGGATAACTTAAATGACTCAACAGAAAACATGGAATCATCAGCACGTTCTAAATCATAGGGATCATCACTTCTCTGGAAAGGTTCAACTGAGAACAATGAATCAATATGAGCAGAGGAAGCTGATGCCCAAGCATCCACTGAAAAGATAGAGCTCATCTTCACTGAGTTCATAGAAGACTGAAGATGAATGACCTTTTTAAATAAGTAGAAATCCGAGATCAAGTGAAGATATCACATCAAATGTCACATCAAGAAGATATGAAATCAAAAGCTTATTAAAGTACATTAAATAACATAAAACATCAAATTACATCAAATCACTTAATTACTCAAATATACACTAATCAGGGAACCAAAGATTTGATTCACTTTTGATTCAAATGAGAAACATAGTTGATTTCTAACTACATATGAGTCATTCAGTCTAAGCATTGTGAATGAATCAAAATATATCCAAGTTGAGTTCCAACAGGAATATATAATAAAATTGTTTGGAGAAATTCTACAAGAAGAAATTTTACAACTGGAATATATCCAAGTTGAGTTCCAACTGGAATATGCTATGGCATTGAACACTATACAAGAAGAAATTTTACATTTGGTTAAGATTTCAAGGATTAGGCTTTATTGTGGTGTAGGCTAGATATCAAAGAGGTAGATGAAAGTATATTGAAAAAGAATTATGTGTAAAAGAGGCACACAGAAAGCATATGCATACATTGATTTTCCATTTCAACAATGTGTTACAAGATAAATGTGAATATGAACTAAAGTGTGGAGGATAACACTATAAAGATGTCATTAATCTCACAACTTAGACCTAATTTTCTCCCAAGCAACAGACTCTAAGAAAAAACTTCTACATGTGATTAGAAATCCTCATGTACATACCATACTGTTGCCATTGAAGTTTAATTTCCATGCAAATGTATATAAATAGTTGCCAGGTTCTGTACTAGAATGTTTATTCATAGTGATTTTCCATTTCAACAGTGAGTTACAAGATAAATGTGAATATGAACTAACGTGAGGAGGGTAATACTATAAAGATGTCATTAGTCTCCCACATTTAACAAAACTTTGACTTGATTTTCTCCCAATAAAGAGATTCTTAGAAACAAATCTCTACATGACTTTAGACATCCTCATGGACATACCATACTCTTGCCATTGAAATGTAATTTCTATGCAAATGTATATAAATAGTTGCAAGGGTCTATGAATATTTCATTAAAGTGGCTCTGAAACAGCCTATTTGTGTGGGTGCTATTCCCTGGTTAGATAAGTTGACAGATTTAGTTAGCAAGTGGACTCATTCAGTTAGATCCAGTTAGTTTCTGGTTCAAGTTACCCAATTGCCTATAAATACCAGAGGAGGAGATCATTCGCATTTTCAAAATCCACGAGCAAGAGAGAGCAGCAGAGCACAGATAGCCATGGAGCACAGAGGTCAGCATACCAGCAAGCCAAGTCTGATGGAGAAGAAGAATGTTGGCAAAAGCACCAAGAGGTAGACAAAATCATAACATAAGTAAAGATTCCAAAAAGATTCCCTCTGTATGTCTGTCTAAATATCTGCTTTCTAGGCATTAATTTTTCTTACCTCTAGAAATATGGATTCAAATAAGGTGTAAGTCGATGCCAGGCATCGACTTAGGATTGCAAGTCGATGCCAGGCATCGACTTGCAGGAGCAAGTCGATGCCAGGCATCGACTTGTCGGTGCAAGTCGATGCCAGGCATCGACTTGCAACCCCAAGTCGATGCCTGGCATCGACTTGCAGCCCCAAGTCGATGCCTGGCATCGACTTGCAGGTGCAAGTCGATGCCAGGCATCAACTTGTCGGTGCAAGTCGATGCCTGGCATCGACTTGCAGCCCCAAGTCGATGCCAGGCATCGACTTGGGCCCAAAAAACGATGCCAAGCATCGACTTGCCGGCATCAACATTCACTGAAAAGTCGATGCCAGGCATCGACTTTTGGGTGCAAAATCGATGCTTGGCATCAGCTTTTGGGCCCAAGTCGATGCTTGGCATCGACTTTTGTGCCCAAGTCGATGCCAGGCATCGACTTTGTGTGCAAGTCGATGCCAGGCATCGACTTGAGGGTAAAAGTCGATGCCAGGCATCGACTTGGCCCAAAAGTCGATGCCAAGCATCGACTTGGGCCCAAAACTCGATGCCTGGCATCGACTTTCACCCTCAAGTCGATGCCTGGCATCGACTTGCACACAAAGTCGATGCCTGGCATCGACATGCACTTAAACATCGATGCCTGGCATCGACCTGAAGCTCAAAATCCATGCCTTGCATGGACTTGGGCCTTTGAAGCCACATTTACGTTTGATCTGATATTTCCAATTGCTTTCAGGGATGCGGAGTACAAGGATGAAAGGCCCATCAAGAAGCTCAGAGTCACCATGGGCTCTGCTGACCAGCAACGTGACAAAGGCAGTGGTCACCAAGCAAAGCCAAAGAAAATTATTGCACCATTATTCTCTGAGAAGGCCAGCAACCCACTAGGAATATCCTCAGGTGGACAGAGTAGCATAAAAATTCCTGAGGAGGATCCAAATATGAGGGAAAGGTCTAGGGAGACGGAGGTCATGAGGACAGATCGTCCACTTCGGGACATGACAAATCTCGAATGGTGCCTTCAGTACGTTGAAGAGAAGAATGCAGTCCTCCTTGTGTTCGCAGGGGCCTATGGCAGAGGAAAGATCACGACAACACAAGGTTTTCAGTATGGACTTGTTTACAAATTGGATTATGAAGATGAAGATTCTGACAACCTGCTTTTCTTGGTGGAGACATCGAAAGGATTAAGAAATGTCATATGCAAGATGGATTTCTTGTGCCCAGAGTGCTGTGTTCCAGAAGAGCTAGCTCAGATATGCAGAGACTCAGTGAATTTCATCAAGGACCTGATGCCATGGATACAGGGCAATATCATGCCAACACAGCACAAGAAGACGACCCCTGTAAAGGCAAGGGGTAAGCAGAGTGTTCAGAAAAAGCCCCAAAAGAAAAAGAAGATAATTGCAGAAGAGAACTTTTCTGACTCAAGCTCTAGCTCTGGGGACATAATTGTTGCACCTGGTGGAGAGCTTGCATCTGGTGTGCTTGGCACTGAGCAGAATAAGATGAGGGAGGACATAGCTAGAAGAAAAGTTGTGAAGAAGGGGCAGTTGTTCCACCTGCCTATTAATATTATCCACAGGCCACCAGTGGATCCAGTCACAGGGAGGAGGCCCCTTGAGATCAGAGAGCCACATAATTTGCATGTCCAAAACCTTAAGAAGAAAATGAAAATAAATCCTCATGCTACTGTTGTGCCATTCCTTGTCATGGTGGATCCGCATGAGTGCAGCTGTGTGGAGGATTTCAATGAGGGCTTGTTTGAGAAGTACACGTATTATGTGATTGGAGGTTCACACTCTGCAGAGGCTCGTAGACAGTTAGTGAAGGAGCACCCTACTACATTTTTCTTTAGGTATGCAGAGTGTAAGATATATGCTGGTCTTACAACTGAGGAAGCCAAGCTTCTTGCTTGGGATCACAACAACGACAATGACTACAGGCAGAAAATGTCCTCCATAGAGAGAATTCGGTTCTTCCACCATGAATACGAAGATTGTCTTGTGAAGGAAGCTGGTAGAATACATCCCAATCTACGAAAGCAATGCCTTATTGAGGTTGGAATTGCATTGGATGAGAATAGAAAGTCAGATGCTTTGAGGAAATATGATCCATGGTTTCAACTGGCATTCAGATCAGGTGAGATCTGGGATCTTCAAGATAGAATCTTCACAATGTGGGAGCACAAGGAGGTCAAGGGCCAGAAGCAACGAAAGTCGAGGCCAGACCCACAAATTGATCTGAGGGGAAAGGGAAGGAAAGTTGACCTTTCAATTGAAGAGGCTCCTAAGGACATGAAGCTGACCCCATGGAGGGCCCTTCAAGGAATCAAGGATGATACATTGATCATATCAACTTTGTCAAGGGTGATCTCGAAGGAGTTAAGCCTCAAGGAGATGGTGACTGAGCTCAATAAGTATGTATGTTATTCTCAGATCCTTTTTCCCTCCTCCCATGCTTCTTGTCTAACCTAGTCGCTTTTATATTTATGTGTCTGTAGTCATAAAGTGTACATGAAGATTTAGGAGGTGATGATGAAGAGGCTGGGTTGCTTTTCTTGGACAGAGGTCCAAGCAGACTATCCAACCACATCATCCTACAAAGCCTTATCAGAATATTTCATCCTGTTTCGTGATTGGGTAGATTCTCTTTTCAGAATATTTCATACTAAACAATTTGATGCATTGCATGGCATCAACATGGGGGCAAAAGTCGATGCCTGGCATCGACTTGGGGGCATAAGTCGATGCCTGGCATCGACTTGCAGCATAAGTCGATGCCTGGCATCGACTTGGGGGCATAAGTCGATGCCTGGCCTCGACTTGCACCATAAGTCGATGCCTGGCATCGACTTGGGGGCATAAGTCGATGCCTGGCATCGACCTGCAGCATAAGTCGATGCCTGGCATCGACCTGCAACAAAAGTCGATGCCTGGCATCGACCTCGTGGCAAAAGTCGATGCCAGGCATCTACCCCAACAAGAAATCGATGCCATACATCCGTTCTTTATGTTCTGTTTGCTGTACTGAAGAGCTCTTCTAATTGTTTTTCCAATTTGTTCTGCAGAAACCAAGGAAAAGTAAGTCTACAGAGGTACTAGATGATTGCCCCCCTGCATTCCTTGCTCACATTCAAAGAGCAAGGCATGAGAAATCTAGACTGAAAGCGAAGGAGATGGATTTTGATGATGAACCCGATCTTAAATGTTTCTCCAATCCCCTAGACCCCCTTAGGCCTGTATATTACAATGTGTTCTGTAGTGATGTAAATAATATTTGTTCTGTTGTGCCTAGAAAACATTTCTCCCTTCTCATAGCGGACATACCCTATGGATTTAGGATGTTAGGATCAGTTAATGATGATGAACCCTTCAAACACCCTCAGATTCGGAAGATGGTCACTGATTTTGCAGAGTTGACTATGTCTCCTCTTTGGAGGATAGTAATTTTCCATAGCAGAGACCAGTCTTTCTCTGTTTCAACTGCTCTGCAGCCAAGATGTCATGCTGTGGAGTGCCTCACTTGGTAAGTAATCTTCTTTCTATCTCCATGGCTTTAATGATGCCCTATGTGACTCATAGTTCTTTTTTGCAGGGTGAAGACAAACGTTAATCACACTCCTTTGCATCGGTTTGTGAGTGCCACTGAATGCATTACAGTGGGCTATTATGATGAAGTAAGCAAAAGGAGAGTCAGGGAGCATTGCAATGAGAATGGGATCTCAAATGTGCTCATGTTCCCAGCCGTTACCAAAAAACTTCGTCATGTAGCTGGGGACATGACATTGGTTAACCCTTATCAGAAGCCACAAAAACTCATAATGAGATTGCTTCAGCTATTTTCCAATGATGATGACTGGGTCCTAGACCTTTTTTCGGGCATAGGTAATTTCAATTTTCACAATTTTCATTACTCATTGTTGATTGAAGCCTCTAAGAGGTTTTCTGTTGTTTCAGGAACGACTCTGGCTTGCTCCTTAAAGATGTTCAGGCACTGCATAGCTGTGGAGAAGGATGATGCTCAAGTGAGCTTCATTAGAATGAGAATCAATGGGCTGAATGAATGCCCAGATGAAGACCAAGAGGTTGGAAGGAAGCACATTGCAGATACGGAGAGATTCCAAGCAGCTTCAAGGGAGCCTGTTCCCCCACTTGCAGATGAACCTGGGGACATGGCTGACCTTGAAGAGCCAATCTTGGAGCAAGAGAGGCAAGATAGGTGTTCTAATGTGCCAGAGGATACCAATACCCTTGAGCCTGAGGAAAGCTATGATCAGCTTCTATTGTAGATTCACATAACTCTTGTAAAACACATGAAATGTAAAAGATCATTTTAATAGAAATATAATTTGGAGTTCTGCTTCCACTTGGTGTTCAGCTTGATTTATCTTGAGCATTTCTCTGATCATTTGTGAATGTTTCTTAGTATAATTTTGTTGAATATTATCTTCTCTTGGGAATGCTTTTGTGAAGTGTATTTCATATTCTGTTAATATGACCAGGCATTCAATGGGGATCTTAACCATACAAAGGGGATGATCTTAATTGCCTTGTTAAAATGCTCTGATTTTTACAACACATGTACTCTAATTTTCGAGTACCTCTTAATTAGCTATCTTCTGTGCTTGTTGAGGTTATAGATGTAATGAAGGAGCTTCGCGAATTCTTACATGTACCTTTTCAACTCTAATCTATTGTCCAAGATCATGATGTGGGATTCTTGGTCATGCTCAACAACTAGTTTTCATGGCAGCAAGAATTTTAGTATATCTATCTTGACTACTTGGGATATGAGATCAAGCTTCTAAAGACAATATTTACAAGCAAGACTCGTGATGCTTTCTAGATATTGTAGAATGCCCACTTAATTGCTTCATATAATGGTATTTAGGTAAAAAGAAAAAGAGAACATGTCTTTGTTCTCCTTTGTTGTGACTCAGTGTTTGTAGCTTCTATTTTATAAGTGATTACAGGTTCTGAAGATGCATTGATCAAAGCAATTGAAGATGTTATGCCAAAAGTTTTGATAAATTTAAAGAGAGCAGATTGAAGATGAAGCAGATTGAAGATAAAATTGATTTTAGGTCGTATTTTTCTTTGTCTTAAATTTTTCTTTAGTGTGGGTTTCTTTTGCAGGAAAACCAAGAGAAGATTTGAATATGAAATTTAATAATTTTGCGTGTCTAGCTGTTGCTGGTTGAGTTCTAACAGGTCTTTGAAGAACAAATTAAGATGCATAAAGATGAGCAGATTGAAGATGAAGCAGATTGAAGATAAAATTGATTTTTAGGTCGTATTTTTCTTTGTCTTAAAATTTTGTTTTACGTATTTTATTTGCATTCACATAAAACTAATTGATAAAATCTGGAATGAAGAATATTAATTTATAAAGGACTCTATTTAACCATATTAGGGAGATAAACATAATTTATATTTCTACATTTATAGATTAAGTGAGATTTGTTAAAAATAGAAGGATTTGTAGTTCATTTAGATAACGAAAGTAGTTGTATATATGTAGGAGCATATTGTTGCATGATACATGTCTGTGAAAACCTAGATCTTTCTTGTCCATGCAGCTAGATCCTTAGCTCCGATTAAGGGGTTAAGCCTTTCCCCTTTAAAACAAAAAAGTAGCGAAAAAAAAAAATTGACATGGAAGTTATACCTTCTTCCACCCCAAAAAGGTATTTACATTTATTATCGATATGAAGTTTACATCATATTTATATGAAGAAAACTAGTTGTGAAAAAACACATCTAGTGATTAAAATTGGGCATACAAGGCCGCTGTTTGTCCAAGTAGATTTAGTAGATTTTTTTGGCATGCTTGATTGCTCATATGTGAATGCATATATATGACGAAACCTGCATTTGAATGAATGAAAATGAATTCTGTTTTATACTAATCTTTACATAGTTTATAAATGGTTAAAATGTAAACTAATGTTTGTTGACTGAAAAGGTTAATAGTTTACCTTTATACTTTAATATGTTTTCATTGCCAGATGTAATTGAAATAAACTTCATGTACATGTTGAAAAGATTTAAAATTTGATAAGATTAAATATATTTAAAAAAGAATTGATGCTGTTCTATGATTTAATTTCAGGATAACTATTGAAAATGCTGCTTCCCTAAATCTGCAAGTTGGCCCATCGGGAAGATGTGCAGGTTTGGTGGCGGTGGATGTCGAGAAGATTTACATCTTCCAGTTGATGACCAGAGAAAATGAAAACAACTTAATTGGTGAATTCTAAACCTCTTTTTCACTGTTGAACAATTGTTTTGGATTGAATTAACTACTTTTGAAGTGTTTGCAGGTACAAGAAATGATGAAGAAAATATGTTCAAATTAGGGTTTATCCTAATTACTTAATTAATGAGTATTTATATTTATACATGCTAGAAACATGGGTATATAACTCTAGTTCATATGATTTATGACAATAGGGTTCATTTGAAGGGTCTCAAAAGGTTCTAGTAGATTCATGTTAGAGTTTATTTATGTTCCAAAGGGTTAATGATAGGGTTTATTTAAATGTTAATGAGATAATGGTAGGATTCCAAAAGGGTTTTAAGGGGTTTAGTGTGCAAGAATGAAGATTAGCCTTAGTTTGAAGGATTGAAACAATTAATATTTAATGAAATTACTCTATAATTTAACATTGGTTAACCTACAAATTTAATTTATGGTTTAATTTGTTAATTTAATAGTGTGCATACTTTTAAATACTAAGGTTCTAATTAATTAAACCCTTAAACTAAGATTGAATTAAATGATTTATTTAAAATAAGAAATATAGGCTAATTAAATTAAAAATGGTAAATTAAATGGATAAATAACTAGTGGTCTATATGAGTACTAGGGAAAAGAATGGTTTATAGAAGATGTGTAACTAAAGTGATTGAAAGAGTGGTTGGAATAAATGATGCAATTAAAGGAAGCTAAAGAGAAACTTTAAATGAATGGTGTATATGAAAAAGGTTAAAAGAATGGAGTAAGTGAGTCGTGTAAATAAAGTCAATTTAAAGTGTGGTGAAAGTAAGGAGATTAAAGTGTGGTTGTAGATTAAAAGTTCAAACCAAAAGAGTGGATTAGGAAGGACTTGTGTATGTATTTAAATGTGTGCTGAGCTCAAGTTTCTCTTAATGTTTTTTGCAGGTACTGTCTCCTGCTCTTTACTTTCTTCTGTTTTTCCTTCTTTCTCATTAGACCCTCCTTGTGCTCGGGATATTAAGCCATCATGTACTGCTGTTGATTGTCCGGCTGGAAGCATGCCCATGCCTATTCCATGGCTTGGTCTTGGTCCCTCAGCATTGCGCGTATATATGTGATGTGATGTATGTGTGTGTGTGTGAGATGTGTGTATGTGATGTGATGTATGTGTGTGTGTGATATATGTGTGTATGTGATGTATGTGTGTGTGTGATATATGTGTGTGTGTGATGTGTGTGTATGTGATGTGATGTATGTGTGTGTGTGTGATGTGTGTGTATGTGATGTGATGTATGTGTGTGTGTGAAGTGTGTGTATGTGATGTATGTGTGTGAAGTGTGTGTATGTGATGTATGTGTGTGTGTGAAGTGTATATGTGTGTGTGTATGTGATGTGTATGTGATGTGTATGCGATGTGTGTTTGTATGTGATGTGTGTGTGTATGTGATGTGTGTATGTGCGTATGTGATGTGTGTATGTGTGTATGTGATATGTGTGTGTGCGTGTATGATGTGACGTGTGTGTGTGTGATGTATGTGTGAGAGAGAGATTCCCCCCCCTCTCTGGCGCTGCGTGCAGCAGCGCGCAGAGAGAGAGAGGGAGAGAGAGACAGAGAGAGAGAGAGAGAGAGAGAGAGAGAGAGAGAGAGAGAGAGAGAGAGAGAGAGAGAGAGAGAGAGAGAGAGAGAGAGAGAGAGAGAGAGAGAGAGAGAGAGAGAGAGAG
>CM035420.1:154164865-154169865 GCA_020310875.1 Ceratopteris richardii | reverse complement strand
TTGTTTCATTAGTTTTTCCATTACTTTCCTTGATGTCTTCTAAGTTAGTTCATGAGTCTGAGCACAGTACTATTGAAAATATTGAAAATATTGGAAATGTTCCGCCAACTCTAGACAGACCAGAACCCTCTAGCTTACCTGAAAGTTTAGTAGAAGAACCCATTATGGAAGTTTGAATCTCATATCAGGAAGCTGTTGCTATGTACGAGGCTCCCCGTCCTTACGGTCCATAGCTATTTAAACTATTTAAAGACCTTAGTTTCAGTCATAGAAATAGGTAATTTAAATTGTTTTGTCATTAGAACCCTTATTTTCATAAGCCTGAGTTTGCTACAGACACCCCGCGTGTGCCGAACGATTTAGGCGGATGACTTGATCCACGATCCGAGCATCTCTCACGACCCGACAGCGACGTCGGTGTTAAAGTCAGTATATGCGTCGGAAAGAAAGTGTCGGTATGCACGCCGGTATAAGCGTTGGTATGTGCGCCGGTATAGGCGTCCATATATATGCCGGTATTACTAATGCCCATACCGACGCCCATACTGGGTGTACCGGCACCTATACCAATGTGCATATTGGAGCTACCGACATGTATATCGACGACCGTATTTGCACAAATTTTTTTGGGTAGAGTGTGTTGTTTTTTGCTACAACATGATGTTGTTTAGCAAAAGACAATACACTCTGCCCAACTGAGTACATGTGTTATGTACTCTAATGGCAACCAAAACATAAACTTATATGAGCAAAAATGAACAATGAATCATGTACAGAAAGTTGTATATTCCATAAATGAAAAATGTACAAAAGTGTGGTAAAGCACTTCTATATAGGAATCGAAATACAAAATTATGGTACATCATTGCCACATAGGAGTGTAATACAAAATTGTGGCAATGTGACAAAACACTTCCATATAGGAATTGAATACAAAATTATGTTACATCATTGCCATATGCGAGTGTGATACAAAATTATGGCCTTGATCAAATTATTTACACGTACAATCCTGCAACAAAACATATGTATAAAATAAGACCAATTAACATGAGATTTATAAACAACAACTAAAAACATGAAACCAAGATATAACTTTACCTAATCAAGAATATTCTCCCATGAGACGATTGCACCGCGTCGCTCTAAGTCTTGTAACAGTGCAGTCAGTCCATGTCGATATCCATATGATTCTTGAGTTCACGTTGGAGGACGACCCACTCCGAACTCCTATAATAAATATGCAAAATGTTAGATGAACATACATAATGTGCTTAACACAAACAACTTCAATAATTAACACGATACTTACAAATTGGCAGCGCATACTGTCGTATCCGCCACTACCTAAATGCGACGTTCCAACCGTATCTAAACGTGGGGCCGCCGCATCTCTCTGTTGATGATATCAATCAGGATTATGTTGCTGCTCATCCTGAATCGATTCCCATTCTTCGGCATCTAGCCATACAGGCTTCGGTAAGCCTGCTCTAAAAGCATCGCGAGCATCCTATTGTCGATAAGACATCACATCACGTGTCGTATGCTGAATCCATTCGGAACTCACAATAGGGTTCCCAGGTGCTGGCCGGTACTCTTCATATATGGATTGTGTGATATGATTTTTAGAGTACCTATCCTGTTCGCTCCATTTTAACATTACGAAATGACCGAATTCGATGGAGCAAAGTTGTCGAATGCACTGATGCATTGACTTTCCAGCTGCATCCATAACTAGAGCTCCATTACGGATATGATATATCTTGGAGTCTTCATGATCATGCGCTCCCCAAGGTGTACGTGGAGATCCCATCTGATGCAATGTGAAGATCTCATCTCATCCAATGTATATATATGCATGCTTGTATACATATGCATGCTTATATACACATGCATTCATGCTTGTATACATATACATTCATGTATGCATATGCATTCATGTATGCATATGCATGCATGTATGCATATGCATGCATGTATGCATATGCATGCTTGTATGCATATGCATGCTTGTATGCAAATGCATGCTTGTATGCATATGCATGCTTGTAAGCATATGCATTCATGTATATGGATATTCATGTATGTATGCATATGCATGTATGTATGCATATGCATGTATGTATGCATATGCATTTGCATACATGCATGCATATGCATGTATTCATATGCATATATGCATGTATGCATATGCATGCATGTATGTATGCATATGCATGCATGTATGTATGCATATGCATGTATGTATGCATATGCATGTATGTATACATATGCATTCATGTATGCATATACATTCTTGTATGCATATGCATTCATGTATGTATATGCATTCATGCATGCATATGCATGTATGTATGCATATGCATTCATGTATGCATATGCCTGTATGTATGCATATGCATGTATGTATGCATATGCATTTATGTATGCATATGCATGTATCTATGCATATGCATATACATTCTTGTATGCATATGCATATACATTCATGTATGCATATGCATATACATTCATGTATGCATATGCATTCATGTATGCATATGCATGTATGTATGCATATGCATGTATGTATGCATATGCATGCTCGTATGCATATGCATGCATGTATGCATGTGCATGCATGTATTCATGTGCATGCATGTATGCAATTGCATGCATGTATGCATGTGCATGCTTGTATGCATATGCAAACTTGTATGCATATGCATGCTTGTATGCATATGCATGCTTGTATGCCTATGCATTCATGTATGCATATGCATGTATGTATGCATATGCCTGTATGTATGCATATGCATTCATGTATGCATATGCATGCATGTATGCATATGCATGCTTGTATGCATATGCATGCATGTATGCATATGCATGCATGTATGAATATGTATGCTTGTATGCATATTCATTCTTGTATGCATATGCATGTATGTATGCATATGCACATATTCATGTATGCATATGCATGCTTGTAAGCATATGCATTCATGTATGCATATGCATGTATGTGTGTATGCATATGTATTGTGTATGTGTGTATGCGTACGCATTTTGTATGTGTGTATGCATATGCATGTGTGTATGCATATGCATTGTGTATGTGTGTATGTGTATGCGTATGCATGTGTGTATGCATATGCATGTGTGTACACATATGCATATTTGTATGCATATGCATGTGTATGTGTATGCATTGTATGTGTATGCATGTGTATGTGTATGCATATGCATGTGCATATGCATATGCATGTGCATATGCATATGCATGTGCATATGCATATGCATGTTTGTATTCATATCCATGTGTGTATGCATATGTATGTGTGTATTTATACATATGTGAGTATGTGTATGCATATGCATGTATATATCCATATGCATGTATGTATGCATATGCATTCATGTATGCATATGCATGTATGCATATGCATACATATGCATGCATGTATGCATATGCATGCATGTATGCATATGCATGCATGTATGCATATGCATGCATGTATGCATATGCATGCATGTATGCATATGCATGCTTGTATGCATATGCATGCATTTATGCATATGCATGCTTGTATGCATATGCATTTATGTATTCATATACATTCATGTATGCATATGCACATATGCATGCATGTATGCATACGCGCATATGCACGCATAAATGCATATGCATTCATGTATGCATATGCATGTATGTATGCATATGCATGCTTGTATGCATATGCATATTCATGTATGCATATGCATGCATGTAAGCATATGCATGCATGTATGCATATGCATGCATGTATGCATATGCATGCATGTATGCATATGCATTCATGTATGCATATGCATGCTTGTATTCATATGCATTCTTGTATGCATATGCATACTTGTATGCATATGAATGCATGTATGCATATGCATGCATGTATGCGTATGCATGCATGTATGCATATGCATGCATGATTGCATATGCATACATGAAATGCATATGCATACAAGCATGCATATGCATACATGCATGCATATGCATACATGAATGCATATGCATACATGAATGCATATGCATACAAGCATGCATATGCATACATGAATGCACATCCATACATAAATGCATATGCATACATGAATGCATATGCATACATGCATGCGTATGCATACATGAATGTATATGCATATGAATACATACATGCATATGCATACATGCATGCATATGCATACATACATGCATGCATATGCATACATACATGCATATGCATACATACATGCATATGCATACATACATGCATATGCATACATGAATGCATATGCATACATGCATGCATATGCATACATGCATGCATATGCATACATGTATGCATATGCATGTATGTATGTATGCTTGCATGCATGTATGCATATGCATGCTTGTATGCATATGCATGCTTGTATGCATATGCATGCATCTATGCATATGCATTCATGTATGCATATGCATGCATGTTTGCTTATGCATGCATGTATGCATATGCATGCATGTATGCATATGCATCAATGTATGCATATGTATGCATGTATGCATGTGCATGCTTGTATGGATATGCATTCATGTATGCATATGCATGCTTGTATGCATATGCATGCTTGTATGCATATGCATGCTTGTATGCATATGCATGCATGTATGCATATGTATTCTTGTATGCATGTGCATTCTTGTATGCATATGCATGTATGTATGCATATGCATATATTCATGTATGCATATGCATGCTTGTATGCATATGCATTCATGTATGCATATGCATGTATGTGTGTATGCATATGTATTGTGTATGCGTGTATGCGTATGCATTGTGTATGTGTGTATGCATATGCAGGTGTGTATGCATATGCATTGTGTATGTGTGTATTTGTATGCATATGCAGGTGTGTATGCATATGCATGTGTATGTGTATGCATGTGTATGTGTATGCATATGCATGTTTGTATCCATATGCATGTGTGTATGCATTTGTATGTGTGTATTTATACATAT
>CM035420.1:154079865-154159865 GCA_020310875.1 Ceratopteris richardii | reverse complement strand
GCATGCTTGTATGCATATCCATGCTTGTATGCATATGCATTCATGTATGCATATGCATTCATGTATGCATATGCATTCATGTATGCATATGCATGCATGTATGCATATGCATGCATGTATGCATATGCATGCTTGTATGCATAGGCATGCATGTATGCATATGCATTCTTGTATGCATATGCATTCTTGTATGCATATGCATATATTCATGTATGCATATGCATGCTTGTATGCATATGCATTCATGTATGCATATGCATGTATGTGTGTATGCATATGTATTGTGTATGTGTGTATGCGTATGCATTGTGTATGTGTGTATGCATATGCATGTGTGTATGTATATGCATTGGGTATGTGTGTATTTGTATGCATATGCATGTGTATGTGTATGCATATGCATCTGTATATGCATATGCATGTTTGTATTCATAGGCATGTGTGTATGCATATGTATGTGTGTATTTATACATATGTGAGTGTGTATGTATATGTATATATCTTTGGCTCTCTCTCTCAATCGAAAACAAAACAATCACTTACATGGATGTAATTGTTTGAATCAATGTTGTCAAAATCCACTTGAAGTTCTCCTTCGTCGAATTTCCAAAGATTTGATCCCAAAAATCTCTTGCAAAACTAAAGAGAGAAGATATTAGAAAAGCAAAAACATAAAGAAAGAAAAAAGAGTGCTACAATATGTGGGATCTACTCACCAAAGCGTCAGATCTCTAAAAATAGAGGTGTGCTTAGAGAGAGAGACGGAAGGAGAGGGAGGGAGGGAGAGAGAGAGAGAGAGAGAGAGAGAGAGAGAGAGAGAGAGAGAGAGAGAGAGAGAGAGAGAGAGAGAGAGAGAGAGAGAGAATTGTTTGAATCAAGGTCGTCAAAATCCACTTGAAGTTGTCCTTGGTCGAATTTCCAAAGGTTTGATCCCAAAATCTCTTGCAAAACCAAACAGATAACATATTAGTGAAGCAAAAACATAAAGAAAGAAAAAAGAGTGCTACAATATGTGCGATGTACTTACCAAAACTTTAGATCTATAAAGATAGAGGTCTGTTTAGAGAGAGAGAGTGTAAAAATTCCTTACATATTAGTCTATGCTATTGTTAGTAAAGAAAAGAGGAGTATAGCAAGATAAATTCTCTATACGTCAATGTCCATAAGGATAACTAACATCAAATCCTTTACAAACAAGTAGAGACTTAATTCTTTATTAATTTCTCTTGGAATTTATTATTAATAGTGTCAAATTACGAAGCTAAGAACTAAACCTCCAAAAATGTAAAGAGAGTTCTATAGTACGTAGATGATTCTTTTGACTTCTAGACTAACAATATGTGCTCAAGAAAGCCAAGTATCAATTACTACAAAATAGATTCCACTTGAAGCAAGGAGTCCACCTTATGACGCAAAAGTGGTTTATTTATTGCACAAAGTGTTACTATTTAGAATGCCTAAAGATAGATAGATGAATAGATTGATGGATAGTTACATATATAGCTATATAGATAGATAGATAGATAGATAGATATAGATAGAAAGATGGATAAATATATGGATAGATGGGTAGATAAATACATAGAAACTTTAATTGAGGCTCAATAGATATATAGATAGATGGAGTGATAGATGGATATTTAGGTGGGTTGATAAATAGATGGATAGATAAAAAACTAAAACGATATTTAAATAGATGGATAGATAGATAGATAGATAGATGGATGGATGGGTAGATAGATAGATAAATAAATTAACATATAGATTTATGTTTTTTACTCTTGCTTTGGTATGACCATAGTTGTTATGATAATAAGGTTTCTAACCTTTCACCTTATTTCCTCTCTCTCTCTCTCTCTTCGTATTTCTCATGTCTAAGTATGCGTTTGTCCTAATATCAATTTCATCTTGAGTTTCGAGTATCTCTTTACTCAAAATCGACTTGTATATATGCTCTCTTTAGAGTCCTCAAAATGACACTTTCTCAGCTTGTAAGTCTTTCAAACAATGCATGATTACCAAGGTACGCTGCAAAGATGAAGTCTGCGTTCTCTTTCGGTCGCTCTCGTACATAACGCATTTCGCGGTATCTCTTTCTTGAGTTCGTGTTATGCAACTTGGATTCCAATTCTGTGGAAAGCAGACAATGCATAGTATTTGTTGGACATGGGTAATAAAAATACAAACATAGTACTTTAAGGTATCGTTAATAAAGAAGAAAGGAGTTTAACACGACAAATTCTCTCTACGTCAATGCCTCAATTTCAAGTTCCTCTCGATAATCGAGCACGTCTGCCTACGAGCAAAGCACCTCGTTTTACACACCGAATGACGTAAAATGAACTTGTATATAAGCTCTCATTAGCGTCCTCGAGCGACACTTTCTCAATTTTTTACATCTTTTAAACGATGTCTGCTTGGAGATAACACGCAACTTGGTGGTAACTTCTGTCGAAAACAACGCACTAGCTGTAGTTCCGAGTTTCGGAAACTAGCAGGCAATGCAGTCCTCTTCTTTTGAAATCAGGCAATGCAGTCCTCTTCGGAGGTCAAGTGCTTGAATACGCTAGCCGAGTTGGTATTTCTAAGAACGTTTCAAACGTTCTGCTCGTCAAATTGTAGAGGCTGCTACGATGGCGAAGTAAGATATGTCGTCATGTTTCCTTCATGTTTTCCTCTCTTCCTATTTCTGATTTTAAATAGAGATACAATCGTCATTAAGAATGGAGAGTTTCAAAGAGAACCTTTTCTTTGAGCCCAATTCTAATGGCTCCATTGAGTTTCAACATCAACATAGGGAGAACTCCAAGAGGCTCTCACACTGTGGGTTCTTCTCATTGCAAAGCTCACTTTGGAGGAGAAATAATAGTAGTTTGAAGAAAGAACTTAATCTCTTGGACTCTTCAAGAGTGTGAGCTAAATCTAATAGTTGGACAATGTTAAAGTTAAGGAGGAGCATGCCATGGATAAGAAGGATAGCAAAGATGAGTATACCATTGACAAAGAAGACCATTTGGATCATGAGCTCTTAGTCATTGGGTCCACACGTGTAGATTTGTACACTAAGAAAACATATACTTTAAAAGGTAAACTTTCGCTAGGCTTCCCTTGGAAGATCCCTATTAATAAAGGTTCCCCTCCCATTACACCGTTATGTCTAAAGAAAAAGAAGAGGATATGAAAAAGAAAACAGGATCTAAATCAGGATGAAAAAGAGCGATCATGACCATTCCAATAATGAATGATCCTATTGTCATTAAACTTATGGGGAATATCACACTCCTCCAAAGTGGCTTTCATTTGCCAATGACTTTGGACACAAAATGTTTATCTTGACTTTATATGATTTTCGGAGGGAAAAAGAGGTTCAAGAGTATTTCTTATTGCATTCTTGGGATCCCACTGAACACACTCGTGCTAGTGGAGGTTTTATCATGGTTCAATCATGTGTGGTGTTTAGCGTTTTGTGGGCCGTTCAGTGCACTTCCTGTAGATGGATTTTTTCCTCTTTCGTGGTTCTAAAAGTCATGTATTTACAAGAATTAATACTTTAAAAGCAAATCTATTCTAAAACTCAACGCTTTGGCACACAAAAAGTCATGAATTTACAAGATTTAATACTTAGACAAATATTTTCTATGTTGTTTGATATTGTTCTTGGCAATTGTTTTAGCATGGTGGAATACCTTTTGAATCTACGAAGACATAGGGGCTTGAATATTAATGGGTTCTAAAAGGATTTTTGGGACGTATTAAAGCTTCATCATCACTTGGTTCACGAGAAGGAAAAGTGATTTTTTTGGTCAAACCTTTAATCTAGTTTTGATCAATAAAAGCCTAGAATTCATAGAAAAACTTGTTTCTTAGAGCATCATTGAAAACTTAGGGCTCCCCTCCCTCTCCTGAGATAGGAACAACCTTGTGTCTAATCACCTTTTAATAGTCTAAATGTCTTAATCTTTTACTAAGATTAGGAAATATCCTTTATTCCATGCTGATCCTACGATCTTTTTGCTGTGTTGGCTTCATCAAGATATCACTCTTTCTTCGACAAAGTCCTTCATTGAATGCTCATCTCAACATGTGCCAATCTCATAAGGAGATCCAAATTATTATGGGGTCTATACAGAAAAAGATCCACAAAAGTCTATATTGACTAGACTCTAAAGATAACAAAGGTTACTCACACGTGCAAAGAGGCTTTTTGAGACTCACAGAATCCTTAAATATGAAGAAGAAATGAATGAGAAGAACCTATACTACTTCAAATGCTGTTGGGATGGCAACATGCACGAGACAAGTAAATAAATGTGCACACTCCTAAAGAAAAAAACAAACTAAAGAAGATCTCCCTAAAATTATTGACAACCATGGTGTTGAATGCACCTTTCATGTGGAAGATTGCAAGTTTAGCATAAATTAGTGCAGCAACTTGCTTGTCGATTCTATTGAACTATCTCATAGAATGTGTAGGTGCATGGCCTGTGAAGAGATGGATAGGTATGTGCTTGAAGATGAAGAGATGTTGCAAAATCCTTGATCTACACCAGCCAAATGAACTCTAAGAGTATATGGTGGGCCCTTATAACTTGCCAATGGATGTATTAAACACCCTATGTACCTTGGAAGATCACTCTCAAAAAGATAGATCAAAACAGATAAGTTGGAGTTAGCTCAGAGGTGAAAAACTTGCTAATTTGGTTCATACACCTGTCGAGTGTTTTGCATAATTCTCTTAGCACAGCAGCAATTAGCTTAATTCCTCTTTGGGAAGTTTAGTTAACTTAAAGAGATAAATTTCAAGATTAATCTCATAAAAAATAATAAACCACACACTGAGAATGAGTTTTAACAAGTGATGACATCATCCCGATTTTCACGGGCTGCTACAGTTTGAGACCAGTGAGTAGAAAAATGAACATAACTCAAACTTTAGGAATGCAATAATTATGAAAATTTGTATGGTTATACTAGGAAGTAAGCTGAATCCAACAAGCTTTAAGTCACTGAATTTGGATAAGTTACCACTGAGAAATGGCTCTGACACTGTGAGTTAAAAAATCGGGTACCTGACCGAGAAGTGAAGATTAAGAGACCCTATTGATTTCAAATGCGCATAACTGAAGATTGCAACAAGCAAATGACATGAGAATTTGGGAGCATGTAGTAGACATATGGAGCTAACTTTAACAAGTTAATCTACTGAAAACAATGCACCAAGATCAGAGAAACATCTCTGTAATCTGACTGAGAAAACTGAGAGTAATGGCAGTGAGTGGTACACTTCACAAGAACATGGAAATATGAACCCAAATGATCTGGCAGCATCCATATGTGGTTTCCTTGGTGTGTGCATAAATTGACTTAGCACACTCACACTGTAACATATATCTACTCTTGTCAATGTGGCATAGTTGAGACTACCCACTAGACTTTGATATGATGTGATGTCCTCTATGAGTTCACCTTCATGTGAGCTCAATTTGTGATTGACCTCCATTGGAGTACCTGCAATCTTACAATCTTGCATCTTAATGTACTTCCTTTGAGTGAGAAACAAACCATGATCTTTGTAGACAACTTCCAAACCTAGGAAGTAGGTAAGTGAACCCAAATCACTTATCTTGAACTCTTTTCTCATCTGATCTTTGATCTTCTTCATACCATCTGCATCATTTCCTGTCAATATAATATCATCTACATATACACATAAGTAGATGACCTCAGAATTACTCTTTTTAATAAAGAGTGAAGGATCTGCCTTGCTTGGTTGAAAGCCTTTGTCCTGCAAGAATGAAACAAGCCTAAACTTCCAAGCTCTTGGAGCTTGCTTGAGACCATACAATGCTTTGTTAAGTTTACACACATAATCAAGATAAACTTGATTCTCAAAACCAGGTGGTTGTGCCATATATACCTCTTCTGTTATCCAACCATTCAAGAATGCATTCTTTACATCTGGTTGAAGTATCTTCCAATTCTTGGAAGAGGCAATACTAAGCAAAACCCTAATAGTAGGAATCTTTGCCAAAGGAGAGAAAGTCTCCTCATAATCAATTCCCTGAGTTTGTGCAAAGCCTTTTGCTACAAGCCTTGCCTTATACCTGTTAATGGAACCATTAGAATTCTTCTTGAGTTTATAGACCCATCTTGATCCTATTACCTTCATGGATGAAGTCTTGGGCACCAAATCCCAAGTGTTGTTTTCCTCAAGTGCTTCAATCTCTTCCTTCATTGCATGCTTCCATTCTGATTTTGATTTGGCCTCTTCAAAGGATGATGGCTCCTCTTTGTTTATGTCCTCTGCTATGTAGATAGAATGTTTAGTTACTAATGAGGTGTCAAACCCATACCTTTCTGGTTTTTTCTTTTCCCTCGTAGATCTTCTTAGGCCATGATGTGATGATTCTGCCTCATGTCCAAGTTCCTGCAATTTTGCTTTACCTTTAGACTTCCATGCTTTGAACTTTTCCATATGAGATTCTTCATCATCCTCTGAGGTGTCTTGTTCTTCAATCTTTGGTTGTTCTCTACTAAGCTTTGGAAAATCTTCTTCAAGATCATATGGTAAATTGACCTTCCTGCATGAATCTTCATACCATGAATTGTTCTCATCAAAAACTACATCTCTGCTTACAAAGAATCCTTTGTTGGTAGGGTTGTATAACCTGTAACCCTTTTGATTGTTGTCATATCCAATAAATACACACCTTTCTGCCTTTGGATCCATCTTGCCTCTAACCTGTGAAGGAACATGAGCATAAGCAATACATCCAAAAATTTTACAATGATCTAAGCTTGGTCTTCTTCCATTCCAAGCCTCATATGGAGTCATCCCATCAAGGGATTTTGAAGGCAACCTGTTAACCAAGTAAGTGGCTGTAGACACAGCCTCAGCCCATAAGTAATTAGGTAAATGCTTTTCATTTAACATAGACCTTGCAGCTTTAACAATTGTCCTATTCCTCCTTTCTGCCACTCCATTTTGATCAGGAGTGTACCTTGTAGTTACCTGGCTTTTGATTCCTTTTTCTTGAAGAAAAGAATCAAACTCATGGGAGAAGTATTCTCCCCCTCCATCTGACCTTAGCCTTTTTAGTGATTTACCTGTTTGATTCTCCACAAGAGCCAAATATCTTTTGAAACATGAAAAAACTTCATCTTTGTGTTTCATAAAGAATAGGATAGTCCATCTGCTGCAATCATCAATAAAGGAAACATAATACCTTGATCCAGATATTGAAGCTTCCTTGCTAGGTCCCCATACATCTGTATGAACCAACTCCAAGAGATCTCCATGCATATAACCTTTCTTCATGAATGGTAACCTGTGAGACTTTCCAAATTGACATGCACTACACTTATAAATCATATGTTGTTTTGACAAATTAGGGAGTCCAAGTACACTTTGGTCCCTGCAAATCTGCTTTAATGACCTTTCACCAATATGTGCTAACCTTTTGTGCCATACTTCCAATTCTGTGAGTGTCTGACTACCATAATAAAAGAGAGTAATGTTTCTTGTGTCCTGTAATTCAAATGTGAACAATCTACCTGTCTTTTCACCTTTTGCAATTTTTTTGAATCCTTGACTTGGATCTTCAACAAATGCTCCTGCTTCTGTGAACCTTACTTGCAACCCTTTCTCTACTATCTGCCCAACACTTATCAAATTCTTTGTAATGGTAGGGACATAGAGTACCTTACTGAGTAGGTTGATGTTTCCATCAGGTGCGTTGACATTGCCTATTTTCTCCACATGATGTTTTGTATCATCTCCTGTTTGTACCTCATGCTTATTCCTTTGATCTTCTAAATCTGATAGGAGTGCCACATTTCCTGCCACATGGTTTGAACAACCTGAATCTATGTAGAAAACATGCTCATCAGACTTACCTTGTGGCATAGCCATGTTCATGATCAATAATGAATCCTCTTTGTTTGAGTCTTCTGTGTAGTTATTGAAGTCTCTCCTTCCTTTGTAGCCTCCTTGATAGTTTGAATGATTGTAGTTGTTGTAGTTGCCATGATAATTGTTGAACCTTCCTCTTGAGTAGCCATAACTTCCTCTATTGTATCCTCTGCCTCTTTGATTCCTGGAATTCCGAAAGCAATTTTCAGTTGTATGATTAGTTAGTCCACAAATAGAACATGGGTTGGAGACTTGGGATCTCCCCGTGCCTTGTCTACCTCCTCTTCCTCTACCTCTGCCATGTCTTCCTCTACCTGCATAGTTAGCTTGATATGTACCTGCTTCATCATCCACTTTCTTTGCCTTTCCTTTGTTATCTTTGGACTTGCTTTTATTAGTGTATAAAGCTAAAGATTGATTACCTTTAGAGCTTTCTCCATTTTTGATAAGCTTTGCCTCTTGGGTAAGTAGTTGTCCAATGAGTGTATTGAAATCAGGTACATGCATGTCCATGTACAAATCCATAGCTGTGGTGAATGCTTCCCACTTGTCATCTGCCTTCAAGCCATTGATGATCTGCCTTACAATTCACTCTTCATCTATTACCTCTCCAATGCTTCCCAACTGATCTGCTATGTCCTTGAGCTTTGTGACAAAATCAGTCACATTTTGTTTGGGAGGCTTCTTGAGAGTTCTGAAATCAAGCCATAGTTGATGCTTCCTAGCTTTAGTACTTGAAGAAAAGAAAGCTTCAAGTGCATCCCACACTTCTTGAGATGTCTTACAACTTCTAATGTGAGGCAACAAAAAATCTGAGATAGAGTTGAGGAGATAAGACCTTGCAAGTGCATCCTTGGAGCACCATGTGCTCAATCTTTCTTGCTCTTCTTGTGTTGGTTGACTTTTGTTCGTGAAACTTGGCATAACTTCATCTCTAGCCACATAACCATATAAACTTCTCCCTTGGAGATAAGCTTCCATTCTTAATGACCAAGATGAGTAATTACCTCTATCCAATTTCTCAATGGATGAAGGAAATCCATCTGCCAGCTACACCAGCCAAATGAACTCCAGGAGTATATGGTGGGCCCTTATAGCTTGCCAATGGATGTATTAGACACCCTATGTACCTTGGAAGATCACTCTCAAAAAGATAGATCAAGACAGATAAGTTGGAGTTAGCTCAGAGGTGAAAAACTTGCTAATTTGGTTCATACACCTGTCCAGTGTTTTGCATAATTCTCTGAGCACAGCAGCAATTAGCTTAATTCCTATTGGGGAAGTTTTATTAACTTAAAGAGCTACTTTTCAAGAGTAATCTCATAAAAAATAATAAACCAAACACTGAGAATGAGTTTTAACAAGTGATGGCATCATCTCGATTTTCACGGGCTGCTACAATTTGAGACTAGTGAGCAGAAAAATGAACATAACTCAAAATGTAGGAATCCAATGATTATGAAAAATTGTATGGTTATACTAGGCAGTACGCTGAATCCAAAAAGCTTTAAATCACTAAATGTGGATGCGTAACCACTGAGAAATGGATCTCACAAGGTGAGTTAAAAAATCGGGTACCTGACAGAGAAGAGAAGATGAACAGACCCTGTTGACTTCAAATGAACATAACTGAAGTTTGCAACATCCAAATGACAAGAACATTTTTTAGCATATAGTTGACTTATAGAGCTAACTTTACCAAGTTAAATTACTGAAAATGATGCACCAAGCTCAGAGAAAACATCTTTGCAATTTGACTCCGAAAACTGAGAGTAAGGGCAGTGAGTAGTACACTTCACAAGAACATGGAAATATGAACCCAAATGATCATGAAAATGAAAGTATATTGCTTGTACAATACAATGAAGGTACTGATACATATGTGTGCCTTGTAATCACACCTTGATATGGCATAAAGCTCAGCTCTTGGAGGTCTTCACATAGGTCTCTCTAACCATGACTAAAACTGCCATCTATTTATAGTTGAGTTTGGGAGGCTAACTTCCCTCAATCACTCTCCAATCAGTTTGTGATTGATTTGATTCTCTACCTACCACAAATCACGAGTTCGTGACTCCTCTTTCCCTTTTTGATCAAGTGGAGTCAACCACTTAAGATTCTTTCACTTTTACATTAAGTAAACTCTTCAAAAGTTACAAGAGGTAGTTCACAAGTGAACTTTACATAGTCTTCATTCTAAAGCTTCTTCTATGACTTTGTGGGACTCAAGCCAATACTTAGGCTTGTCATAGACTTGCTCCAACATGGCCACCATGTGGAGGACTAGATCAAGAAAGATTTTCAAAGATCTTGTGCATTGTTTGGACTCTCCCATTACTAGAACAGAGATTCTTGAAGTGATTGAGTCCTCACTTATGGGTAAAAGCCTAGGTTGATGACTTCACTAATGATTTCTTTAAGACCCTTGTGGAGGTTGGTAGGGCCTTCTACCCTTATTATTGTTCACAAAAATCAGTTTTTAATAAACTTGCAAAGTATTTCAATGAAGGATCAATAATATGTTTCCCCAAAATATAGCCATTAGGAACAAAATTGATTTCTAGAGGCCTATCACCATGCTCCAATCTAGGTACAAAATCTTTACCAAGTTACTTTCTGCATGAATTGTAGAATATATTACATTATTGAACAATAAATATTATTAAGGCTTCATAAAAGAAAAATGTATTTTTTATGAGATCATCGATGTTTTGGAGGAACCAAATTATGAAAAGGATTCTAGCCAAGATATTCTCTTCCTCAAGATAGATTTTAATGAAAGAGTTTGACAGAAGGGAGTGCGATTTTATCTTAGAATCCTTTAAGGACGTTGATTCTTGCCTACTTATTGTTTGATATTGTCATTGAAAAGCTCATCTTCTATTATACTTTATTGAATAGTAGAATGTTAAATGGATTTTAATGCCTTGAGGCTTTTAATGTGAGTATGCTTTGATTTAGCATGTGAAGAATCATGAGGGCGTTATCAGACGTGGACTTATTCAAATATTTTTCAAGATAGTTAAAAGATAGAATTTTAGATACTTTTTGTGAAAATAGTAGATCGTTTGGAAAGCCACATTTCTTTTACATAGAAGATCCCTTAAAAAGAGTGGATTTTATAAATAAAGCAAATTTTCTTAAACACATGCTTTTCGAAGCATTGCCCTCATGTATCTTTTGTTTATGATGTAATAAAAAATATCTATAAATATAGATACTCTGATAGACTCATCCATCAAAGTATGTGGGGGGAGGGGGGATATTCTACCCAATCTTGTGTTTAGTCTCTTGTTTAGATTTATTCTATGTACACTTTTGTGAGATTTCATTTCTATACTATCTCTTGGTACATGTGTGTCAAAGATCCATTCAACAGTGTTATTATAGCCTGCGTGCACTGGAGGTGTACTTCTTGGCATCTGGTCATGATTCACAATGTTCCTTTGCAATTTAACATCTATTGAGGTTCATTAATTCTAATCTCTTCTAGGTTTGCATTTTTCAATTCATGTTCTTTTTGGTTCATCAGTAACTTTTTCAATTTTTTTTCGAATCCATCACTACGCCTAGCGTACTCATTGTACTCATTGTGCTCACTATCACATTCTGCGTTGTTCTTGTTCAACTATCAAATTGGATTATTAAATTTGCTTATTAAGTTCATTTATCAATTTGATTATTCATGCAATCGTTCCAAGGCATCCACTAAGTCATAGAAGTATGGCATTAGTTTGGCTTCTCTAGCTTTCATGGTTCTCTTGGTTCACTTTGGTTCCCTTTGGTTCCATTTGTAGTCGTTGGTTATGTGTGAACCTTCTCTAACTAATGAGTGGAAAAAAGAGCTCACTTAGTTCCCTAGTTTGCTCACTTATTTCCCTAATTAGCTTACTTTTTCCCCTAGCTAGCATGTAGTGGATTTGAACCCACCACCTCTCACTTACAAGAGATATGATTTATCCACTAACCTATTTTCACATATTGATACTCCATTTCTTGTTAATTGATATTTAACATAAGCTCTAACACTCTCTTTCCCTTCTTTATTTATTCATATATTTATCTGACACTCTCATTTATTTATTCATTTGTTTTATATATTTTCTAGAAAAAACATTTCCCTTTCTATTTCAATTCCAATATTTCTAAAGTTCTTTTCACATGATTAGTCATAGGTTTTGGTTCAATATAAGGCCATATACCCTACCCATAATACGAAGGATTTTGGTACATCGAGTCCCTACTCAGAATAGCGATTGAGCAACAGTTGAAGCTTTTGCGAAACAAAATTCAACATGTTCAAAACAAGATAGAATAATGTGATGCTACACTCCAATAAATGGAAAGTGATGACAACAACTTAGTTAGGGTGGTGAAGGCCATTATCAATGCTCAAGAGGAATGCAAACATTCCAAGATTGGTTCCAAAAATTTTCAATTTCCATATTCAATGGGCAAAAAGATGGTAAATTTTCTCTTTCATGGCTATCCCAATTTGATGAATTATATTTTGAGGAATCATATTTTGAAATTGAAACTCTAAAATATGTTAGTAATTATTTGGTGGTTAAGGCCCCATTATGGTGGAAGATATTGCACCATAGCACCGATCACCCCACCACATGGATTTCATTTCAAGAAAAGGTCAAGGAGTCCTCTCTTCCTCCCTAACTCCACTTACATTTTTCTTGATCATGGAAAACATTTGGATGGAAAGATGGAGATACTATGTCCACCTACACTGAACACTTTTGGCAATGAGAACTACTTATTCATTTGCTTGAAAAATTCCTAAGGATACCTTGCAATGGAAGTATGAAGATGTCTTGGAGATGGGAATCAAAGCCAAGCTCAACACTCTACATCCCACAACCCTCTATGAAGCTATGTCTTTTCTACATGATGCTGAGAAGGAGTTTTTGTCCATCACATAGTCCATTCGCTGACAACAAATATGTCAATGATAGCAACTACGCATGCCCAAATTTCCTTTCAAGCATCCTTTTGCTACTTTTTCTTTCCCTGTGTTTCAGTACCCACCTCCTTTTTAGTGCCCTCCTCAATCTTAATTCTCACCAATACACAAGACAACCCCTTTACAACCTACAAAACCTCCAACCCTTCAAACTACGATGATGGATGCTCAACAAAAGATGCCTTGTATCATGTTGGCATTGTGGTTAGTTTTCTCATACTAAAGCTAAATGTAGGTTGCGAACAAATGATATTAAACCTGTTGGAGCTCAAGTACACAACATGGAGGTGTTTCATGAAGACGCTCAACCTGATTGGACCGAAGAAGCATTGAAAAGTATCTATGTACCTTGGATAATGAAAGTTCTATCCATTCTTTACTTTGCATGGAAGGTACTTTTAATGGTAAATTTGTTAATATTCTACATGATGATGGTAGTTTTCATGATTTTATTTTATATACCCTAGAACAAGATGTTCAATTAAACCCTCTTCCTTCTATGTATAAAGTTAAGGCTGCATTTCAAGGAAATAGATATAATGTTACAAGTGAAGTGCATAACATTTAGATTTGTATAGATTCATAAGTAGATGAATGCACATTCTTAATTGCTTCTTTATAGTCCTATGATGTTATACTTGGCATGCGTTTTCGCCATCATTATAATCCATGCACTTATTATCATACATGCATAGTTAGTTTTAAGTTTAGCAATCAAGATATTTCTTATTCTGTAATGCATGACTCCCAACCATTTTCATTAATTAGTCATACTCAAGTAAAAAGTGCATTTAGAAAAAGCAACAATTCATGTTGATTGTACATGTACACTTACTAATGCACATAAATCATTTGTTGCTTCATACGAGGATTGCTTCATGGATGATTGTCATTCCAAACTACCAGCTTCTAGGGGATCTTTTGATCATATTATACACTTAATTCCTTGGTAGTTCTCCTCCCCATAAAGCATCTTATAGGCATGGATGTTTATATAGAAAAGAAATAGCTAATCAAGTTAAAGATCTACTCCATAAAGGACTTATAAGGCCTAGTTCTTCTCCCTTTATTGTTCTCTATGTGGAGAAGAAGAACAAGACATATAGGATGTGCATTGACTATAGAACTTCATGGAGCATGTGTCTTAAGTAAAATTGATTTTAAATCAATGTATTATCACATATGAATAAAAAAAAATGATATTTATAAGAATGCTTTTAGAACACAAATTCATTACTCTGAATTCATGGTTATGCCTTTTGGACTAACCAATGCACCTACTAGATTTGCATGTATGATAAATAAAATTTTTCCTCATTACGAGGATTTTAATCTTGTTTTTTTTTTATGATATACTTCTCTATAGTGAGAATGATAATGAACATGAAACTATCTAGCATCAGTCTTTAATTTGTTACGCAGAAATAAGCTTTATGCCAATCCTAAAAAGAAATCTTTCTTCCAAAAAGAATTAAAGTATTTAGGACATATTGTTTCTAGTCAAGGCATTCTTGTAGATCCAAAGAAAATTAAAGTAATTGAAGAATGGCTTGTACCTCAGTTTGTGAATGATGTACACTCTTTTCTAGGGTAAGCTAGTTTTTATAGAAAGTTTCTAAAAGTTTCTTTTCTGTTTTAGCACTTCCACTCATAGTATTATTGAAGAAGAAGTTAAAATTTGCATTAGGATTAGCACAAAAACAATCTTTTGAAAAACTCAAACTTGCAGCTGTTCTGCAATAACCACATTTTTCATAACCTTTCCATGTAGTTATAGATGGTAGAAATTTACTTATAGATGTTGTATTAATGCAAAATGATCATCCCATTGCATTTGAAAGTAGAAAACATAAACCTTTGCAAAAGAATTACAATACATGATAAGGAACTCCTAGCTATTGTGCATGCTCTAAAAATTTGGAAACATTACCTATGGGTTTTAAATCTCTAACTAAAACATACCAACAGGCTATTAAACATTTGTTAAATGAACCATTGATTTTTGAAAGACATATTGAATGGGTTTCACTCATACAAAACTTTTAGCCTATAATTCAATATCAACCTAGAAAAGCTAATATTGTAGTTGATGGCCCTGCTTGCTTCCAATCCTCACAAATAAATATTTTCAATCAATAATATTTATGTTATTCATATTCATTCATTTCATGACATGATTCCTACTTCTGCATTTGATCTGTATTTCTCAGAAACATTGAATGGTTTCAATTCCAATAAACCATTGAATGAGCATCACTACACTTTTCATAATGGATTCTTTTATTTCCAACAGAAGTTATGCATCACACAAGGTCTTAAAGAGTTTTTATGAAAGAGATGCATGAACCACAATGTATGGGTTGTAGGGGAAAACAAAGTACTAATTTTGCGTGTAAAGAATTCTTCTTTTGGAAAAATATGGAAAAGGATATTGCACAATATGTTTCCCATCGCATGTGATATCCTTTATTCCATGTTCTCTTTTGCTCTATGAAGATTTTCAATGTTGAAAGAGTTGATACCCTTAATTGCGAATCAAATGGAATTGTTCTACCTAATATCAATGACACATTCCAAATCCTCATAGATCTTGAGGTCTGATTTCATATTATTTAAACTAATAAAAAATGAAGAAAGCAATGTGAGCCATTGGGGGAATAGAAAAGGGCGAGAACAGCAAGGTGAGCAAGTCATGCCCCTTCCATCCTGACAAACTATCAAGAATAATTTATCTTTCATTCCCAAAAATCAATTCGTTCCATGAGATTTCCATGTTATTGCATACTTTTGTCAGCCACCTGGTTGGCAAGTTTTCCACTAAATCTTCCATGTTGAGAATGCCAAGCCAATCCCACTCTTTTGTATGTACTTAAAACCTCCATTTTGTTTTTGATATACCTCTTCTACCAATTTATGTAGCTTCAAACCAACTTAGCGGATTCAATATTTTCAAGTCTCTAGCCTTATCTTGTCTCTAGCCCATGGTGACATCAAATTCTAAAGTTATGCCCCGAAGACAAAAGATTTGACCACTCAGAGTCTTCTGATACCCTTGTTCCACAAGAAATTCTGGTTGGCTTCTAGGAATGGCTCTAAATGTGATTCTCCATGGTTTATTTTTTATCTAAAGGACACACACAAAAGATATTTAGAAAGTGCTAGTAGGAGATGATACTGTATGAGTTATTACGTAAAAAGACATTTGTATCATGTGCAAACATTTGCATAAGAATTTGATTCTAGTTATTTAGTAATACATCTCCCTAGCGCAAGCTAGTTTGGGCATGGTGATCAACCATATAGCTAAGCCCATCACTAGCAATAGGGACTAACAAAGCATCTAAGGGAAAACTTTCCTAATGGAGTGTTTATATATAATATATTGATACAATCAGGTATTAATATTTATAAGAGCTACAATATTCCCCCAATGAGTGGAGATCCGAGGTCTTTCAAGGATTGAATAATAAAGTGCCACTCAAGTGTATCGTAGGCTTTTTCGAAGTCGATTATGAGAAATATGTTTTGAATCTTACGCATGTTCAAGGCCCTGCCAAGCCTCTACTATAGACCCAAGGATGGATCTACCCTTAATGAAGCCTTTTTGGTCAATATTTTTTTTAATAAAGTAAGTTTGACATTACCCTAATCTCTCGGACTTGTATAAATTAAAAGAAAAGTACAAATTGAAAGAAAAGTATAAGTGAAGGGGACTAGTGCCCATGAGATCCCCCGAATCCCATAGAGTAGGGGTAGATTTTATAGAGCTTAGATGGCATTACAAAGAAGGTTACTCACCCTCTCATCACCCTCATGCAGGTCCTACTTGTGTTTAAACTTGTTGTTGATCAGAAGGAGTACTTGATGATGCCTGAAGGGGGGGAGGGAATTCTTAGAGTTGGTGATTCTTTTGCTAAGGAGGAACATCGATCTCTCAAGAAACCACCCTTTGGGGGAGCCCCCAAAGTTATAAGCACATCTTTGCTGCTAGATCTTCCATAGGACCTCCCCTTTGATGGCATCCTGGAGAGTCACAGAGCAACCAACCGCTTCTCCCAGCAGAGCTTGTTTCCAACTGATATGTTGCTGAAGCTTAATTTTTTTTTTGAAAATATGTGAGAGCCTGTTGGAGTTGGGACAAGTAAAGAAGATGTGAGAAACATCTTCAATGGACTAGTAGCAGTGCTTGCACCAGGGAGGCACCCCAAAAATTTTGGTAGCCTTTAGGTTGTTAAAGACTCCTCGATCAAGAATTTGCCATAAGAGGATATAATTTTTTATTTCTATGAGAGGCTATCAGATAGCCATGAACTTGCTATCCCATCCAAGCAACGTCCACGACAAACTCCAATTGTTATTCATGTTGACTTTATAATCAATGATTTCTTTGATGTTCGGGATTTTTGTTAGCCAATTACCATTGTGCCATCTGAGACCAAGTGGGCACCGTGGGTCGTGTCCCATGAGAAGATGAACTTTAAAGCATTCCTAGGCAAGACGTCTGCTTCCTAAAGTATTCCATTCTTCATAGGTAATGTTGCTGCTAGTGTCACACAAGTTTGACTACATTTGGAAGCTGTCTGCAAGGTACGTCTTCCACTCTTTCCAATGAGCAGATGGCTAGAAGTGGTTTCACAAGCAAAGGTAGTGGATAAGATATCTCTGAAGAAGAAGAATAACTCGCAAAGGGATGTGATTGGGAGTATTCTAAATATGGTGCACTATGGTCTCATGGGTGACACTTTCGGATCGCACAAATCAATAAAAATAGGTCTACTCTTGATAGTGGGGTGATGGTGAACTTTTTGCAAAAAAGTAGAGCGAATGCAAGAGACTATAATGCTCAAGAAGGCAAGCTAGATTATTGTAAAGTCATTCAAGATATCTTGGAGCTATCTTTAAGAAAGTTTGATTACTTTGTTTTTTATGTGAAATGGTTCAAAGTAGTCACCTCTCGAAGAAACCCAATAGTCAGGTGGGATAAAAGTGGTTTGCTTCAAGTCGACTCCAAAAAATTATGGATGGATGAAAGAGATACATCCGTACTTCTCAAACACTATGAGTAAGTTGTTTTTATACCAGATTCAAAAGAACCACAAGGGCTATTTGTTTTACAAGTCTCCCTAGGTAGTAGACAAATTTGTGAGAACATAGATGTATAAGAAAGTCAATCTATAGTGGAATTTGAGATTCATTCGATAGTCAAGGAGGAAGAGATCATTGTCCATGAAGAAGAGGTCCTTGAAGAAGATGAGATACACGATGAAGCAACAAATGATGATCAAGAAGAAGCAAGCATACCAAGAGATTTAGAAGTCGCTAATATAGAGATAGATATTCTTTGTGCATCGGATCTCCAAGAGGATGTTGGAATAGGGGACTTTTGAATTAAACACTTGTATGTACTAATTTTTGTTTTTTGTTTTTTGCTATGTTCTTTTGTACACTACCATTTATCTGCATTACCTTTATTATCATGTGCTAATTATTTGAGTTCTTTTGATACAGATCACAATGGGAGGTAGTACTCTAGTCACTCCACATTCCATGATAGAGGAGCAGTTCTTAGAGTTCATATCTTAGGTACCTCTCATGTATATGGTTTCTGCATCACAGTACTCGATCCCTCGTGGTAGCACTCCCCCCACTGCCTCACTCGTACTGGCCTCACTCGTGTTGGCCTCACTTCTACCTGTCTTACTCCTGCCCGTGTCACTCCTGCCAGCATCACTCCTACAGGTGGTGCTACTCCTACCAGATGTATGTCCCTTAGCTTTATAAATCCACCACGAACATCTTCTCAACCATCTCCTAGTGGCTCTTGTAGTAGAAATCTACGTTTGACACCTCAGCACGATATAGGTGCTGGCCGTCTCATAGGTTGAGGTCATGCTCTGGAGCAGGAAGTTCTAGGAGTGGATCTATAGGTAGCTCTAGAGGAGGCGATTGTTGTGGAGGTAGTGCAACACACGTTGTGTCTCGCACTTCTAGTCCTAGAGGGAGTACCTCAGATGTAGGTACACCACATGGTACACCGTGTGGAACACCATGTTGTGGTCATGATCCGAAAGCAAGTCTTGGACATGAAACATCAAACACCAAATCAAAAAGATTCTTACAAGCATGTCGTTTGAGATGATCATGAGCAACATATCTAATACTAGTGAAGTCTATCCTTAATTGTGGGTTTGATTGCATATGAGTGCTCCATGTATTTCATCTCTATTTCTTTGTTGTTCAATAACATAACTCTGGCTCTTTGCTCAACAAAAAAATCATCGCAAAGTATGATGAGAATTGAATATCGCATATCAGAACATCAATGATAAATGTTTATTTATACATGTGTGTTTGTGCATTCTTTGAGCGGATTAAATTATTTATGCATATGATGTACATATAGTTTGTTGAATACGTTGGAATGCATTATTCTGTTTCTATTTGCATGCTTGTAAATGGAGTGTATATGTTCACTCAAGTTTATGTGTATAAAAGGGAATTGATTTGATATATGTGCTTTAACATGTGAGCAAACATATGTTCATCTGTGTTAATATGTAATTAGTATATATATATATAATATGTAATGGATTCCCTTTGGAAGTAAGAAAAGGAGGAAGCGTGAGAAGTGTGGCAGCTTCATATTCTCCTCAAAGAAAAAAGAGAAGGCTCATGTTTGTATGGACAAGAGAAGGCTCATGTTTGTATGGATATAGCGGGACTCGAGAAGGAAAAGATTTGGCTGGACAGGCGTGCTGGCAGGTGGATGCTAAGGGAAGGAAGTTGGCAGGAGAGGAAACGGGCATGGGTGCCACATCAGGAAAGACTAGAAAAACACACTACTAGAAAAACACACTACTGGATGGCTTGCGCATCACCATCAATACCAGTTGACAGGTGCTTGGATCGTTGATGTGCTGAATAGTTTTTGCGCATATTTCCTTCCTTCATACAGGAGCAACAGGAATCCATATGAGATGACCCAAATTATCGGCATTTCGATTGCATCCATGTGAAAACAAATTTGAGGAACCGCTTTGGGGGAAAGGACTTGGCTGATGGTTTTCTTCTCGCTCTCGAGTTCTGTTTCCCTAAAAAGAAGGGAGGAAGGCAGCATCGATAAGGAAAGAGGGCTGGCACTTCGACAGGCAGGAAGACAGGGACCAGAAACCTTATTGTGGAATATTTAGCAAATATGGGGGGAAGAGCAGCGACAGATGGCTGTAGAGTTGAACAGCAAGTCTTAATTCAAACCGCTTCTGGAGGCATTTGGCAATGCAAAAACAGTAAAGAATCTGCAGGAACTCTGGAGGAGGTCCCTCAGTTTGGTAGGCACGATTGAACTCATGCAGCCTCTATGGCATGACGTCGAGTCATTTCCGATTCTTGGAAAGGATTTGAAGAGAGTCTTTGCTACGCTGAAGTTTAGATGAGAAGATCTCTATTTTGATTGCTGATTTAAGCAAAAGAACAGGGTAAGTCAGCTCCAATAGAGAGCATGACACTCAATTTCGAAAGGTAGATATAGATGGGCATCTCAAAGGGACAAGTACTTTTCGAACATGAACAGCAGAAAGAGATGTGGCATGCGGCTGCAGCTGGAGGAGAATTTGGATAAAAGCAGATATAAAGAGGATTTACACAAAAAGATAATTGTTAGTCATGCGCGAGAAGAGATGGGTACGCTTACTACATCAAGTTTGTGAATCCAAACATGAGAAGCAAGCTCATAAGGGCCAAAGAAATAGGACAGATGTGCATATGCTAGTACTCAGAGACAAAAAAGTTTCCTTCAATTGTGGAGGCTCTGTAACGACGATTCTTTGGTTTACAACAATCGGTTTTTCATTCTTGTTCTGCGTTGACCGAAGCTTCTAGCTTGCCAAATAATGTGTGGCCAACTGATTCCAAGCTTCATAATCTAGTATCCTTAAGCTATCATAGCTCCAGTTCACGGATTGTAAGATAATATTTTTCACAGAATGTTGCTTACATCATTATAGACACTTGAAGGCATAATCAATCGCAACAAAGGTAATAGATCGAAGTGTGAAAATCGTCAATGCCGTAACGATTTCTGTAGGCATCTTTTTGAGAGACGAAGTGGAGATGTAACCAATTATTTACTAAAAGTTTTGGCAAGTGAATGTGATCATTGCCAATAGAAACAACGCCGGTGGAATTATTTAATGAAGCCAATAAAGTTTGACTACTGATATTGAAAGTACAAGGTATAACTTGATTTCAACTTCGCGCATTCCTTTCTCTCATTAATGGGTGCTTCGAAGTGCATCTCGTCGAGAGCTTCGAAATGAATGTGCTATTGGCCATATTCGGAGTTCAGAGCTGGGAGAAACATTTGAATTTGTATTTATTGCTGTAAGTGGTATCGCGGCAGACACTCTCAGAGATTAAGTGAGTTGGAGAGGTAGTTTTCTGTTTTCTCTTGCATTTTAGCTGAACCACTTCATCTTCCATCACATGTGCACATGTCCTCATACACTTGGTTAGGTTGGTTCTTCGGATTGATTATTAAGCGTGTGTCAATCCACCACTATACGTACTTGTGTGGCAAATGAGATTTAGTCTCTTTGACACAAGTCCCTAAGACCTCGTGACTTAGGTACACACGTTCTCGGCGCCATTGCCGGGGAACACACTCAACCAAGGTGCTTTCGTGATGGTTATAACTCTGGAGTGATGGAATTGTACTTGTAGGAGTGAATTCGTTCAGTGGTAAGTAGTCGAACACTTCAGCACTTGTTACTTCACATCCCAGAGGTATGTGTGATGAGTTTTTAGGTTTAGCGTTTGGAGTGAAGGAGAGAAGAAGGAGTTAGGGTTAGGTCAAGAAGAGAAGTGGAGTAGGAGTAAGTTGAAAATACCAAGAAAAATCCCAAAAGAAATTGTCAAGTTAGTGTAGGATAGGCTTTAGTCATCAGAAACTATGAAAACCAAATAAACTAGTTCATTTGATACTTGCTCAGAAAGTGGTATCACTTGTAGACAGCGACCGGTATCGCCTGAGTGGTATGGCGCAGTACAAGCCCTCAAAGCTACCTAGTGAGCTCTAAACCTAAGCAAGATATCCCCAAGGTAAGCTACATCAAGACTTTAATATCAAAAGCTCTGTAAAAATGCAATTACATGTGATTAAAAACGTTTTCGGTATCGGGGGGTAGGACAGAGAGGTTTAAGAGATGTTTTGAGTGAGACAGAGGGTGACGAGTGAAGAGGAGTGAGAGAGAAACTAGGGGGTGCAAAAATTTTTATGTTTGAAATGATTTTGGCTGCAGTATCGCGATTGGTTGAGTTTTGGTATCGCGATACCAAAATTCCCTAGTATTGCGATACTCGCCGAAGTATCGTATCGTCACATACCTCTTGAGGTATCGCAATACCAATTTTGGTATCGTATCATCAAGTTGGTATCACGATCGTCATCTACGAGTGGTATCATATCACGGTCCACTTGGTATCGTATCGTCTCGGGCACGGTATCATATCGTCGATCGAGCGGTATAGTATTGTGCTGGCATTGGTATTGTATCGCCCAGAGCCCAATATCGTATTGTGCACTATTGCGGTATCGTATCGTGACTTTGCACGAGTATCGTATCACGTGTATTTCTGGTATCATATCATGTACCCAATATCGTATCATGAATCTTTTGGTATCGTATCACGATGAATTTTCGTATCGTATCATGCGGATTTGCGGTATCGTAGTGCGATGTGCACAAGTATCATATCATGAGGTGGCAAAGTATCGTATTGTGGCAAACGTGGTATCGTATCGTCGGAGCCATATAGTATCGTATCGTGCCAAGATCAGTATCGTATCGCTCAGTTCTCTGGTATCGTTTCAAAGACTGCCCGAGTATTGTATCCTAACCTTCAGAGGTATCGTATCGTTGGAAACCCTGGTATCGTATCGTCGACAAACTGGTATCGCCAGGTGTAGTATCACGAGAGTGGTATTGTCAGTATCGTCTAGAACATTTTGAGCAATTTGAAGGGAAAAATTTGAGGCAATTAAGGAGATAATTAGAGAATAGAGAGGAACCAAAATAGCCCCAGGAAGGTGGATGAACTTGAGGTCAGGAAGGGTGCTAAGTAGCTGGAGAAGTGTTATTTCATCGATAGGAAGTACAACTAAGGTCAGTCACTGCTCTATCTATTGTGACACCTCTAGTGATTCAGAGGAGGAGATACCCATGGCTTTAGAAGACATGCAAGGTCCTGTTTCCAGGAGAAACTTTATGTCCACGGTGGAGGGGAAATGTCATACCTCTCTACAATTTATGTCTACTAATGCCTAGGAGATTCCCATCTACTTAGATGGTTTAAATAGATTAGTTGTTAGGATGCTAACCTCCACCGATTCCACCATTGTGTCGAGACCAGCCATCAAGTATGAAGGAGGAGCATACATCGATAAATTGGGTCACATCTACGTAGTGATAGAATACCCGGATTTGATTAATGAGAGAGGAGGATTGGAAGGGCAAGAAAATTCAGGAAGACCGGACCCTGAAGAGTTGGTAACCACTCCTAGAAGTAAATAATTAGTGACTCAAGTATTGAGAGGGGATTTGATACCTCAAGATGATTACTTATTGGAGGTCTACTTGATCCATGGATTAGACTTACTATTACAAACTGACTCACCTACAAGAGGACATGAGGAAAGTCCAATGACATTCTATGAGTTAAAAGATCATCAAGACGAGTCCACAGTCATATACGTAGACAAGAACCAAAGAAGATATTGGATAGTTGATGCCATTGATCGTGCTGGATTGAAGTATATGTGGTTGCCTGTATTTCCCGAGCGAGAGTAGGCAACTACCTCTTAAAACCCCTTTGGGGCACAACACGAATCAGAACATACAATGTCAAATGAGCCATCCGAGTGTTCCAAACCGAACCCATGTGCAATTCACAAAGCCGGGACTGCAAGCACACAATAAAACACACTCAGGATTAGGCAACCAATACCAGCCACCAGTGAGACCAAGACCACCACTAAGAGTGCCACCTAGAATACACCCGAATAGACTAGCGATTCCCGTAATGCCTAGACAGCTTGAACCCATAACAAGATTAAGACTCAATCAAGTGGCCAAGTGCATGAGAAATCACTATGCTGGCACAGGAGAACCTTACGATCACCTAGCTGAATTTAACAAGCTTTAAGAGCTGAACAAGTGGATGGTATCTATGTGCACTATGAGTCCTTTGGACTCACTCTCACAGGAACGGCCTTGACTTGGTTTCAGCCATTAGATCCCAATCAATTAGGAGATATTGAGCAATTCTTTCAAGAATTCATAGGGGAATTCACTAAGAGAGGGATTAAACACAACTCTTCATCTTTAATCCATAGCTTTAAATAGAACCTAAATGAAACTGTTAAGAAAACTGCCCGAAGATTCAATCAGTATGTTGATAGATGCCTAGTAGCAGAAAGACCTACGTAGCAAAAAAGATATGATTATTTCTGGACCGACTAAAAAACGGAACCTTGTGAACTTTAGTGTATGTAAAGAGGCTACAGACATTGAGTGAATGTCTTCAAGAGTGTATTGACCTAGAGGACAACCTAGCAGATGATCTCAAACGTACACCTAGTCCTACGAAATCAGAAGACACCAGAAGCACAGTAACATCCAACTCAAGCAATGTAGAATAGTTAGTGGAGCTGGTAGCCAAGAAGTTAGGAGTCCATGGACAGAGGAACTACTAACATCCACCAATGAGAGTACCCATGTTATGCAGATGTAGCCTATGTGGACAAGATCACCCCACTCACATGTGTGTATGAGGAGGAACAGGCGTGCCCCAAGCTTACCCTTACAATAGACAGCCACATCAAGGAACAACTCTGTATTGCCACATAGAACAAAAATACGCTAACCACACCACGGAGAATTGTCCATTCAACAAGTAGACACGACCTATAAATCAACCTCAGTATATACCATATCGATACCCACCTAGGGAACCAGGCAGGGAGGTTCCCAAGTATAATCCCTATCCAGGACCACCAAGAGCATCGGGACCATTTGAGCAAGTACAATTTGGAAACCCTCAGCCAATGTTAGGACCACAACTGCCACTTCGTCAACACATTGTACCTGTCAAATATGCTCAACGAGAGGATAACTTTGAAAGAGCCATAGTGCCAGCATCACCAATAGCTAGTGTGGAATCCACGAACCCAGGATACAAGCAAACCCAAGGAGATTACTATCCCTATGACATCAGTGTAATGGATTACGAGCAAACTTATGACCAACAATACTATGGATATGAAGGGTATGACAATGTCTATGGACCAGAGGTGAGGACACTAATGTACACCACACCCAAAGCACTAGCACCCGCAAGACCACGGATCCCACCACCTATGCCAAAAAGACCTTGCTATAGATGCGATGGAGACCACTTTATCATAGAATGTACCAGACCATACAAACCACCATCCCCTAGGACCTGGGAAAGGTATTGCAACGATTGTGGAAAGGAACATCTCTTTAGAGATTGCCCAAAAAAATCCCAATAAGGATCATGATACTGCACCTATCAACATGATAGAAGTAATAGAGGCGTCAGGAAGTGACAAGGAATACATAGTGCCATTGAAGGCCATTACACAAGCTCAAACAAAAGGCGAAGGAAGGAAACAAGTAGACCACGAGTAAGAAAAGAGTAAGACTGTAGAACCCAAAATACAGATAGTGGAAGATTCAGAGGACCCACACGAGGGTACCCAAATGATGAAAAGCCAAAAGTGGAAGGATAGGAGAGAAAAACTCACAGAAAAATGGATGAAAAATAAAAAGAAAGTAGACAAGAGGAACACATGAGGTAGAAAGAAAACGAAAGAACCTGAAACTTAGGAAGAAATCAGTGTTACACCACAGACGCTAGAGCCAGAAAAGCCAGGATCAATTCTAGCAAACCCAAAAACAGATGATTTGGACATGTGGTTGAAAGCGTACCAAGCTAGAATCAAGAATGGACCGATCATAGAGAAACATGAAAAGTTTTACCCACAAGGGGAGTTAGAAAAAGAGAGGCTAGCGATATGTAGAAAACTTATAGAGGTAGCTCAGGCCACCCTAGAAAAGACTATCCCAGCCCTCCTCGAAACAAGAATATCGGAGGATCAATACAAATATTGTACCAAGGCCAAGGAACAGAAACCAAAGGTGAGGAATGATAAGCCAGAACTATTGAAAACCCTTGACAAACCTATGTCCACAATCCCCGATTTAGATGTAGACTGGCCAAAAGAGTTGTGGACTAGAATGCAAGAAGATCAATGAAAAAGAAATGGAATTGCAAAACCTCCTTTTGAGGAACTAGATGTGGAAGATTTTCAATCAATGCCAAACATGGAAGAAATATATGAGGAAGTTTCTAGACTAGACAGAAATAGGGAAGAGACCCAGAGCATTCCAACCCTACCAAACTACATGGGAGAATATGAAAAAGAATCCATAATCTTCCGTGCTCCCACTTTAAGAGGAAAAGAAAAGGGAATCTCATATAAGAACTCACACAATCTAACAGAACTTAAAGAGACCAAAGTACAATGCCAGTTGACTGTGGAAGAATTACCTCGTGTTAAACCGCAATTATGGAAACAATTTGCAGGACAATTGGAGTTAGAGGAGGAGAAGAACAAAAAGGAAAGCAAGGAAAATGATAACCCATCAAACGTACAAATCCAAGTAGATAAGGTTCCTGAATTTAGCGAAGGAGATGAGGGTAACACATGTCTACTTGTCACATACAATGGATACATGACCAAGGCCATACTAGACATAGGAGCAGGAGTAGGTATTGCTACCAAAGAGATTTGGGAGAAATGGGGAAAACTTGCCCTATGACTAACTCGAATGAAGCTTCAATTAGCTGATGGCCATGTTGAGAAACCATTTGGAATATTAGAAAAGATCAAATTAACTACCTATGGAGTTGAGTTCGAGCCTACTTTAGCTACCTCTCAATTCGGAAAGGCAAATAATTATGAGATGATACTAGGACGACCCTCCATGATACAACTACGAGTACTGCAAGATTGGGGACAAGACTAATTATACCTTCAACATCAAGGAAACACTACCAAGATAAACTTGCATACCTTTGTTTCCGAGATGTACCCCCACTACAATGGAACCCCATACATAAGAAAGAGGATGATTTGTCTATTTATAGTGCTGGATCAAGCAATCAATCATGGCTGCATGAGGATGCCCAATTATGGCTGTGTAAGGAAGCCAAGAAAGAGGATAATAAGATGCAATTTTGGCCCATAGGACATCCAAATTATCGACCCGTAGAGGACCTAATGTACATGCTTCAAATCTTCCCTAATGAAGCATTCAAACCACATGGTTGGATGGAGATCCTAGCAACCTTAGATTTATGCGTGAATGAAGAAGTCTTGATTATGAATGAATGTGTGGACAAAGAAGGCTACGATGTAAATTTGTACATGGTAGTCCTGCAGGAGATAGAAGTGGGAGAAATATTAGAAAAAGAATGGAAAGAAGAATAGGAGAGCATAGAAATGGAACCGGAGTTTGATTCAAAGGAACTCTATCTAAGAGCCATTTAAGAAAAAGAACCATGTGGAAAAACAAAAGTATTAGCAATAGAAGCAGCCCCTATAGTACCAAAACAGGAGGAAAGTGTGAGTAAGATCGAACCAACTCATGATCTTTTTGAAGTATCGGAACATTTCAAAAGATATGAAGTAGAAGAAAGAAAAATAGCCATACAGATGCCTAAGAGAGAGGCAAGAGAAGGAGAAGCGTCTGACAACAAGGAACAAACGAAAAAAAATCATAGTAACCGTGGAAGATGGAGAAGAAAGATGTACATACATAGGAAAGGACGTGTCAAAAGAGGAGGAAGAAGAATTGATGCGATTAATCCGAGAATATCGAGATGTATTTGCTTGGACCTTCAAGGATCTCAAGGGGGTGGAACCCTCCATTTGTTCCCATAGAATACCAATGACACCGAAGGCAAAACCATCAAAAAAACGCTTTTAAATCAATTGATTATTTTTACAATAATTATTGAAAGAATGATCAATTGAATAGCATTGTTAATTTCTCATTTATTCTTTACAGGCAAAATCAAGATGGCAACAAAACAAACTATATCTAGTCAACTTGAAGAAAGAGAAAAGTGGAAAGGAAAGAGAGTCATCTTGTTGGATCATGAAAAGCGTGAAAGATTTGCAACTGCTATTGTTTTATTGGTAAATCCATGGAATGCTATAAATTGCAAAGAGTTGGGAGAAAGTGCCTAGGTGTTATTATGGATGAAACTGTGGATGCATCAACTTTGGATTCAACTTTGAAATTGGTCAGTTGGCCTATACTCCAAATCATTACAGAAGATGGTGAGCCTATGATACAAAAATTAGGCTTTAACTCATTGTATGACATTGAAGATGATCATTGCAATGGTATTGAGGATGTGGATCTTGAAGCTGGAGAGAATCCAAATTTTTGCTTTATGTCATCATACAACATCGATGATGATAATTGCAATGGTATTGAGGATGTAGATGTTGATAAGAATTATTCTCATGCAATTGATATTCAACATTGTTTTGATGATATACAAGTTGTTTCTCCTCTTCGAATGGAATCAGATCAACAAGAGGATTTTCATATGGAAAATAGTAATTGTGGATATTTTGAAGTGAACCAAAAAAAAAGAAGTTACATCCACAAGGTTAGAAAAAGTACTACATTGGCTCCTAATAAGAGATGCTCATTTGAGAGAATTCAGATGGTTTCAATGCATGATTGTTGTGAACAGAGATGTTGTCAAGTAGCTAGTAGGGCTAAAATATTGGATGCAAGATTAAACTTTTGGGGACAATGCTATTCAAATAGATGCAAATATGTATTGGATTGCATGAGTATGGTGTACAAAGGTAACTGTGTGAACTCAAGTCAGTGCTTGAGTTTTAATTTCATGTTTGATGCAAAAGAAGTATGTATCAAGGCATGGTATTTAATTCATGGTATTGGAAAGAGCTCATTTTATAGGCTATGAGAAAAGTTTCTACTTGGTCAAAAGGTATCCATTCATGGGAATAATGGAATACTTAGAAAAAGTATCAAACATGTAGAAATAGCAAAAGCTTTGATACATGATTTCATTGATAATAATGCAGATCAAATGCCACAAAAGTTGAGTGCAAAAATAAAGGAAGAAATAGACAAGCTATTAGCGGTTGGACTCATTTATGAAATAGAACATACCAAATGGGTGTCGCCATTAGTTGTTGTACCTAAAAAGAACGCAAAATGAAGAGTGTGCATTAATGTAAAGAAAGTCAATGCAGCCACTATTCATGATAGCTACCCATTACCTATCACCGATCATCTTTTGGAGAGAGTTGCGGGAAAAAAATTCTATAGCTTCTTAGATGGATTCTCTCGATACAACCAAGTAGCTATTGCTACTGCGGATCACCATAAGACTGCATTCATGACTGAATGGGGGGTCTACCCTTTCAGAGTGATGCCATTTGGACTCACTAACGCACCTGTTACTTTCCAGAGGTTGATGTGTCACGTAATAATCAATAGGATTTCCACGAGCGGAGTAGTTAATCTAGCTACTCTCGATGGAGATGTCCTTCCTAATTACATAAGTGGTTGTCGAGTAAAACATTAAATGGAGCCATTGACAGACCAAATGTTAGCACGACTCGTAGGTGCACAAAATAGGAAAAGAGAGGAAGAGAGGATTAGAGAGGAGGCGAGACAAGAGGCCCTAGAGCGTATCAAGAAACGGAAAGAGAGGATAAGACAACGAGATGAATGGTATCTACAGGGAGAAGAGCCTATCCCCATGGCCAACTATCAAGTTCACGAGACCAACACAACCAATCTCAGCATATCCCTACCGTACTTAAACCTAGGGATTGGAACAACAGAGTACCAACTAATAGATGGCTTGATAGACTCGGCTTCAAATGACCATAATACCTACTAAAGCACACATGATAGGTGTGACAAATCAAGTTATAGAATGCATTGGAGAAGCTACAATATCCCTCCACCTAGGAAATTCCACTATGGAGCAACGAGTCTACGTATGTAAAGACAAGGATCTAATAGAGAACTTGATCTTAGGACAAGATTGGATCATTGAATATGAAGTGAGCATTCGCCTAGCTCAAGGATACATCTCAACCAAAATAGGGCACAAGGAAATCTTTATTCTATTAGAAGAGAAACCCTCTCATAGACAGAACATCATCAAGAGTGAAAAACAAATCCGAGAAAAGGATATAGCAAATGACTCCATCACAAACCAACCAGAAGAACGTCTGACGAAAGAAAGGAATTCAAGTCCCAATGCACCAGTGGAGAAAGTGGATTCATCCTACATGAATGGTGAAACAAAGAGAAATGGTGACCACAATACTCCTAAAGTCATCTACAACAAAGGGAAGTCCACTGTCAGATTCTTGCAATCAGGAAGTGCCAATCTGAATTGGGTTCGCAAGGATCAGGCGAAGGAAGTCACGAAGTCAGCACCAATACCGGTCATTCATCTAAAGGAGGTAACAAATAACAAAGGGTCCTCTTCATTACCAGTGGGACCGAAGAGACTTCTGAGACTATGGCTCCCAAAGTCATTAGTAGCAGCTAAAAAAAACAGAGAAGCAAATATGGATTCCAAAGAAGGCCAGACAAGTGACCGCTCAAGAGATAGACATGCAAGAAGAAACATTATATCAACAAGGACCATAAAGCCAAACGAGACTCATCAAAGATATTAGAAAGGAAGGACCCCAACAACTCAGACTTCAAAAAAGAAAGAGGAAACACATGGAGCAGGACAAAACATGGAGAAGACTAGGCCTCACATTTTGACTACGAAATGGATATGGCGACCCAAGAGGTAATAGGAATAGGAACACCAAAACCAAAAAGATTCCAATGACACACATGAAGCATCAAATGCACTTAGAGTATGCATGATAGGGCCACATTACGAGACCATGCATTTTGCACATGATGTGTGTAACAAAAGCAGTGGTGCACATTCCCCACTTGGGAATAGGTCTTAGATTCTACTTCCATAGGAATGGACCTACTATGTAAATAAATCAGTGCTTCGGCTACACTAATTCTTGTTTTCTTTCAAGAAAGAAAAAATATATGTGTGGTAAGAGATCTTTCTTACGTAAACAAGGGGAACAGAGTGACACAACGAATGAAATGTCACCACTACCCAACTCACCACAAACATGTCTTCTAATGGAAGCTAATGCTCTTTTCATCATGAGTGCACATGGCTTTCAAGGATTCTGAAGTTAGCATTCAGTAGGAAGTGCTGGAATTTCCTCTGCAAAGTGTGAATAAAGCAAATGGTCATTGGTTTAGAGAAGATCAACCAGCAGGGGCTTATTTGTTCCTTGTGACCATCAAAATCATGGATACGGATCATCACTTCCCTTTTATGTCCAAAGACTTCAAGGTAGTGCATGAATTTCGATCCACCATGGACATTATGAAGAAGGTGGGCATTCACAAGTACTTTGAATTGCCAATATACAAACTTGACTTTCAACGATGTACGCAAGTTATAAACACTTTACAACCAGCATTGCACGATCCATTGGTACCGGAGGCTAGATTCTTGGATGCAGTCAATGAATGGATCATTATCCAATTTACACATGACCTAATTAAGGAGGCTTTTCGATGGGAGAAGGATGGGAAGACGATATTGAAGGACAAAAGTTAGGAGCAAAGACCCAAACATTTAATGACATTAATCACATTGATATTGAAGAGGAAGTGAGACTCATCCATCAGCACTTTTGCTTTCCCAACATGCACAGGTACACTGCTCCGCAAAAGATCATTGTGCAAATGTTGTCGCATGCTATAAAACAAATTGGAAATCAAGTCAATATGACTCTATATATTTAAGAATGGCTATTCAAGGGAAAGAAGCAGTGGAATCACAAGAAGTTTTTGAATGGGAGTGTTGCATTTCACTATCTTGATATATCATGCCTTGGACATTAGAGAACATAGCAATGGCAAAATATGCAAAGATTGCTACAGTTTCTAGGAAAAAGAAAGGAGTAAAAATTGTCGAGGAAGTAGAAACGAGCTCCCAACCTAGAGTGAGAGGTACCAAGACGCTAAGGGAAATGATGCAAGAAGAAGCAGAAGTTCCAGCTACGAAGAAGGCACACATACTTCCAAGATTGAGACTTGAAGAAAATCCACCCATTACTGAAGAAGAATTGACAAGAGCAATGGAAGCTACCCATCAGTATACTGAAGTACAAATAAATCTATCAGTGCAAGGGCACCACTACCAACAGGTACAAGAAGACTCAGAACACAGAAAGAGGTTGACTAAAGTCCACAGATATAGGGAATTGGGATTAATAAACTCAAGCTCTTCATCTGATGCACAAAAAGAACTGGATACATCGATGCTAAATATGGATATTCGAAGTGATTCTAAGGATGATGGACAGTGGAAGGAGTAAAATCAAGTAAACCAAGATGTGGACATGGAAGGAATAAAAGAAGATCAAACGCCAATAGACTCCGTAAAGAACACGACAAGGAGAGAAGAGTCCTAGGAAGAGGTACATATTGTTAAATTGAATGAAACATCCAATATTCAAATCAAAGAGAATCTGCTGGCTGGAGAGATCCTATTCAAAAACCCAAAGGAAGAAAAAGTGGAAAATACAATTGAAGAATTAGAACCCTTTACACCAATAAGGGTAGTGGCAGAACCATCTCCAATGGATGTCACATTTCAAGGGAGTGCCATGAAGACTATTAATAAGGATGAAGAAAGAAAAGAACATGAAGTACAGCTCCAAATAAGGCAACCACATAACAAAACCATACATGTGGAGCAAGGAAAGGATGTACGAACAGGGGAAGTTCCAAGCATTCCCAAGACATGGTTAAATGTGGACATCCCTCAGCTCAAACCAGTAGTATAATAGATGATACAAACTACCATGGACACTCAACAACTAATGCTTGAGGCTGATGCTGATTATGACAAAGCAATGCGAGAAAAGAATTAATTTTAAGAAATAGATGCGGATCTATCTGCCCAATTAAGTGAAGCACAAAACATAATAGTAGAAAAAGAGGCAAAAATCCAAGAAACCAAGCATCAATGCAAGTCACTAGAAACGGAAAATCAGAAGCTCAAAGAACAACTGAAAGAACTACAGAGCAAATATGAGGTTGGTGAAGTCGACAAAACACGAATAAATGCCAGAAGCAAAATCCATGAATGAGAGGCGTTTTTCACGGCTTTTTTCAATTAGATTCAGAAATTTTTGTTAAAATGTCTTCAAATCTTAATGCAAGACTAGTGGCCTATGAGTTAAGGTTCTTTGCGGATCACAAACAGGCACCAGATGACGGGGTAAAGTCCAACTAGTGGAAAGAGTTCATGCTTTGTCATGCCAATCTGCTTTATCAACGAGAGGAGCAAGTCATCCAAACATACTCACACTGCTACAAAAAGCCTATCGGGGATGATAGAGTTCAGGAGGAGGGACGTGTGGAAGAGGAATCAAGCAAAAAGAGAAGAAGAAGAAGATCAAAGAATAAAATTGTTTAGTAAGGAAAGAAGATTATAATGGAAAAGAACAACTCTTTGCCCAAAGCTCGTAGGGGCACGCATCAGGTGACAATGGCAAAGAACTAGGTCCTGAGGAGTGGAATCAAAGAAAGATAACAACCAGGACATTTCATGGGAGGTTGCACACAACTTCCTCATCCACTAGGAGTAGGCGGTGAAGCAAAACAAATTGGAAATAGAGACAGCACGCAAAGGACTCTTCATCGGATAAAATAACCAATTGTCTGAAGGTCCTAGCTGCCTCCTTGTCCACTAGATGCGTGCAGTGGAAAGAAATGAAACAGGTCCAAGAGGATGACAAAGAAGATTCAAGAATAGGACCTTTAAAAGCTCGAAGTCCAATAAGTGTAATAAATAAGGAAGAGAAATGAGAAATGTTAGTCTATTATAAGGAGATTTCTATGCTTTCTTCCTCCTTTCCAAGAAAATTGCGACATACTTTGTGAACCCAACGAGAAGGAGGAGAGTGTAGAGACATCGATCCTAGGAGCGAAAGCTTAGTAGTGCGGTTTGTGAGAGCTCTTCGTGTTTGACTACTTATGGGGACACTACCATGAATGTTATAACTTAGCTTTTGCACTTCTAGCAGGGTGAAAAAAGATGAAGTGCCATCCAAGCATTCCACGAACGAGTTATTAAAAGGAGCAGGTATTTCAAGGATAAAAATGTTACTGGCTTCTATAAAGAGTACGATATCTTGGCATGGGGCTTACGCCATTAAGTGACCAAGAACTTATAGATAATTTTGTATATGTTTCATAATTGCATCTGCGTGAGCGACTAGTTGTGGATGCACCCCAACTAGTTGTAGAAGGGCAAACAAGATGGTCTCAGTATAAGACAATACTCACGAGAATGTTTGCACCTGATGAGGATGATAAATTGACTAGGTCAACATTTCTAAAATGGATACATAAACCTAAAGACCAAACCATTTTAGACATAAAAAGAGAATTTGATCAGTAATTTGAAGACTTATCTAAATATGGTAGGAGGGCTATAGCTCAAGAGAAAGTATCCTTGTTTCTCTGGGCTATAGATACAAAAGCCCGATAAGAACTTTTCCCATAATTACAACATGTAAGGACTGAGATGGGTCTTACTAAAGACTGGGATAATGTGGAAGAAGCTCTTAGAGGGTACATTGAAAAAGAAATAACTTTGTCTAAATTTATGTAGAGTTGGCATGACAATATGCAGGAAGATCAAACACACACCGTTCAACAACCTATACAAAATTATCAGGTGAACCTACCAATGCCAAAGGATGTTGTGCCCACTAGTACAATGGAAGACATGTTTAAGAAATTCAGTGATCTTACAATCCAAAGTGTGAAACAGATAATTGAATCTCAAGCTTCACAAGCACCAGCAACTAAAACTCAAAAAGCCCCTCAAATTAAGAGGTGCATCTAGTGTGACTCTCCCAAGCATAGCAGGTACTTGTATGAGAGTTTTAAAGAAGCTCTAGCTAAAAACATAGTCTTTATAAAGGAGAAGATGATCTATGATGTGAAGACCGACGAAAAGGTTAATAAAAACTTTGGAAGATGAGGAATGAAAGTATTTTTTCCTGGTACTTGGAGTAATTTTGCTTCACCAACTAATATGACAATGTATGCATGTCAAGTGATAGATGAAAATGGAGAGATAGAATCCTGGGATAGAGTAATGAAGTCTCTTGACTAGGGAAATATGCATCAAGAAGTTCATGCTTAAGTCACATATTGAGCGAGGGACGGATCTAAAACAAGTGCTTCAAAAGCATGTTCTAGATAGTGTGATTGAATTCACGCTAGGGGAATTATTAGAGATAGCAAAGAGAGAATTCTTAGAGGTGATTCTCGACCTTCTAAAATGCAAGCGACAACCAATAACTAATAGTCAAGAAGTGGAAAGAATAGAAGAAGATCTACCAACTCATACATTGCAAGCACAAGTTCAAGAAGAAAGAAATATGATTGACCAGATTGAATGGATTGCACACCCTTGTGCACATGAGGAAATTTTTTTGGAGAGGATTACTTCTAAAAATATTCCATCAGGCCACTATTCAAAGGACCATTGGGCTCGAGCTACAACAGAGACATTGGTAAAATTGGACAGGTTTCACGCTTCTTTGGTTGCCCTAATTGACCATGGATCAGAGATCCACCTTATGTCCAAAGAACTCTAACAAAGGGAAATGGTTGATTGATATGCAACCAGGCTGGAGGATTCGAGCAGCCAATACAATGCTAGGGGAGATTTTTGGAGCATGCCCATAGGTACAAATTACAATTGGTGATGTGAGTGACTATTAGAACTTGTTTGTTTAAGATCATTCAAGTTACTCACTAATACTTGGTCAGTCGTACATTACTGCCTTGAGGATGAAAACAAGAGTCTTGGAGGATGGATCGGCCTATGTGCAAATCTGAAGCAAGAATGGAAAGAAGGCAGTCTAGTTTATGGTGGTTTGTGTAGACCATGTTAGAAATAGAACTTCTCTTTGGACTAGGCCTATTCTTGAAGAGTTTGAAGATCAAACTTTTTAAATAAATCTTTCATAAATTGGGACTATGGAAGCTTGGAAAGTGAAAAGATCTCAAATGTAAATATGTTCATATCAAGTTTCATAGCAATTTCTTCAACAAGTTCATTTCAATTTTGCGTCTTTTCTAAACTTAAGAAATGGGAAAAATAGTCTGTGTTAGACATCCAAAGAAATTTCTTTAGATGCAAGGTACTCGATCTCGATGAAGAGATTTCAGGTGTCTTTGACAAAATTTCATTCACTGATACATTGGTTGAGCTTCAAGAGTTAGTTAATGGAAAAGAGATGATTATATGATCCATGTTCAATCTATTTCTTTGTATATAAAAATAAAAAAGTTTGAACAAAGTGAAAATAATAAAGAATAGTCTGTCAAAACAAAATAGAAAACAATTCAGAAAAAGTAAAACCAGTGGCAATTCTACTTTCTCATTATAGTAATCAACTTACAAACAGTGTGAAAAAGCAGTACCTCTTAGACAAAAGAGGAGAATAGGTCATGAATTTACCAAAGAAACACTTGAGAAGATTCAAATAGGAGAAGATGACTTCCTTAACAAAGAGGAAAGGAAAGAATTTTTTCAGATGATAGGTAGACATGGGAAAGCATTTTCTTTTGATTCGGAGGAGATAGGTTATGTAGATCCTTCTGTGGTGCATCAATGATCATATTCATAATTCCACATATACCATGGAATCTCTGATCGATTCTGGTACCAAAAGCTCACATTTCAAAGCTTATAGATCTCTTGAATGAAAAGATTCGAATGGGGTTTCTTGAGGCATCAAGTGCTCCCTATTCTAATCGTTGGTTCATAGTACCAAAGAAAAACAAGTCATTGAGATTTATTCAGGATCTATAGCTAAAATAAATAAGTTAACAATTAGAAATATGCGAACTGGACGACTTGTAGACGAGTATGCTGAAGCTTTCTCAGGAAGATCCATCTATTCAATGGGGGATCTTTATTTTGGATATGACCAATTCTAGTTAGCCTTAGAGAGTCGAGATTTGATGACTATGAGAACACCACTAGGTCTTTTGCACATGTGTACCTTGCCACAAGAGCAACAAACTCACTGGCTCATATGATGAATGGTATGCACAAGGTGCTTAGGGACTTTATGCCTCACTTGTCCATGCCATTCATTGATGACGTACCAATTAAAGGATGGACAGAGAAAGATAGGATCAAGAATCTTCATGAGAGTGGATGTCAGAAATTTGTTAGAGATCACAATAGTGATTACGAGTCCAATCTTAGTTGGCTGGAAGAGGTTCATTTGACATTGTCTGCAGAGAAATCAATATTTGGAGTCCAAGAGGTATTGATTGTAGGAAGTCTGTGTGGTCCTAAAGGAAGGAAGTTGTGTCCAAAGAAAGTAGATGCTATTCAACATATGAAAAGGTCTGCTCCTCAGGCATTCAGGTGAGGAGATTTCTTGGGGCATGTGTTTTCTACGTTGTGTGGATTCCTCATTTTGCCCATGTTACAGACCCAGTCTATCCATTGCTTAGGAAAGGGCAGAGATTCCAATGGAAGGATATCCATACACAAGCTGTAAGGAAATTAAAGAAGGCACTTGCAGAAGCGCCATTGCTTAGCAAAGCCGATTACAGTGAAAATAAAAAATTTACATTACCATAGATACGAGTCCGATGGGTATAGGTTAGGGTGATTGGCCAAGAAGATGATGAGGAAAAAATGTATGCGATTTGATTTTGAGCTAAAGTCTTAAATGTTCGTGAGAGAGGCTACCCTCAGATTAAGGGAGAGCTTTGGGGAATAGTAACTGCTTTGAAGAATGATAAAGAGTATCTGATAGGGTTGAATGTTGTTGTGAAAATAGATTGTCTCCCTTTGCTGTGGATGATCGTGAATTGTTCCACTAAAGATATTGCCATGCTATGATGGATAGCGTATATCAACTCACTAAACCTGGAATTTGTACATATAGATGGGAGAAATAATGTAGTGGTTGATATGTTGTCACAAGCAATTTTTGAGGATGAAGACTTCATGGTTGAGACTTTTATGCTTCGCTTATACATATTTCTAGTTCAAAAGAAGCACATAAAAGTCAGAATAAAATTGAATCAGATTATCAAAATGAAGAGTTCAAGGTTAATGATGAATCTTCAATAAGAAGAGTTAAAGAGATTAGAGGGGGTGGGAGTGTTAGTTTAAAGATAAAAGAAAAACTTTACGATGTTCAAATGAATGCAATAGAAGAATTGGATGAATCAAAAGATGAAAATTAATGTAGAGAAATTAGAAGACATTTGAGTGTTTGAACTCTAGATCCAAGCTCGATCAAGGACAAGTTTAAAAGTATTTGAAAAAAGTATTATTTCTTGAAAGGTGGATCCTAGCAAGTTGCAGGATGTAATGAACAAGGAAAAAGAATTATGATTGAGATGCATAATTTGCTATGGGCTCGTCATCAAGGGTTTCAAGGGACCTATGAAAAGATAAAAGAGCGATATTGGTGGAGAGGAATGTATATACATGTTCAGAGATTTGTAGCCACATGCAAAACTTGTTAGTTATTCTCAAGTGTAAAGCATAGAGATGACTTGCATCCGACGTATCCCCTAAACATCCACTACCTTTAGGGGTGCAACAGATGCAATACATCATACTAGCTAGAGAGGATCTCACGAATCACGTTGAAGGAAGAGCTTTGAGGACAAAATCTACAAGTAATGTATGCAAATTCCGTTTGGAAGAAGATTTTAGCAGGCTCAGGTATGTAGAGAAAGTAGTTGCAGAGAGAGGTGAGTTAGATGCCCAGGAAGCGAGGGCTTCTTCACGAAGTATGGGATTCAATTGTCTCTCACCATGGTGTATAACCCAAAAGCCAATGGCAAAATTGAGCGTGTTCATCCACTCATAATTAAAGCCTTGTCAAAAGCCTGCAATGGAAAAATAAAAAAGTGGCCAATATATCTCCCGTTTGCCTTGTGGGCAAATAGGATAACATATACCATGACTACTGGCTATATGCCAGGAGAACTGATCTATTGTCAAAAACCTATTCTACCGACAGAGTCACATGCATTAGCATGGACTTCTTTGCCCCGGGAAGATGGGATGTCAAGAGAGGATCTACTAGGGGTTCGAATCCTTTAGCTTAAAATAGGAAAGAATCTAGTAGAAGAAGCAGCGACCAAGCTCAAAGCCTCTAGAGATAAAGCCAAGATAGCCTTTGATAAAACTCATAAGTTGAGGCCAAAGTAGATGAAAGAAGGTGACTAGGTATTAGTCTATGACAGCTCTCTGGATATGCAGTATAAGGCCTAAAGAAAGTTGATTAAGAGATGGTTCGGTCCTTATGTTGTGAGTAAAGTATTCAGTAATGGTACTTACACTATCAGGGAGTTGGATGAAAGAGAAATAGATACTTACTTAATGGAAAGCAGATTAAGCTATTTAAATAGAGGGAATGTGAAGGATTTGAAATTATGGAAGAAAGAAATATTGAAAATGAGAAGAAGAAAGTGAAGAAGAGGAAAATGAAGAGATTGGTAAAGTAAATGACTAAGAAAAACTATGTTATGAGATAATGTACGTACACATACATACATACATATATATATATATATATATATATATATATATATATATATATATATATATATATATATATATATATATATATATATATATATATATATATATATATATATGTGTGTGTGTGTGTGTGTGTGTGTGTGTGTGTGTAAATAAGTAAAAGGAAAATGAATCAATTTGGATATAAGAAATGAAGAAAGTAATAAATAGACTAAGTGCATGTGTTTAATTCATTCTATTAATATTTTGTTCTTTGCAAGATACTGACGGAGAGTTGTGAATAGGTCTTGATTGGACTGTTTGACTATCTTAGATTCTAAATGGAGGGAGAAGATCCCAATGATACATCCATACCAGAGGGTAGCATTCTTGATAGATTTAGAGACACATCTAGAAGCGTAGCTGAAGGAAGAACCTTAGATATAACACTTTCATATCGACCTGGTTGCTCCCTATGCCTGAGAATGATGAAAGGATTCCTACTCAAGAGTTTATTAAAGATCGTGTTACTATTGAGACTTTGATGTCACTATCATACGAGGAGAGTGTATCCAGGTATCAAGCAGTGCAACCATTTGGAAAAAATGACACTTCAATGGACCATGAACCGTATTTCATGACAATGGACCCAAGAGAACTTTTTATTTATAGTCGCGAATAAGTAGACTATGGAGAAACTTTACGTCAATTTTCTTTGTTCCATAGGGAACGTGAAGAGGGGGAGCCATCTCAGAGATAAACTCTAAAGTTATGTTAAAATATGTGTAAATATTGTTTTTTTTTTAAAGCAAGTTAGGTTCTTTATGAAGAATAAAATTAGGAGAGATCTTCGAAATTCAACAAGGAGTCAATTACCAATGTACATAAATAAACTCAACTAATTATTTTTTCTGAGTAACTCTTTGTATATAAACTCTTGTGATATAAACTTCTATTTTATGCAGGATGATCTAGTTAGAGATGTTTGAAGAAGAGTGGTTGTCAAGTTCTGAAACCATAAAGGTGATATATTTTCTCTCACAAGTCTATTTCCTGTTTGTATAAATGTGCATATGTAAGTAAGCATTAAATAAATAAACATGTGATGTATGAAAGAGTAAATAAGTATTAGGAGCCTCGAGTGAACCAAGAATTGCATCCACCTACTAAGTTTAGGCATAATGCATGAGCGGTTAGAATTATACAAGTAGGATTAGGAAACAAATTCTCACATTCAAAAACAAGGCCTAGAAAAGTGAAGGAAAACCTAAACTAAGTATATGTATATACTTGTACTCTGGAAATCTTGATGAGTGAGATTTAGTCGAATCTACTTTTGATCTTTCATTTGATCAAACCTCCAGAAAGACTACCGATTAGAAAAGAAAAAGTCTTCATATACCAGATAATTATATATATATGTTTATGTGCTTGTGTCATTAGGTGCTGTGATGAGCTAGTAGGTAGGTGGACTAACCCTGATCGGGAGGTCAGGGCCATGAAACAACGCTAGTTGTGTCGTATGGCCTAACTTATATGTGGTCATGTGCTTATGCGGGCAGATAGGCGAGTGGAGTCACTGTGATCAAGTGGCCAGAGCCACAAGCCAATGTCGATTTTGCATGAGGCTCACCTTGTGTGTAGTCCACTATGTTGGGTCGATAGAAAAGTGGGATCAACCTAACCAGGTGGACAGGTCCATGAGTCGAGCTCGACTTTGGCATAGGCTAACTTCTGTGAAAGAAAAATAAATAAACGGTGGTAAAAAGAAAAGGCTAAGCTGGGTTGAAGAACAAAATAAAAACAAAAATAAAAAGTAAAAAGAAAAATAATCTAAGGTCTGATGGGGAAGTAGATAATGAGAAATCAACGGTGAAGTTAGATTGATATTTCACAAATTGGGTTAGTAAGGGGTTGTATATGTATATGTTTAGGATGGATACTAGATTAACCAGGTTAAGTGAGCGAAAGAACTAGTGAGTTTTCAATCCGCTTGCATGATTTCTAGCTTGAATGTGTTAGAATATCTCAATATGATTGTGTCCAATACTTGTGTTTATTTCTTTCTCTTAATTTATGCAAAGTTCATTTCATTTTCTGATTTTACGCATGTAAATAGATTCTCCTTTAAGTAAGATTTTTCTTGCCATGACTACTTGATGCTCACTTGTGTTTATTGATATGTATATAGGTTGGCACATCCGGAGGATGCATAGGTTCAGAGGGGGTGGATGTGGTCATGATCCGAAACCAAGTCTTGGACATCAAACTACAAACACCAACTCAAAAAGATTCTGCCGACTTCCTTCCCTAAGCATGCACCTGCGTGCTGGTAGGTGTATGCTAAGGGAAGGAAGTTGACAAGAGAGGAAACGTGCATGGGTGCCACATCTTCAAAGACAAAAAAAACACACTAGTGGATGGCTTGCACATCACCATCGATACCAGTTGATAGGTGCTTGGATTGTTGATGTGCGGAATAGCTTTTGCACATATTTCCAATCCTGCATACAGGAGCAATGGGAATCCATATGAGGTGACCCAAATTATTGGCATTTTGATTGTGTCCGTGCGAAACCAAATTTGAGGAAGCGCTTTGGGGGAAAGGACTTGGCTCATGGTTTTCTTCTCGCTCTTGAGTTCTCTTGCCTTGTAGAGAAGGGAGGAAAGCCGCATCGATAAGTAAAAAGAGGTTGCACTTTGGCAGGCAGGAAGACAGGGACCACAAACCTTATCATGGAATATCTAGTAAATATGGGGGAAGGGCAGCGAGAGATGGCCGTACAGTTGAACAACAAGTCTTAATTCGAACCGTTTCTCGAGGCATTTGGCAATGCAAAAACAGTTCCGAATTTGCACAAACTCTTGAGGAGGTCCCTCAGTTTCGTAGGCAGGATTGAACTCATGCAGCTTCTATGGCATGATGACTAGTCATTTCCGATTCTTGGAAAGGATTTGAAGACCGTTTTTGCTGCGCTAAAGTTTAGATGACAAGAGGTCTATTTTGATTGCCGGATTTAAGCAAAGAACATGGTAAATCAGCTTCAATAGAGAGCGTGACATTCAATTTTGGAAGGAAGATATAGATGGGCATCTCAAAGCGACAAGTACTTTTGGAACAGGAACAACAGAAAGAGATGTGCCATGCAGCTGCAGATGGAGGAGAATTTGTAGAGAAAGCAGATATAAAGAAGATCTACACAAAAAGGTAATTGTTAGTCACGTGCGAGAAGAGATTGTTACCGAAGCTTCTAGCTTGCCAAATAATGTGTTGCCGACTAAGTCTCAGCATCATAATCTACTATCCTTAATCTATCATAGCTCTAGTTCACGGATTGTGAGATAATATGTTTGACAAAATGTTGCTTACATCATTATAGAACTTGAAGGCATAATCAATCACAACTAAGGTAATAGATCGAAGTGTGCAAACCGTCAATGAAGTAATGATTTCTATATGCATCAATTTGAGATAGTGGAGATGTAACCAATTATTTACTGGAAGTTTTGGCAAGTGAATCTGAGCGTTGCCAATACAAACAACGCCGGCGGAATTATTTAATGAAGCCAATAAAGTTTGACTGCTGATATCAAAACTACAATGTATAACTTGATTTCAACTTTGCGCGTTCCTTTCTCTCATTGATAGGCGCATGGTAGTTGTAGTTAAAAGGTTTTATCTTATGCTCCTTTCGATATAAAATACTTATTGCCTTTCGTTCTTATCACCGTGCTTGAAGTAAAGTGATAACCAGAAACTCTCATATGTGAACTCGAGCGTACTTCAGATTATGTCTTAAGACTTCCAATAACGTGTTCTGATAAGGAGTGCATACTTCTTTGCGAGGGCATTTCTGTTGCTTGTTAAAGGTGCAGTGATTGAGTTCTAAGAACTACGACTGGTAAAAAATTTGTAAAACATAAGTTGTGATGGCAATTGAATTTAACACAATTATCTATGTGTTGTGAACTAGCAATATCTGTCATCTTTATACCTACAGTGCTCCATGTACTACGCTGTTGCAAGCGTGCCTTGATGGGCTCTGTTAAGATCCCAACGATGGTTATTATATTAAAGACAAGAATCGAAGACCGAAATGGTTGAACGTGTTTTTCCTTATAAGATCCATTGAAAGCTAATGGTAGGCAGAGTCGGAATGATAGATTAGGCTCCTCGTTCATGGTAGATATAGTACTCATAACGTACGTTCGAGTAGTGCTTGACAATCGATGGATGATCATGTGTTTAGTTGGGCGACAATATAACTTTCATATCCGAAAAGCTTTTAACCATTGATCTTTCAATATGTATTGTTACATAAGTGAAGGTTCTCAGAGAGACTTAGGATTGAGGATTTTTCCTAGCTTTTGCTTGAGTTCTTAGACCATTTTCTCTACACTCTGACATAAATCTTCGGGAAGTTGTGAGGTTTTTTTTCGTTATTGCTAATAAACTTAAACGTCTGGAGTATATCGAGTTCTTAGCTTAGAATCAACGGAGATGCGATATTTATAGAAAAATGGTAACGAATCAATCTACGTGCAAAGTGATTTTACCAGGTGATTATTAATGCAAGAGAATTTTGTTTGTTTGCTCAAAACTAAATGTACGACCATAGTGGCTTTAGAAGATTGGCAACGCAAGCTGACGTTAACTTCACTATTATAAAAACTCATCAAAGCTTTATTTGAGAGAGACTTAAAGGACTCTCTATCATATAAATTGAACAATATAATGGCCCAATGGATTTTTTCCTTGGAAAGGAAGAGAGCTGGACCTGCGCGTTGGCTATGGCGTGTGTGACGTCGGGTCATGGATGTAGCAGCCGTCAGAAGTGAACGTGAAGAGACTTCGGCACAGGCGCCCCCTGCGCGTTGGCTATGGCGTGTGTGACGTCGGGTAATTTCGGTCGCTTGTCATGGAAGCATATTCGGTGAATGATGGAAGTAGCAGCCGTCGGACGTGAAGGTGCAACAGGAGGAACGAGTAGCAGCGACAAACAGAAGAGCGGTTAACGGCCAGTGGAAGCAGAGACTGAGAACATCGTGCTGCCGCCATTACAACTGAGCATTGATAGCTCCAACCACTCACGCAAGCGATCGCCTCCCCGGGTGTCGCGATACCTCCGTTGGAGGTATCGCCCTGGGTGGAGGCTCGATCGCCAGTCGGCTTGCGGGCCGATATCTTGCGGAGTGTCGCCAGGCGATCGCCGATACTGGCCGATCGCCGATATCTCGGTGGAGTGCCGCCGGGCGCCGATCGCCGACTCTTGCGCGCCGATCGCCGATACCTACGGACTGGGGTCTCGATACCTGCGGGCGCCGATCGCCGATACCTGCGGAATGCGCGCCGATCGCCGATACCTGCCGGCTGAGGACTGGGGTCTCGATACTTCCTGCCTGATCGCCGGCTGACGATACTCCCTGCCCGATCGCCGCCGTCCGCGATCGCCGGGAGCTCTGAAAAGCCAGGCGATACTTGGCAGTTTCGGGCACGCGCGTTCGTCTGATTCCGGGAGAGATCAAGCCCCAAAAAAAAAAAAAAAAAAAAAAAAAACCCCGATGAGGCATTCGTTTGTCGCTCCAGTGCCTTGGTAAAAAAAGAAAAAATAGAAAAAAAAAAAGAGAGAAAAAAAAAAGAAAGGAAGAAAAAAGAAAAAAAAAAAGAAGAAGAAGAGGTAAAAGATCGCTTCCCTTTATTTAGGGATTTTTGGCCTTATGGTCTTTTCTTAAAAAAAAGAAGAAAAGAAGAAGAGAAGAAAAGGGTGTGTTTGGCTTCGATGTTACCGGGGGGGCCCGTTGTATTCCTAGTTTGTGGTCAGTTTACTCTCCAAGTTGGAGGGTTTTGCCGTTGGGTATTGAAAAGTAAAAGTGGAGCAAATTCCTGTTGGCCATGGATGTGGCTTCATCCTCTCTCGTGAAAAGTAATCGGGCCCCGCCCCCTGGGGAGACCGATTTCTTGGCCGCTCTGCTGGAGGGGGGGTCGTGTGCCGCCCCTGGGGCCTCCGAAAGTGTTGAAACCCCCATTGTATCCCTCAATAGACCCGCAGTACTGTCAGCTCAAGAGGAGCTCAAGAAAGTTTGCCTCGTCGGCCAAGTGTTTGGCCCTAGGCCCCCGCTCGAAACTGTGCGACAATGGCTTCGAAAAGAGTGGTTCCCTCGAGGACTAATTGTTAGCAAATGTCAGTTCTTACCAGCGAGCCACATGCTGCTTGTCTTTGAAAATGAAGAGATGGCATTCCAAGCCCTAAGCGTTGGCACCTGGCAGTTCGGTCGGGCGACCCTGTGCCTTTTCAGATGGTCCCCGGACTTTACTCCTGACAAATCGAAATCGCTTCGGTACCCTCTTTGGGTCGAGCTCCCTAACCTTCCCTACTTCTTGTACAACTTCGTGTGGGACATTGTCTCTCCTATCGGCAAGCCGCTGGCTTCACGCGAAGACATTGGTGGACTCATCTATGAAGGTGCAAGACACTCGTTCAATGCTAGGTGGCACCCCCAAATTTGTGTCGAGGCCGACCTCAGCTCGCCGCTTCCATCAACTATCAAAGTGGACATGGGCGAAGGAGATGTGTGGGAGCAGGACATCAACTACAAAAACCTTCCCAACGCGTGCTTTCGCTGTGGGCAACAAGGTCACAGGATCAAAGATTGCCCTTTGAGACGAAAAAGCAAGCCGAACCAAGAAGCCCCCAATGGTGCATTGAAGCACTCGACGAAAGCAGAGGATTTCAAGGGTCCCCGTAACCCAGAAACTGATGCAGACGGGTTCATCGAAGTCAGAAGAAGAAGGAAAAGAAGCCCTAGGGCAACCTCTGAGCGAAACAACAAGTCTGTTTCCCCCTCCAGCAACCTGTATTGCAATCTGGAAAAGGAAATCAATGCGTTTGACTACCCAGGTGGGAACCAACTAGAGGAGGACACCGATGTCAAAGGCCTGGAGATCCCTGACAGTAAGGAAACCCTGCAGGAGGGTTACACTACAAGCAAAGAAGACGGCTTTACAACCAGCAATGAAGATAACATGGATAGTGAAAGCTCCATCATCGGATCGACTATTCCGGAAACGGAGCTGAAAACGGTGTCCTGTTCTTCCCAGCAGGAGGCATCCCGCAAAGGAAAACTACCTATGGAAGTACCGTGGAAAAGCCCCCACAAGAACATATTGCTAACTCGGGATCCGATCCGAGCGAAAAAGAAAGATGAAACCAAGAGAAGAAAGGACAAAGCTCCCTCCCGCAAAGAGGGATCAATACAAAAATGATTGTCATCTCGCTAAATGCTAGAGGGCTAACCGACCCCTCAAGAGCGACCGTCATTGGTCAATGGCTTCGCGACATCAGCCTAAACCCAGACTTTATATGTATTCAAGAGATTAAAATTGACGGAGAAGAACTCCAGAAACGGCTCAGACAAGTCTCCTCGGCCCATGTGTGGATCCCAACGAAACACCTACGAGGGTCTGGAGGAACGGCTATCGGTATTAAACAACTTTGGTTTGAAAAGCTTGAGAACTCCATTGAAGATGTAAGTCACCCGTGGATTGCTGTTTCGTTTGGTGCTCCTCTTTGTGTCACTATGGTTTCTCTGTACACCCCTAACGGGGATTTGGAGAGACTGAACACTTGGGCCTCCTTAGACTCGCTTCCCCACAACGTGCTTATATGTGGAGACTTCAACATGGTGGAGGACCCTACGGACAGATGGATGGGCAAGGGCAGGGTCATCGACAGTCGGGAGAAAGAAACGTGGGACATGACCAAACTTCACCTGGATTTGGTTGAATTCAAAGACTCGAATGGCTTTTCTTGGTCGAATCTCCAAGCGGGCGAGGACCTGAGGAAAGCTAGACTTGACAGATGCTACATCTCTCAGAGCTTTACTCATCAGTGGGGCCACCCTACCATCACGCAACGCACTGACCTCACTATCTCTGATCACTATCCGATCGTTATCACTTTTCAACCTTCCAACAAGATCCGCAAAGCCCCGTGGTTCCATGCCAACGCAACCACCTTCTCTCTCCCCTCTGTCCATCAAGAAATTGCCGATGTGTGGAAGGTGGCGTTCGCCTCTGGCTTGGCCCCGGCCAAGTGCTGGAGAAGTGCGGTCGACCAGTCTCGTAAGATCATGATCAGAACTAAGAAGATGCTCGAGACTGTGCGACGGGCCCGTAGGGAGGCGCTTTACCACAGACTCTGGCGGCTCGAGGTGGAAGTGAACAAAGGAAAACACCAAGCCCAGAAAGGCCTCAGAAAAATCAGAGCGGTGTTGAGATACGAGGAAGAAATACAAAGGAAAAACTTGCAAATTTTCTTCAAGGAGTGGTGGGCTGGCAAAGCCGACAAACCCACAAAAGAGATGTGCCGTATCCTTAAAAGAAAACACAACCGCGATTCGATCCCCCTACTGCTTGATCCACACGGCAATGTATGCAATTCGGAAGAAGATAACTTTGGCATCATCGAAGAGCACTTCAAGAGACTCCTGGGAACCTCGAACCCCCTCTCCCACCATAGAAGGGACTGTATGGCTGCAATCTCTAGGGTTTCCCCTCGGAGGATACCACCCAACCTCCATTCCCTGCTTCATGCCCCTATCTCTGAATCAGAAATCATTGAGGTCATTGACGCACTCCCTCTCGGTAAAAGCCCGGGGCCCGACGGACTCACCAACGAGTTCTTCAAATCCTTCAAGCTGGTGGTTGCCACCCCTCTTGGGATGGTTTGGCAAGAAGCGCTTATGTTTGGTGCTCTTCCTTCTTGTCTAAATAACGGAATTATCAAGTTGATACACAAGAAGGGGGAAAAGAACAAAATCGAGAACTGGCGGCCTATTACGATGCTACAAACAGGATACAAGATCATCGCCAAAGTCATTGCCAACAGAATCTCGTGCCATCTGAGATCGTGGCTAAGTGAGGACCAAAAAGGCTTCATCAAAGGCAGGTCTATCCTGGAAACCATTATGGATATTTGGGAAGGTATTCAATTTGCAATTGAGTCTAAACAAGATGTGGTTTTCCTCAAGATCGACTTTGACAAAGCTTACGACAGGCTTGAATGGGACTATATTCTGCAGTCGCTTCAAGATCTCGGATGTAGTCAAAAATTCACCAAGATGATCGCGACCCTTCTAGGAAACGCAACGACCCAAATTAACGTGAACGGCAAACTTTCGAGGGCGATACATCTTAGAAGATCTATTAGACAAGGGTGCCCTCTGGCCCCCCTTCTTTTTGCCATAGCCACTGAGGGGCTGAGCAGACTTGTAGCGCACCATGCGGAGGCTGGCAATATCAAAGGCCTCAGGCTACCCCACGACCACAGTCAAATCATCATGAGACTTTTTGCCGATGATATGAACGCGTTCGTTCACAATGATAACACCAGCCTCGAGACTTTCTGGAAGTGTCTTGCTACCTTTTGTGAGGCCTCTGGATCCAAAATCAACCACTCTAAGACCGCCTTTAGGGCCATTGTGGGACATCATCCTGGCCTTCTCACTGATCATGGCTGTCAAATCATTCCGCAGGGCCAAATCTTTCGTCTTCTTGGAATCCCATTGGGGTTTGGCGTCTCTATGGAGCAGCGATGGAACTGGGTGTTGGCCAAACTCGAAAACAAGTTTAACTATTGGAAAGGTATGCAAATCAATCTTGCTGGGCGTGCGATGGTTATCAACAGGTTCCTCCTCTCTTCTACCATCTATTTCCTTTCTTGCTGGAGACCGAATGAGCAAGGCCTGTCCAAAATGAATAGTATTTGTAGAAACTTTCTTTGGACGGGCGATCACAACAGAAGGGGGGTGCCTAAAATCAAATGGGCCATCTGCACTAGCCCCAGAGATTGCGGGGGGCTTGGTATCCTGGACATTGGGTGTATGGCCAACAAACTGGCAGCCAAATGGATGATTAAGGCTTGGTGCAATAGGGAGGCCTCGTGGGCCAAGCTGATCTTCAGAAACAAGAATGAGTTGGCTCTCATGGGGTTCCCAAACTGGAAGAATCTTGACATCATGACCTTGCTATTCTCCCCGATCCCTGTCTTCCCGAAAGGCTCCAATCTCGTGTGCTCCCTTTGGAAGGGCTGGAATAAAGTCAAAAGCTGCACAAGAATTAGTGAGGACTGGAAGTGGGCGACCGGAATCAGACAAAACGACTCCATCTGGTTCCCGATACATGGCATCCGGAGTGTGGAGTCGTGGAACATTCAAAATGCCAAGAGATTATGGAACAAAGGATTCAAAAAATGGAAACACCTATGGAAACATGACACCAACAGCTGGATCAATTTCAAGGATATTGATCCTTGCAAAAACATCTCCTACGATGAATGGAACACTTTGCAAAGCAGATGCCTCGCTTGGGACCGCCACAAGACTCGACTTCTCATGGGACACGATACACCGAACTCGCTTGGTCTCAAATGGCATAATGGAAATAACCTACTCAAAATCCTGAACATCAAAGAAACGGCGGACCACCAGATCAGCCTCAACAAGAAGTGGTGCCTGTCTTGGACGCGGCTTCGGTGGGACATGAAATTCATGGGGATCTGGCACCCCCTTATCGAGATTAAGAAGTCTGTCCTCTTATGGCAAATTCTGCATCGGGGAATTTGGACCAACCATAAGGCTAACAAACTTTGCGGGATCCCTCCTTGGTGCAAACGCTACCACCGGGCCATTGAAGATGTCCCTCACATCTTCCTTACCTGCCCCAACTCCTACAGAATCTGGCAGACGGTTGGAAAGAAAATCAGACTTCAAAAACAGCTTAGTTGGAAACAAGTCCTTTTGGGAGAAGCGATTGGCTGCTCTGCGACACTCTGGAACGCCATCAGAGGGGAAGTCTTGTGGAAAATATGGCGGGAGAGGTGTGCTCTCAACTTTGGCGATACCCCCAGGGAGTGGTCGATTAAGAAATCACTATTCCTCCTTGGCAAAAGGATTGTTAAGATTAAGAAGTCCCCCCCCTTCAGGCACCATCAAGTCCTCATTTTGATCAACAACAAGCTCAAACCCAAGTGGGCCCCGCATGAGGGCGATGAGAGGGTGATTAACCTTCTATGTAATGCAACCTAGAACTCATTCAAGCTTCCCCTGCTTTGTGGGATTTGGGGGGTCCCGTGGGCACTAGTCCCTTTCTATTGTACCTTTGTTTCTTAATTTAATTCAAGTCCGGGAGAGTAGGCTATTGCTGAACTTCTTTTATATTAAAAAAAAAAAACAATATAATGGCCCCACAGTGTATGCTAGGTCTTTATAAGCTCGAAGTCCAATAAAGTGTAATAAATAAGGAAGAGAAAGGAGAAATGTTAGTCTATTATATGGAGATTTCTATGCTTTCCTCCTCCTTTCCAAGAAAACCGTGACAACGTACATCTTGGGGTGCTCATGAGAATGATGACTCCAAGGTGTATAGTATTCGTGATGGAGCTCCGGTGATAGATGCGACCCCAAACGCCATGCATTAGCATATATGACAGCTTTGCTCCATATAGTTTGGACACTCTATCATGTTGAAATGGAGTGAACAAGATAAAGATTAAAAAAAATATATCACAAAAACTATCTATCAAGAGTTTTGACCACCACATCGACATCCTCTTGTCAGTTCAGAGTGGGTTCTGCACACTGCACATGAAGATATGTCCCATCCATTATTAGAGGCTCATGATGCTTTCGGAGCACGCTTACCAAAGCCTATATGGTTATATGCTTACGAGTGGGATATGATTTGGGACGAGCAACAACAGACTCTTGACCGATGCCGGGAGCAAAATGGCATAGCCACACATTTAGATATGGTTGGACTGTCACATTTGGACAACGGCAGATATGACACTATGCATCATAAATTTGTAAGTATCATTTGGTTTATTGAATTTGTTTGTGTTAAGCATGTCATGTATGTTCATCTAACGTTATGTATATTTGCCACATGAGCTGGCAATGGGTCGTCCTCCAACACGAATGGAAGAGGCTTATGGAAGGGTAACCCGTAATGTAGAAATGAAAAGATTGACCTGCCAACAATTGCCCTTCCAGATGAAGATGACAACTCAGACCATTCAACAAGAGTTGCAAAATAAGGTTGACCTGCTCGAAGGAGATATTGCCCCTCTCCAAGAAGAAGCACTTGCGGTTAAAGCAGAGAATCATGCATTGCAGACACAGGTCCAGCAACTCCAAGAACAATTAGCGGCAAAGGACAATCTGCTTGCTCAATGGGACACCAAAATCATCGGTTTGAAGCAAGAACTTACAGACAAGACCGATGCAATGACCACATTACGCAATGTGCTCCACAATACAAGGGATGCACTCAGCGTTTTAGAAGAAGCTTCCTAGTCACTTGCGGCCAATGTGCGTAAAGCAGAAGCTGAGTTACATAATGTTACTGAGAGATTGTTCCAACGCAATCAAGAATTTACTGAGGAGATCACCAAGTCCATATAGCTAAAGAAAGAACTTGCAGGTGTGCAGAAGGAAAGAGAAGAATTTTATAAAACAATGCAATTTCAAGCTCAGGAGCTGGAAAGAAGAGAAAAACAGTTAGGAGCTCAGGCAGAACGGCTCTCGAGAATTGATGCAGATATAGTTGAAATGAAACAGAGAAGAGATGCTGCCCTCGCCAATGAGTTCTACCTTCAAGAATCATTTTTGCGGACGCAGACGGATTTATTGATGAGTCAGGTCGTTGCTGCGAGTTCTGTTCGAACTGATGCACAACTTATCGAGCCTGTCATTTTGAAAGATATGCTAGATTCCTTAAAGCAAAAGATTACCCGAACCTTTAAATTAGCTAGAACTTTGTATATCCAAGGCATCATTGATGAGCCTTAACTGTAATTTCCATTTTTGGGTTTGAGTCCACCGTGCGTGCCAGTGTAAGCCACCGGAAAGGAACTCATATTTTCTGTAAAATATATCTTGAAAAGTTGCACGCATGAAAAGGCATAGTGCAACGTTGTATCCTTTGATAAGATTAATGAAAGAGTCGCGTAAGGCAGAGGGTAGACCCGCCGGACTCTCTGTCTGGGCAAGGAGCCGGAAGCGAGCGTTGTTGTAGAATTCTGTGTAACTGAGTCTGTCTCGTTGATTAAGTTTAGTCATTAAGTGAAGTTAATTGAAGTGTTAAGTACTTTGCTTAACGTGCTACGTGAAAGAGTTACACGGTCATCTTTCTGATGTGAAAGTGCGTTAACGATGTATTTCGAGTAGTATTGGAAGAGAATACATTAGCGCTCAGTTCAGTGAAGTCATATAATCTTAATCTGTAGTTTGGGAAAATATAAATAGGGCCTCTCTTTATAGACCCTTGACCATCCCAAGAACGCAGTCGTAAATTAAACCTTAACAGTAAAAAGGTATTAACATTTAACAAAATCATATTTTGGTTGCCATTAGAGTACACATCACATGTACTTGGTTTTTTTTGGGCAGATTGTATTGTCTTTTACAGATATGGTCGCCCGTATGAGCAACGATACTCCTAGAATGGTCATCAATATGCACGACGGTACACCTAGCAGTCACTAGTATAGGCATCAGTATGGCCATTGGTATGAGCGTTGGTATTTCTGATGCTGATATGGACACACATGTTGATGCCTATACTGGGAATTTTCATTTGTGTATGAATATATACATAGTGAGCTTTTCTCTTATAAAAGAAGTAAAACATGCATCTTCCTTTCACATATTGGAATATACATCCCATTGCATCCAAGTCAACTCTACATGGTTTATTTATAAGCCAACTCACCAAACCTACTCCAAAACTCAAATATGGTCTCTTCTTTGTTACATAAATCAAACTACCAACCATCTTCGAATATACATTTGCATTGTGCAAGTAGTTTCCATCATCCATAAGCTTAGCATTAGCATCAAGTGGTCTAGCAATAGGTTTGCAAGAACTCATACCAAGCCTCTCAAGCATTTCTAGCATCTAATTGCATTGTATCATCCGAATTCCCTCTTGCATTGAAATTACGTCAATTACCAAAAAGTATTTTAGCTCTCCCAAATCTCACATCAAAAAATCAAATAATCGACCTCATTGCTAGTAATGATAAAGAAATCAAAAAGTATTTTAGCTCTCCCAAATCTCACATCAAAGAAACAAATCATCAATCCTCTTCACATCATTGCTAGTAATGATAAAATAATCGACATAAATCACTAAAAGAATCATTTGGCTTCCTTGATTCCATACAAGTAATGAATAATCAACCTTTCATTCTATAAATTTAAGATCCAAAAACTTCTTACTGAATCACTCACACCATGCTTTTGGTGCTTGTTTCAATCCATAAAGTGCTTTCTTTAACCAGGATACGTAGTCAATATATTTTGGATGCACATAACCTTGTGGTTGTTGCATTAGAATTCCTCATGCAATTTTCAAATCGAGAATGCATTTTAAACATCCATTTGATACAATTTTTAATTTTGCATAGCAGGTCATGCAATCACGCTTCTCACCATTGTCATTTTCACCACTGGACTAAACGCTTTGTCATAATCCAAGCCATATACTTGTGGATATTTGTTTCCAACTAGAGGTTCTTTATACCTCTCTACTAAACCACCACTTTTGCACTTCATTATATACACCCATTTGCATCCAATAGCTTTCTTATTTACTGGCAGTTCATCTCATCATCCATTTCTTTGCATCAATCTTCATTTTGTGAAGCATCTTGAAAATTCTTTAGGTCATCATGCTTGATTCTCTCTTTCATGTATGCATAATGAAGCTTCATAGACGTAATGTTTAGATTCAATCAATCCATAGGACTCCTTGTTCTCATAGATCGTCTCACATGTGTTTCTTCATCTAATGTGCAAAGTGTCTCTTTTCTTGTATGTGGATGAACATATGTCTCCTTCTTACTTTTCAACATGCTAGGTGTATCTATCGCAGCCTCAATATCCGAATCACACATGTACTATCTCATCTTCTCTTTCTCTTTCTCCTTTCTCCTTGGATAGTCTTTTGCATTTCACTCCATGATGCTTCAGGTGTAGGAAACTCATGTGGACCATAATCTTGGATTTCATCATGATCAAAATTTCTATGACTTGTTTCTTACTCATTATGAACATTATGCATCAAATCATCCATTTCATTCTCTATCACACCCATGTCTTTGGATGCATACCATGAGACATTCTCATCAAATCTAATGGCTCTACTCACTATACATTCTTTTGTACTAGGATTATAGCATCTATATCCCTTCTTCTCTTATGAGCGTCCAACAAATATATTTGGAGAGAAAATGAGCCCTCCTTGGGCCTCATAGCTTAAGGAGTGACTAGTTATGCACCAATAGGAAGAGGGAAATGGCCATAGTCTAGTCTCTTAAACAAGTAGCCTAGGTATAGGCTTCCCTTATTTTTGCATGGTCAAAGATGAGAAAACTGCCTTTATTTGGTGGTTTCTTTCCCATTAGTGGTTTGCAATGTCCTACAAGTGAACCAAAACCATTAGATGGTCGCAAAGATCCAATGGCTATGCCTTAATTGCAATTCAAGGCGGGATTCGATTTGAGCCCTTGGATTTGAGGTGTATCTGACAGATTTTACTCAAATTCAAAAGAGAGGAGGTGCGCTCATTTTGGACCTTTGGATTAGCTTCAAGATCAAGGGCTATGATGCCCCCTCATCATGAAAGGTGCCTTTCAATTTCATCCATCAGATTTGAATAAAATCTAATGAATCCAGATCATTCCCTTCATGGAAATGCGCCTTTAAACATTTTCCATTAGATCTTTCACAAAGTCCAATGGTTCTAGGTCTTCCCCCTGATGGAAATGCACCTTTCATCCTTGCTCGTTAGATTTTAGTGCCATCCAATGGCTCTGAGCATCTCCTAAGAAGAGGATTACGCTTAGCCTTTGGATGAGGCATGATCCAATGGGCTACATTCTTGCAGAGAGTCAGCAAGTCCCCACAAAGTGTAAGACTTCTCTCTCTAATCTTTCATGCCTTTTAATTATAACAATCGATAAAAAAGAATCCAAGGGCTATGGATCCTCAAGCTTTTATAAAAAATTGTTTTACTTTCAAAACCACTAGTGGTTTCATGCAACCCTTTAATCTCCTAGATTAAGACATTTAATCCCAATCGTTACAAGGACCAAAAGGGTTGGTTTTTCCCCCTAATGATGCACCTTTTAGATTTAGGATTAAACTTCTATCACAATTGAAAAGGCACGTGTGCATAACAAATCCTCCCAAATACTCATAGATAGCTCACATTTAGCTTATGCTTCAATATTCTCTCGTAAGGAGTCAAATCATGAACCATTCCTATTGGAGCTCTATTTATGACATGTACGGCCATATGAAAATCTTATGCCCAAAATATATCTAGCATTCTCTTTTCATTTAACATGGCTCTAGCAACTTCTTCAATCACATAATTCTTGCTTTGAAATATATTCTCCCCCTGAATCTCATGTTATGTATTTGATGTCTCTGCCCAATTTCTTCTCAACCATTTTCTTGAATTTCACAATGCATTCAAAAACTTAATTCTTCTGCCTCAAAAGATATACCCATGTGTATCAGCTATAGTCATCAATGAATATCAAAAAGTACATTGAGCCAATAACTTGTTTTGCTATAACAGGTCCAACTACATCACTATGAATCAGCTCTAAAGGTCTCTTTCTATGCATTTCTCTTCTTGGAAACTTCATATGTTGACGTTTTCCAAATGCACATGCTTCACTTATCCTTTCCAAACTTAAATAACCAAAGAATGGTACTCCATGCACGAACATTTGCTTCTAAATAGACTTCAAATTCCTCAAATTGATATGACTAATTCGTTTATGCGATAATTTAGCTATATAGAAGTGCCCATAGTTCTTGGCATACATACTCTCATAAAGAGGTGTTTGCATGTCAACTGTGAAAAATCTACGCATTTTCTTTCCATGACTAAGAAATTTTCCTCTTTTGCCATACATGAAATCATGTATGAAACAACCATGCTTATTAAAGATCACTTGCATATCTTGATCCGGAAGCTGACCAATTGAAACTAAGTCATTTTGTAATGCTAGGGACATGTAAAACATTACTCAATGTGTTTTGGACAACACTCTTTTGTCCTAGTGGAACATTTCCAACATCGTTAATCAAGTGTAAAGTATCATGACAACTTGATAAATACTCTTTAGTCCTCAAAGGCTCTTTAGACTCAAACAAATCTCCTATGCTTGTTTTATGATTTGTGAAACTAGAGTGTATGTAGCAACTCATATCATTTCTAGGCTTAAACATGCTATTTAACACATGCTCCATTGCAGACATATTATCTGTGTCATAATCTCTATATGAAGTTATAGCAAAGAAGTTTCCATGTGACACATAACGGACTCTACTTCTTCCTCTTTGGCTATTATGCTTATGATAGCAATCCTTTTCAAAATGGTCATACTTTTTGCAATGGTAACTGTTTCCAGGTGCTTGTGATCTTTATCTACCTCTTGAATTTAATTATCAACCTCTACCTCTTACCATATCCATCATGTTTACACCTCTAGAGATTAAATGACCATGACTAGAACCTCTTCTTCTATGTTGAAAGAATGCATGATCTCTTGAGTTCATACTTCCTAATGCATTCAAGCAAAGATTCACTTACTAGCCATCATGATATGTGGGATAAGGCTCTCAACAATACATATTGAGATCGAATGGAATACCTTTCTAGAATTCTCTATACATATTTTATTTTCTTTTTGCTTATCTATGTTGGGTTTATCTGGCAATTCAAGACACTCATCTTCTCCATTCCCTAGTTCCCAAACTTCTTTCCCTATTAGAAAATTCTCCATCCTATGGACCATGTGTGGTAATTGTCTTTGTTAAGGTTATGGTCCACTGTTTGTGCAATGGTATAATCCATTTTTGCAAATTAAGGACCATTATGCTATGGAAATCTTATGGAAAGATCTAGAAAACATTCAACAACATTTTGAGTGTATTTCTTGGTATATGCACCAATAAAATAAATGGTTGCAAGTAATTTGAATGTTTTGCTCTTGTTCTATGCACTCAATGTGTCGTTATATACTAGGATGCTCACTTATTACCTCTCAGAAGAAATTTTGGTAGAGTATCCTTTGTCGAGTGTGTATATGATCCAAATCAACCATTATAAATTTGCTTCGAAAACAAAACTCTATGTGAAGCATGAAAATAAGCACGCAACATAAGAAAATTCTCTTTGACATGAGGCCACAAGTTCATAAATCCATCCCATGATTGATAAACGAGGTCTTTGGACTATCTTCACCTTGGTCTTCGACCTATACCACCAAGATATCTCCAAGAAAAGAGTATACCCAAATTAAAAACCTCACCATGTCCCTCAATTTTTTTTAACTCAAGTTTTTAGCAGGGTAAATATAACCTCACAAGGTGCATGAGTTGCTCATATAATTAAGGGGCCACAAATCCATACATACTTCTCATAGTGTGTGAGGCATTTCTATTCAAGGACCCACAAAGTATATACGTGACGTTAATTGCCACATGCACTCGAAATGAAAAAAAATCAAAATCAAATATGTATCTAAGATAAACACCACACAATTGCATATCAATTTTCTACTAAGATTTATTCCCCGAGTCCAATTTATTTTATGGCTTCCATACGATCCTAGATTTGCCAAAGAAATTTGAACTTCTCGAGAAGGCGGACTCGTAAATCATGTGTGTGAAACTACCTTTGTCTCCATGTCTGTGTCAGGGTTATGTTCTACTCAGTTAACAGCCTTTTGTGAGCCACCTTTCCAAGAAGGTCATGTGCCAACCTTGTAATCACCCACTTCATTTAATGACCAAGGCCTTCACCCTTACTATTTAATTATGTACTCTCTTATTGATAATGATAAGGTACAGTTCTTTGTTTCATATTCGCACATTGTGCAGCCATTGTCAATTTGCATTGCTTGTTTTTATGAGTTGTTTTCAAAGCTTGGGTAGCATTGCTAGTGGTGGCTTCTACATCTTCCATCAAGAGATGACAGTGTGTCATGCTGCTATAGAGAACTATCCTCTCACTCTACACTTCTCCCATCTGCTTTCATGAAGATGTTAGCCTATTCATCCAGGACTTTCTTGCAAAATGGCTCTATGCAACTGTATTTAGGAGCAAGGATTACATAAACAACTATCTACTCAACTATGCTTCCATCAATAAAGTTTATATGATTGATCAGCTCAAGCACATGGTTCTAGAAAAGACCAAGCAACAACTTTACAGAATCTATGATCTTGGAGTCCGAATGATTGTTGTTTCCAACCTTGGACCCATAGGCTATATACCATCATAGCTGGTGAGACGACGCAGTGTAAATGGGCAATATTTGAGCAACCAAGCATGTCTCTCAACGAAAATCGAAATGTTGATTATGCCAAAAGATCCATCGCTAGCTATAGACATTCTAAGTTCTTAAACCTCGATCATCCTCATCTTTTTCCATCGCCTCTCAGTCAACTGACAGATTGCCCTCTTCTAGTAGATTGCATTTTTTGTTGCTACTTGGCAATTGTGCCTTCTTAACACCATAGTCCTAGTAGGTATGCTAACAGCCCTACTAGCCGCCACTTTCGTCACTCGAAGGTGTGATCAATTTCAATATGTATGATTGACAGCCTTATCCCACAATATCATGATGGCTAGTAAGTGAAGCTTGGCTTGAATGCATTAGGAAGTAGGAACTCAAGAGATCATGCATTCTTTCAACATAGAGGAAGATGATCTAGTCATGGTCATTTAATCTCTAGAGGTGTAAACATGATGGATATGGTAAGAGGTAGAGGTAGATAAAATTCAAGAGGTAGAGAAAGATCACAAGCACTTGGAAACAATTAACATTGCAGAAAGCATGTCCATTTTGAAGAGGATTGCTATCATAAGCATAATAGCCAAAGAGGAAGAAGTAGAGGCGGTTATGTGTCACATGGAAACTTCTTTGTTGTAACTTCATATAGAGACTATGACAGAGATAATATGTTTGCAATGGAGCATGTGTTAAATAGCATGTCTAAGCATAGAAATGATATGAGTTAGTACATATGCTCTAGTTTCACAAATCATATAACAAGCATAGGAGATTTGTTTGAGTCCAAAGAGCCTTTCAAGACTAAAAAGTATGTTGCAAGTAGTCATAATACTTTACACTTGATAAACGATGTTTGAAATGTACCATTAGGACAAAAGAATGTTGTCCAAAACACATTGAGTAATGGTTTACATGTTCCTAGCATTACAAAATGACTTAGTTTCACTTCGTGAGCTTGCACATCAAGATATACATGGTTGTTTCATACATGATTTCATGTATGGAAAAAGAGGAAAATTTCTTAGTCATGGCAAGAAAATGGGTAGATTGTTCACATTTGATATGCAAACACCTCTTTATGAGAACATGTATGCCAAGAAAAAATGGGCACTTCTATATAGCTAAATTATGGCATAAACGAATTGGTCATATCAATTTGAGGAATTTGAAGCGTATGGAGAAGCAAACATTAGTGCATGGACTACCATGACTTGGTTATTTAAATTTTGAAAGGATAAATTAAGCATGTGCATTTGGAAAACATCAACATATGAAGTTTCCAAGAAGAGAAATGCATAGAAAGAGACCTTTAGAGCTGTTTCATAGTGATGTAGTTCGACTTGCTATAGCAAAATAAGTTAGTGGCTCAATGTAATTTTTGATATTCATTGATGATTATAGCTGATACACATGGATATAATTCTTGAAGCACAAGAATAAAGTTTTTGAATGCATTGTGAAATTCAAGAAAATGTTTGGGGAGCAATTGGGCACAAACTGCAAATTAAGCACTTCTCTATGCTATGGAAATCTTATGGCAAGATCTAGAAAAAACTTGATAGTATTTTGACTGTATTTTGTGGTATATGCACCAATAAACTAAATGTTTGCATATAATCTCAATGTTTTCCTCTTGTTTTCTGCACTCAATGTGTCACTATATACTAGGATGCTCACGTACAACTTCTCAAAAGAAATTTTGGGAGAGTATCCTTCATCCAATGTGTATATGATCCAGATCAACCATTATAAATCCACTTCAAAACCCAAACTCTAGGTGAAGCATGAAAATAAGCATGTAGCAAAAGAGAACTCTCTTTGACATGAGGCCATAGTTTCATAAATCCATCCCATGATTGATACACAAGGTCTTTGGACTATCTTCGCTTTGTTCTTCCACCTATATCACCAAGGTAGCTCCAAGAGAAGAGTATACACCAGTTAAAAACCTCACCATGTCCCTCTGTTTTTGTTTAACTCAAGTTTTTTTAACAGGGTAAATATAACCTCACAAGGCGCATGAGTTGTTCAAATTAAGGGCCCACAAATCCATACATACTTCTCATAGTGTGTGACGTATTTCTATTCAATGACCCAGAAAGTGTATACCTTATGTTAATCGCCACATGCACTCGAAATGAAAACAATGGAAATCAAAAACCACACATCTCAAGTTTCTAATAAGCTTTCTTCTTGGAGTCCAATTTATTTTCTAGCTGCCACACGATCCTGGATATGCCAAAGAAATTCGAACTTCTATACAAGAGAAGGTGGAATCATGAATCATTTGTGTGAAACTACCTTTGTCTCCATGTATGTGTCAAGATTCTGTTCTACTTAGATAACAACCTTTTGTCAGCCACCTTTCCAAGAAGGCCATGTGCCAGCCGTTTCATCACTTACTTAATTTTATGACCAAGGCCTTCACCCTTACTATATAAATATGTACTCTCTTATTGATAATGATAAGGGGCACTTCTTTGTTTCATATTCGTGCATTGTGCTGCCATTGTCAATCTACATTGGTTCTTTTTATCAGGTGGTTTCAAAGCTCGGGTAGCATTTCTAATGGTGGCTTCTATATCTTCCATCAAGAGATGACAGTGTGCCCTGATGCTATAGAGAACTATCCTCTCTTTCTATGCTTTTCCCATCTGCTTGCATGAAGATGCTAGCCAATTCATTGAGGACATTCTTGGGAAATCGCTCTATGCAAGGATTACATCAACAACTATCTACTCATAGCTAAACTTTAATCAATAAAGATTATATGATTGATCAGCTCAAGCACATGGTTCTAGACAAGACCAAGCAGCAACTTTGAAGAATCTATGATCTTGGAGTCCACATGATTGTTGTTTCCAACATTGGACCCATAGACTATATACCATCACAACTTGTGAGACAATGCAGCACGAATGGGCAATGTTGGAGCAACCAAGCATGTCTCCTAACCACAGTCGAAATGTAAATTATGCCAAAAGATCAAGCATTAGCAGTAGACATTCTTACTTCTTAAACCTCGATCATCCTCGTCTTCTCCCACTGCCTCTCAATCAACTAACCGATTGCCTTCTCAACACTATAATCTGAGTAGGTCTGCTAACACTCGTAGTGGCAGCCACTTTGATCACTCGAAGATGTGATCAAAATCAGCATCTTCAATGACAAGGAAGGCTTTGTCAACGTCATTTAGAAGGCACGGGCTATACATCTCGATAAGAAGAATGGTTTATCTATTACTTCCAGTTTCGTCAGCATCAACAATGTCCTTATGCCCACGGGAGTAGGAGCTCTACGTCCAACGCTAGCAGGTAAGTTAATTCGGGCCTAACTGTGTTCGCCGCTTTGATAGAGCATTCAACAAACTTCCTATGGTTGCACTTGGCAAGCTCAGGAGTGCGTAACAAGTAGAATTACTAGAATTTCACTGCCTCATAACATCTTACTTGATTCAAAAGCTCGGTGTCCTTAGTACTCCACAAAGCACTCTTGCTAGCAGCTCTAGTGATGCTAGCTACTATTTCATGAGCATAACCTATTTATTCAAAAGAGGTGAATCGACACTTGCCAAAGTGGTAGTGTCCTTCATTGTCAACATTGCTTCTATCTAAGTTATGAAATAAACCCAAGCTTTTATAGCTCTTTAATAAATCCTAGACATCTAGTTTTGAGCTAGCACTCCTTGTATAAAGAATGTACATTTTCCTTTAAATAACGGGATTAGACACTCTTGATTAATAATTATCAATAAGACCTTCCCAACATAATGTCTTTTGATGGTGTAGACAAGTTTGTAGATACAAATTTTCACACTTGGAAAATGAAAACGAAAGGTTTTCTAATGTGCAAAGGTGTATGCAGCTTCACCAATAAGGATTCACCTATTGAACGACAATTAGAAGAGCTTACTCAAGCAGCCAACACACAATGTCAACTTTGCGAAGAGCAAGCCTACTGAATCATCATTAGTGCACTCTATGACACTTATATACACTATGTGGGCGAAGAAAAAAATGCATATGAAGCTTGGCAAACATTGGAGAATATCTTTAGTGCGCATGCGAAGCACAACAAAATGACCTTGAAAATGCAATTGTATGGGCTTTCCCTTAATCCCAACGAGGATATAGCTTCCCTAGTAAAAGGATGGAAACTATAGTAACCGAATTGCATTCTCTTCAATGTCTAATCCATTTCGAGGACAAAATAGCAATACTTCTAAAAGCCCTTCCCAACTCTTTTGTAAACATTGTTACTATCTTGAAGGAGAAAGTTCCTGTTCCAGTCCTAGAAGATGTCATAAAATCTTTACAACAAGAAGAGAAAAGGGTTAAAAAATGAGAACGCCCTAGGGATATGCTTCTAGCTACATTAAAAATGTGTATCATATGTGGACAGAATAATCATGTCGCCAAGGATTGTTTAAGCAAGAGCAAATGTACCTTTTGTGGCAAAACAAGACACTTACCAAGCAATTGCTTCAAGAGACCAAAGGAGATCAAGAACGGGACCAAGTTTCCCAAAAAGACTTCGGATTCTTCAACGAAAATACAAATGATGTTTTAGGTACCTAATATGGTCATGTTATTGTGAGGTCCAGTGAGGCATGCCCTATGTGGTATTCAACTTATTTTCCTATGCTAGGAAAAAGGCGAGGAATTGAAACTACTTTTGTCTTTATGTATGTGTCAGGATTCCGTTCTACTCAGATAATAGCCTTTTGTCAGCCACCTTTCCAAGAAGGTCATGTGCCAACCGTGTCATCACCTACTTCATTTAATGACCAAGGCCCTTACTATACAAATATGTAGTCACTTCTTCCTCGAGTCTTAGTCTTCCCCTAATTTTTTTCAAAGATTGGTGGGCGGGGAAGGCTGACAAACCTTCGAAAGAGATGTGTAACATCCTTAAAAGAAAACAAGCTAGGGAAGCCATCCCCTTCTTGGTCGATAACAATGGGATCGAATGCAGCACGGAAGTAGAGAATAGATCTCTCATCGTCAAGCACTTCACCCATCTTCTCAAGGTCTCGACTCCTCTTTCCCTGCACAGACGTGATTGCATGGCAGCCATCTCAAGGGTTGCTCAACCTAGAATCCCTCCGAACATGATTCCTCTGCTGGATGCTAACATTTCAGAGAACGAAATTATCGAGGTTATTGATTCTCTCTCCAATGGGAAGAGCCCGGGCCCTGATGGACTCACCAATGAGTTTTTCAAGTCCTTTAAGCATGTGCTGACCATCCCGTTGCGTCTTGTGTGGCAAGAGGCTCTCTCCTTCGGTGCCCTCCCTGAGTGTCTTAATAATGGTGTCATCAAATTAATTCACAAAAGGGATGATAAGAACAAAATTGAAAACTGGCCGCCGATTACCATGCTTCAAACTAGGTACAAGATAATCGCCAAAGTAATCGCCAACACAATCTCGTGTCATTTAAAGTCATGGCTTTGTGAGGACTAGAAGGGTTTTATCAAAGGTAGATCTATACTTGAAGCAATTGTCGATATTTGGGAAGGCCTTGGTTTTGCTGAGGAGTCTGCTCAAGAACTGATATTCATTAAGATCGACTTCGACAAAGCATATGACAGATTGGAATGGGACTTTATTCTTCAATCTCTGAAAGATCTTGGATGCAGCGAAAAGTTCACGAAGATGGTTTCCACTCTACTCAGAAATGCCTCAATGAGAATAAACATCAATGGTAAGCTCTCTGAACCCATACGTTTAAAAGATCTATCAGGCAAGGTTGCCCACTGGCTCCATTACTCTTTGCTATCGCCTCGGATGGCCTCAGTCGCCTATTTAAGCATCACTTGGATGCTGGAAATCTCAAAGGTCTCTCCCTATGCCTTGGTTAGGACCAGATGATTGCTAGACTCTTTGCTGATGACATGAATGCCTTTGTTCTTAACAAAAGAAAGTGCATTGAGGTGTTTTGGAAATGCCTCGACACCTTTTGTAAAGCGTCAGGTTCAAAAATCAACCATGCTAAATCTGCTTTCAGAGCGATCCATGGGCCTCCGCCCCAACTGTTGATTGATCAAGGGTGTCAAGTTATCCCTAACGGCCAAGTCTTCCTTCTCCTTGGCATTCCGATGGGCTTCAACATCTCGATGGACAACCGGTGGAACTGGATTGTATCCAAACTGGATAGCAAACTAAATCATTGGAAAGGTATGCAAGCTAACTTGGCAGGGTGTGCTATGGTTGTCAACACATTTATGCTTTCTACGATTATTTACTATATCTCGTGCTGGAGACCTAAGGGGAAAGAATTGGCCAAAGTGGATAGGATCTGCAGAAACTTCCTATGGACTGGGGACCCCAATAGGAGGGGGATTCCCAAAATCAAATGGAAACCTTGTATTAGCTCAAAACACTCAGGGGGCTTGGGTATTTTGGATATCACAGAGTTAGCTGACAAGCTGGCGACAAAGTGGTTTATCAAGTCTTGTTGCAATAGGGAGTCCTCCTGGGCTAAATTGATCTTCAGAAATTCGAAAGACCTTACTCTGCTTGGCCTTCCTAGCTGGAAGGACATTGGGATCCTCACGCTTTTGTTCTCCCCCCACCCAGTGTCCCCTAAAGGCTCTAGCCTCCTGTGTGCCTTATGGAAGAGTTGGAACAAGGCCAAACAATTCATCAAAGTCAATGAAGAGTGGAAGTGGGCTGCGGGGATAAGACAAAATGACTCTATCTGGTTCCCGATCAACGAATTAAGGGAGGTGGAGTATTGGAACCTCCAAACGGCTAAGCGACTTTGGAACAAGGGATACAAACAGTGGAAAGAGCTCTGGAAACAAGAGACCGACGAGTGGATTAGATTTGAAGACTTAGACCCAAGACAAAGAATTTCTCTCGAAGAATGGACTCTTCTTCAAAACAGGTGTTCAACATGGGACCACTCAACTACCCGCCTTCTCTGTGGACAGGATCTTCCTTGCCTAGAGGGCCTCAAATGGAGCAATGATAAGAAACTATCCAGAATTTCCAACTTCAAAGAGAACTTAGACGTTCATCACACTCTTAACAAGGTGTGGTCTCTTTCTTGGACCAAACTTCGATGGGAACTTAAGTTCATGTCAATTTGGCACCCCCTTATTGAGATCAAGAAATCCGTTCTCATGTGGCAAATCTTGCATAAAGGTATCTGGTACAATGCAAGGGCCAACAAAATCTGTGATGTGCCTCCTTGGTGCAAGCGGTGCCATTGATGCATCGAAGACCTTGTTCACCTCTTCTTCGATTGCCCCAAGTCCGGTGTTATCTGGCATCAAGTGACACAGATTCTACGTCTCTCGAACCAAATCAATTGGCAACAGGCGCTGTTGGGTGAGGCAGTTGGCTGCTCTGCTAGGCTGTGGAATGCCATCAGAGGCGAGACTCTTTGAAAAATATGGAGGGAGCGTTGTGCTGTCAACTTTGGCCAAACCCCAAAGGAATGGTCGATTGAGAAATCCTTGTTTCTTTTAGGTAAAAGAATCTCCCAAGACAAGAGATCTCCTCTATTTAGACACCACTGTATTTATCTCCTTGTAGATAATAAGTTAAAACCCAAATGGGTCCCCCATGAAGGAGATGACAGTTTTGTACACCTCATTTGTAACGCCCTCTAGCTTACCGAACTCGTCCACTGCTTTGTGGGATTTGGGGGGTCCCAAGGGCACTAGTCCCATTCACCTGTAACTTTTCTTCATTATTTTAATTAAATTCCGCGAGATTAGGCCATGGCCGAACTTCCTTTGATAAAAAAATATGTAGTCACTTATATGTAGTCACTTATTGATAATGATAAGGCGCATTTGTTTGTTTCATATCCGCGCATTGTGTGGCCATTTTCAATCTGCATTGCTTCTTTTTATCAGTGTGGTTATAACTTTTTTCTTTAACTTTTCCACAAGCGCAGCAATAGTCTTGTCAATGCCTTTGTTCACTGCGATAAGATTGGCTCAGATTGTGAATCGTATTCAGCAGTCCGTGATATGATCTGCGTTTTACTACGGGAAGAAGAAAGCATGAGGGAGAGCATCATAAGGGATCGCATAGGATGCATATGAAATACAATGGCGTCCTTGGTTAGAGCATCCACAATCTTAGCTCCCACTGTCATTCCGTTCTCTGTTTGCTGGAACAGGTGGAAGCGTCCTGGAACAGACGAAAGTATCTTGAAATCTATTGGGCTACGCCCGTGCACATTTGGACCCTTCAACAGACGCCACATACCCCATCACCGATATTCGGTTGTAGCACCGGTGGTCTCCCCAGAAAAGGCGCAAGTCCAAAAATTTTACATCACAACATGGGGATCACGAAAGGAGCAGCTATGATACCAAATGACGAAAGCATTTATGGCTACTTCATGGCGTCCTCGACGACACAAACACTCAGGTAGAGATAGAGAAGAAGATCTGTCGATAGAGGAGACTCTTTCGGATAATGCCCTGAGCGGTCAGGCGGAAGCTACGCGCACGCATAATTCGATTACTTTTGTTTTACATTTAGCTAATGCCATGTCATCATTTTTTACTATAATATGTTAGAAGGTGGCTCACGTTTTCTCTTATGGCAGCGATATGCTCTGGAAAAATCTTATCTTTCTATCACATCAGCGTTTTCAGTTTGAGGAATCCACTGTTTTAAAGAGAGTCTTACGATCCTTGCACTATCAACTCGATGGCTCAGCTTCGAAGGAGAATGCATTTTCAGCTTTCAAACTGTTTAAGTACGCTGCTTCCGACAGAACGCCTACATCCAAGCGGCATCTAAAGATGGACGCGTGCAAGGAATTCAATAAAGACACAGTGAAACAGCAAGAACGCGTTCCTTCAACGACAGCCGCATTTGATCTCTAATAATATTAATAATATTTATGCGATTGGTTGACAGGAGAAGCAGGACATCCTCGCATGTACCCCAAATACAACGGCATACCTTCGTTATCACCGATCGTCGGAAAAATGCGCAAATGGGCGATGAAGACTCTTTACCATAGGTCGGCATCTGATCATTCGTCAGTAGTTCTAGTCATAACCAGACGTAAACGAAACTCAAAAGGAAGAACTCTTCAGTTTCAAAAAAGCTACGTGCTTTGAAGGAAAAAGGCGTTATGGTCATTTAGAAAGAGAGGAGAAAAAGATTGAACATTTGTGGTTCAAAAAGATGAGAAGAACGAACTGAATCTCGATGTGCAAAGATGGAGCATTCTCCTCGAAAGAGATTGTTCATGGCAAGTACTACTAGGCATGAAGAATGAATGTACTGTCTCGGGTGTTTTGAAGCAGGAATTTAACATTCTGGGAAAGCACATTGGTAAAGTGGACAAAGGACTTTAAAGCAGCAGCGTTTTTGAATTTCACATTTTTACTAAACTATGTTCAACGAGAATCCAACGAAAATTAAGTACTCATGGCCCCCTCATATCTCGCACAAAAAAAAACTCATGCTGGATTGAAATGTGAGCTTGTTTGAGAATGGGGGTTTGTAGAGAAAGAAAAAACAAAATATTTTTGAGGTCGAAAGTGTATTGCATCTTGACACAATAAGCGGCTCTTCCAGACTGACAGTTCTATCCATTATATGATTTTAAGAACACTTGAGTGTATAGTTTAGGCCAAGGAAAAACACTTCGCTCGTTAATTTGTCGCGGATGCATACATATATGGGTAACATATTATCATTGCATGCTCCTTAGTTATAGAAGTCACAGGGAACCAAGAGCATGATTAAATGTGGTCGATATTTGCTTCGTGAATCATAATAATTCTTATTATGTCCATGTAAGGAGCATGAACTTTATTGAATGTCAATTTGGAGACTTTATCAGGTCGAAGAACAATATCAAACCATGATGGAATATTGTATGCTAAATGTGCATGATATGCCTTGATTAATCTCGTCCTGCTTCCCATATCCTTCAATGACTATCAAATTAAGTCTTTTCTAAGCAATCCTAGGCGTTGTCAAAATCAATCTTGACAAGGAGAACCTCTTGGCGTTGTCAAAATCAATCTTGACAAGAGAACCTCTTGGGACAACTCCTTAGGGAAATCGAGGCCTTCACAAATATCAATAATTGCCTCCACTCGGAATGATTCTTTATTAATCATTTTTTACCTTCCTCGATCCATTTTGAAGATGGCATAAAATCCAATTACTTAGGGGCTTTGCAAGGATTTTTTGTAGCATGGTGATCGGTCTCGAGTTTTCGATCTTGTTTTTACTGTCTCTTTTTGTGGATTAGTTTTAAGAAACTTTCATTGAGACAGTTAGGTAAAGGCCTTCATGCATGATTTAACTTAGTGGTCCCACTAACATAATCATAAATTCCTTGAAAAAATCATTCCTGCGACTATCCTGACGTATACTTTTCCCATTAAGTAGGGAGTCAATAACCTTGCCCATCTCAACGTCTCAGATATCAAAGTTAATAAATTAGCACAAAGTAGGAAAATAATTACTGGGCTTGATTTAAGAGATTTAAGAGATAGCACCATGCTTTCATGACTTTAAGAGGACATCGGAGTCGACATTCCTAGAAGTTGAGTGAATTAGATAGCGATAAATTCCGTATTCACTTCAACTGACTTGCAATGCACTCCCTTGCTGTCAATGATGTACAAAATCACTTCCTTAATTTTTCTTCTCTTAGGAGTTTACACATTTCCTTTGTACATTTATTTGCTTTCTGTGCATGACCATTTTACCTTTATTCACTTCCGCTTCAAATATTCTAAGCCTACAATATAACTTTTATCTTCTTGTGTGTAGAATATTTTGAGTCTCGCGTTGAGCCTTAATAAGTAGAAATACTGATTGTTTGACTAGAGTCTTCCCACACATAGCCAATGAATCATTAGTATCAAAAGAATCAATCCAATTCATACCTGGGCACTTTTTTCCCTCTTTAGGAGGTTTTTTCCCCCAGCTTGTATATATGTCTATTGCCCTAATGGGCTACTTATCTTTGTACATTCTCTAGTAATACATTCAATATTGTGTGTTGTGCTCCAAGCTTCTTCTTCTTCCTTGTGCTGTTCACATGCTTCCGCAGACGTCTAACTCCAACAATTGGTGTCAGAGCACGTCGTCGCTTCATCTAGGGTGCCATGGACACTCCTCTGGTTGCAGTCTCAGAATCGTACGAATTTTGGTGAGCATACTCAGCATGTTTTCAAGATCAAAACAGCTTTGTTGTGTGGTGCCGAAATCCCGATCTAAGCTCGTTTCCGCCTCCGAATGCACTATCGAAGCGCTTCTGTAGGCTATTTCATCTTTTTGTGCCAAAGATATATACCAGTTTCTATTCGCCAGTATAAGCATCTCGAAGTGTGCTACAAGTCTAGCAGAACTCATCTGGGCAGTTTTGTTCAATTTTTTGAGATAGAGTTAATTTTCTACATCAAGGTATTTTAGTCATCAGCCATGGCTGAAAGTAGTGATGTATTCTGTATGTTGGCTATTGAGGCTAAGTTGGATGGTACCAACTACCCGTTATGGGCTTATATGATGCAACATGTGTTGGTTGCAAAAGGACTCTGGAACATTTTGTAGGGTGTCGAAAAACGTCCTATCACACCTCCAACTATTACAACTAGAGGTACTGAAGCTGATGGAGAAGGTGTTGAAGATGGTGATATTCTACATATTTCTGTTCCTGTTGCAGTTTCTGCTACACCTACTGCAGAGCACATTCACTAGGATGGTAGAGATTCCCAGGCACATGCATTGATAGCTTTGTCTGTCAAACATGCCATTATTCCTCAGATTCGCTCTTGCATAACAGCTAAGGATGCTTGGGATACACTTACCACATTGTACCAAGCTAGGAATAAGGCTCATGTTGCTTACCTCCGAAAACAGTTGGAGAGTGAGCACATCAATAAAGGTGATTCTATGGACAGTTTCCTAACGAAGATCAAAGACTTGAAGGAACATTTGATTTCTGTTGATGAGGTTATACCAGATAGATCACTTGTGCAGACCCTTCTGAATGGTCTTGCTGATTCATATCAGAGTTTTGCTTCTACTCTTTGGTTGCTGATGAAAGGCAATCCAAATGCCTTATCATTTAAGCAGTTAGTCTCTGTTCTGTTGCAGGAAGATCTGTCTATGCAGAACAGGTCCGTTATGCGAGTTGCAAATCCAGCTTTCCTAGCTAGTCGGAAGGGCAAAGGAAAATGGAGCTCTTCAACTAGTAAGCAGAAATCTGCTAATTCTGCACATTCAAAGAAAGAAGATAAAGATTAGAAGAAATCAAAAAAGTAGAAATTTTTTTGTAAGTACTGTAAAGGGAATGATCATATCATAAAAAACTATCCAAAACTGGCTGCTAAAGGGGCAAAGAAGAAAGAGACTGGAATGGTTGTTGTAGAGGCCTCTACACCAAAATCAAAGTCTGCTAATCTTGTGCAGGAAGAAGAATGGGCGTTTACTATTGTCTGCAGTTTTGATCCATCTTCTCATGAGCACTGCATGTCTGTAGTAGACTCAAATGTTTGGTATTCTGATAGTGGGGTAACCAAACATATTACCTCACAACACAGTTTCTTCTCTTCACTCAAGCCTACCCCTATAGGGAATATTGTTACATGTGCCCACAACCCCTCTTATCCTGTTATGGGACTTGGTAAGATCATTTTGACTACTGCTGGTGGTAGTTCTTTCACTTTGTCAGATGCTTTATTTGTGTCAGGGATCAAGAAGAACCTGTTATTAGTTTCTGCATTAGCCAAGATTGGGTTGGTTGTGAAATTTGTTGATGATAGGTGTACAGTTCATGATCTGTCAAATGGCGATGTGATTATTGCTTCTGGCATTTTATGTCGTGGGCTGTATAAGCTCATAGACTATGAAAGATCTGTAAATGATTTGGCATGTGCACTAAATGATTCTCAGGCTATGTCAGATGCAAATCTTTGGCATGCACGCTTTGGTCATCTGAATTTTGCGAGTTTGCTACGCTTGCAGAAATCTAGAATGGTGTCCTCTTTGCCCAAACTTGAGGCACCTAGAAAACATGTTTGTGAAGGTTGTATTTTTGGCAAAATGAAGCATTCGTCCTTTCCAAAAGATGGTTCAGTTCGGCCTACTCAGATATTGTAGCTTGTACATAGTGATGTCTGTGGTCCTATGCAGACACCTTCTTTTGGGAATTCTCTTTACTTCGTAATTTTCATCGATGATTTTTCCAGGCATGCATGGGTAAATCCATTGAAGGGAAAGTCCGAAGTGTTCATGTGCTTCAAATAGTTTTTGGTTTTGGCTGAAAATCTGTGAGCATGTAAAATGGGCACCCTCCATTCTAATCGAGGGGGGGAAATGGGATAAAACACTAGTGTCCAGTGCCGTATACACCTCAACAAAATGGAGTTGTTGAACGAAAGAACAGGTCACTCATGGAGATGGTGAGGTGTATGGTCAAAAGTAAGGCTTTACCACATAGTTTCTCGCCTGAGGCTGTCATGTGTGTAGCATATGTGCTGAATAGGTGTCCCACTAAAGCATTATAGTCTATCACTCCATATGAGGCTTGGCATGATCGCAAGCCATTTGTTGCTCATCTACGTGTTTTTGGTTGTTTGGCATATGCTTTAGTGCCCGAACAACATCGCAGAAAATTGGATGATAAAGTAGTAAAATGTATGTTTGTTGGGTATAGTTCTGAAAGTAAAGGCTATCCTCTGTATCATCCACAGACTAAACGCATTTTGTTTAGCGGTGATGTTGTTTTTGTGGAAGATGCTATTCAGCCATTGCTTTCATGTACTAAGGAGACATCTGTTAGCTCCAAAGACATTTATGATACTTTCCTGCCTCTTTTTATAGGTGGATTGTCTAGTGCTTGTCCTAATGAGGCAACTTCTCAGCCTTTGCAGGTTTCATGTGATGATGCAGACCATTCCATTTCTAATGCAAATTTACAAGATGCACTTATTGATGAGAGAGTTGATATTGAGTAGGAAGGAACTATGCCAAAATGGCTGATGCAGACCTTGCGTGACAGCAAATTAGATGCACCTCTGTCATATCGTACTCGATGAGGCTCTCATAGTGCCTCTTTTGCATGAGATTGCTATGCGATGGTGCATCTAGTCTCTGTGATGAGATTGAGCCTGTTTCGTTTGATGAAGCACAAAATTCAAAAAGTTGGATGGCTGCTATGGAATCTGAATATGATGCAATAATGAAGAATGGTACTTGGTCTTTATGGGACTTGCCTTTTGGCAAGAAGGCCATTGGCACTAAGTGGGTAGACAAGATTAAGCGTAAACCTGATGGTATAGTTGATAGGTATAAGGCATGGTTTTGAGAACAGTCCAACTAAAAGCACCTTATATGTTAAGCATGCTAATGATGTACTTCAGATCATTGTTGTGTATGTTGATGACATGCTGCTCATTGGTCCTATTGAGAAGCATATTGCTGATGATAAGGCTGATTTGCATGCTTCATGATGTTTCATTTGGGGCATTTGCATCCTTATTTGGGCATTCAGCTTATGCATGTTGATGGTGGAATGGCTTTGTGTCAAACGAAATATATTAACACATTATTGCAGCATTTTGGCCTTGAAGACTATAAGCCTATGGCCACTCCTATTGAGAGAGGTTTACGATTAAATCTTCATGATGCTCGAGATGCATTTGATGTTGTTCCCTATCAGCAGGTTGTTGGATGCTTGATTTACTTATGCATTACTCGGCTAGATATTCTGTTTGCTGTCTCATAGATGAGTAGGTTTATGCATTGCCCAAGTGTCAAGCATTGGCAGGCGGTTAAGCACATCTTTCGCTACTTGAGTGGTACTTGGCTACTTGGGTTGTTTTATCCCAAGGGGGGATCACTACCGCCAGATTTGCATGCTTTTTCATGGTAGCTCATGTATATCTTGGTTGAGCAAGAAGCAGCCTACTATGGCTACTTCTAGTTGTGAGGCTAAGTACAGGGAAGCTTTCAGAGCGATTGTTGAGTGTGTGTGGCTCAGACACCTTATGTCTGATTTGGGTGCTGGTCAGACTTCTGCCACCATCATCTTCACTGACAGTCCAAGCGCATTGGCAGTTGCGAGGAACCTTGTGTTCCATGCTCGCACTAAGCACATTGAGGTGCATTATCACTATGTCAGGGAGAGGTTCTCTGCTGGGCAGATGAGCTTGGCATATGTGCCCATGCAAGAGAACATTGCAGACCTTTTCAAGAACGCTCTGCCTAGGGAGAAGTTTGAAGCTTTTTGTAGAGCTTTAGGCTTACTTCCTTGGTGGAGTGATTTCCACATAGCTTGGCACTTCCTTATAGATGAGTGATAGCTCCTTGTTCACCGCATCACTCCTAGGGGGGATTTGTTGATATATTTAGGTAGTCATGTGCGTGAACACACTAGGACTATTGGGGCACTTTCTTCCCTCTTTAGGAGGTTTCTTTCCCCCAGCTTGTATATACGCCTATTGCCCTAATGGGCTACTTATCTTTGTACATTCTCTAGTAATACATTCAGTATTGTGTGTTGTCCTCCAAGCTTCTTCTTCTTCCTTGTGCTGTTTGCATGCTGTCGGAGACGTCTAACTCCAAAAATTCATAGTGATCAATTTTTGGATATAAGGAATGGAGAGGATTAAGGAGTCCATTTTAAACAAGGGATCTTTTCTGTGTCTCCCTAGAAGCTCAAATGAAATAACCACAATAATGATGAGAGACAACAAGATCTAAGCATTGAATGCAGGAAGGGCATCCAATAAAATCAATGATATTCTAATTCTATCCCTGATGGAAGGTTCCACTAGCAAAAACCACAAGCATATTTTAATTGCACTAAATTGTGGTGGAACTTGATGTGGTCCAAGGAAACTTTCTCCTACCATGAGCGAGTGGACCTCTTTCATTCCATCTACTCTAATAGGCTTCAACCATGTTGAAGTCCCCACAAAGGAGAATCCCAAAGGGAAGGGAGTCTAATTCCAACTACTTCTCGAATCTCTATGTGTCTTGGTTCGGGGCATACTCTTGGGTGCTTCTAAAGAGTACGAATAGTTAAACAAATCTTCAAGAGACAACGACAATAGAAAGCACTAAATAGCATAAGAATACATATTCATTTGTAAATGACAACAAGCAAAACTAGAGAAGTCTTGTTATGTACCAAGGATCATGCTTGTTGACATTTGGAATGTTGATAGCATCAATACGAAAATAGTTACTGAATACTCTATTGCTACAACCTTTCCATAGCACAAGTCATCTTAGCCTCGTTCTTAAATGACACCACCCGAATTTCCTTTCTTTATAAAGGGAGTTCCAATACTCTCTCTCTGTCTCTCTTTATTTGTGTGAATAGTTATAGTGGGTGCTATGTGGCAATGTGGTATGAGTGGTCTATTCAAGAAAAATCCAAGAAGAAGTTATTTCGTGTAGTATCCAAATTTTATAGCTATAAGGAGACAATAAAGTATGCAAACAAAAACCTTTGATTGCATGCTCGCTTACGAAACGTGTTACATTTCCATCACCATTGCAAGTAGGCAAAAGCTAGATATCTAATCAGAATAGAACTATTTATAATGCAAATATTCAGTGCAAGCCGCGAATATGAGTTTAGGATTTAGGTCAAACATGTCCCATATGTTTCTTCACAAGAGTAGTACATAAGTTGACTTTTTTGTTCTAAAACAATCTAAAGATACATTTTGGTTTCTATTTCGTATCTAAATTTTCCATTTGGCAGTTACTAACCCTAATTTTTTTCAGGGAAGAGGAGCGCCTACAGTAGACTTAGATCTTTTAGAAGAAAGTATAATTGCATTATAATTTGAACAATAATATACTTTATGCCAAATATAAACTATTAAGGAGGTTTTGAACGTGACTATGAAGGTGAAAGAGAGAACGAAAAACAACAATGTAGATGATCAAAGTCATGGGGGCTCTTTGCTTCTCATGAGCCTTAATATGAATGAATGTAAAATTTATGCAAATGTGTTCTATATTGCTACAGGATGTTCAAATCACGTGGCTGGAACTATTTCCTTTCTTTTCGACTTGCAAGGAACAAGGTGTAGACATGAAGTAGAGGTAGGTATTGACCACAAAGACTTCATGAAAGGGATATATAATGTTAAATACGGATATGGCTACACTAACCTATTGCGTAAGTTGATTTATACACTAACCATTACAAAATTCCTTATTAGTGAGGGGAGATTTGTTACATACACTTGAATGTCAAGTCTCCTAGATATTATCTCAAACTTAACTCATTGAATAACATCTTCAACATCGTATTCTTTTAAATAACATCGACATGGATCTCCCTACTCTTCATAGAATCTTTAAGATCTAATGGGAGATTATTAAACCTTGAATGCAGCTTTGATGCATAGGTCGACTCACAAAATCACTCACAAAACACTTTCTCACTCAAATGAATGGTTCTATGAACTCTTTAAGACTAAATCTTCTAGATTTTTCACACGAAAAGAAATTAATGACCTTGATAATGCAAATTATCCCACTCAAAATACGCAATCCTATTGTGAGAACCAATGCCTTCAATAGAGACAAGTTATTTCCTTCACTAGGCATACACACACAAACATCTTCCCACTCCTTGATTTGTTTCTCTCAAAATATGCAGAAATTGAATAGGATCTATGAGAATACAATAGAAAAAAAAAATTATTTCTAACAAACCCAGTATTACTATAAAGGATTAAGATATGATAAGGGATGCTTGATTAACACATAGAGATATCTAGCAAGTACACACAAAAATTTGTGAGCTAGATATGGCTACTTAAAGCTTAGCAAAACCACTCAACCAAGCAAGATGCTTGCTAAGAAAGCAGTCTATTAGCTTATTTAAACTATCAAAAGAGCTTACACACATGTGGGATCGCATATTCAAAGTACAATGTGTTTTCATATAGATTCAAAAAGATTCCATATAAGGTAGGAATGATTTTTCCTTAATTATATGCTTTATCACACCTAAGTGCAATAGATGACTCATGAAAATTGTGAAGAGGATTTCAAATTCAATTTTTTGCTTGATTTCTCGTGCCTAATGCATTGCTTCATGTTTCCCAAAGTGCCATACATCCAATGGTGCAATAATGCACTAAGGATCAAGCTTTAATTTCAACACTCCCCCTCAAGGTTCAATCTCCAAGTCTTCATCCTAGCTCCAATAATCGAATGCCTTTGTTGAGCTTTGTGACCTTGATTAAATTGAGAGCTTTGGTGAACATGTAAGAACCCTAGCCCTTGGTACTTATGTGCTTCCCTTGGCCCTCCTTAGCTAGCACCTTCTCTTTGATATATTGATAGTGTACGTCTACATGTTTGCTCCTATCATGGAACATAGGATTGGCAGATAGGTACGCACTAATGTTGACACACATGATTGGAAATTGAATAACCTTCTATTTTAATTCAGCCAAGGCTTCTTAAGACAAACACATGTCACTTGAGCTAAATCCCTATATTCAGCTTCAATGGAGGATTGAACAATTGTGGCTTGCTTCCTTGGCATCCATGGGATGACCTTCTTGCTAGGCATCCGTGCATGTCCACTTGTATTTCTTCTATCGTTTTTGGATTCAGCCCAATCAACATCTCTATATGCTTTAATCTATAGTTCATCCTCAAGGAGATAGAATAAACCTTCATTTACTGTACCCTTAATATATCCGATTACCCTCTTCGCTGCAAGTAGATGTGGAACCCTAACTATGTCCATGAATTGAGATAACACACCAATTGTATATGTTAGTTTTGGACTTGTTATGGTGGCATAATTCAATGTTCCAACTATACACTTGTACAAAATTGGATAAAAAACTTCATTACCTTCCATTTAATATAATTTTATGTTCACCTCCATAGGGTTTCTCAATGATTAGCAACCTATGAGTCCATACTTCTAAGATACATCCAATATGTACTTCCTCTACATATGTGAAATACCAATTTCCTTTTATATAACTTCAATACCTAAAAACTACCTTAGATATCAAAGGCCTAAGATCTTGAGGTCGATCCAAAGGTTCTCTTTGATGTCCTTGATATCTTCTTCTTGATCATATGTAGAAATGAAGTCATCTATATACAGAGATAAGTAGACATATGATTAACCTTCCCTCTTGTTGAACAATGATGAGTATGCTTTGCTTTGATTGTACCTACAAATGATCAAGTGGTCCATACGCCTTTCATTCCTTTGCCTTGGGACTTTTTTGAGACCATATAATGCATTCTTTAACCTTGTTGGAGTTAGACGTCTGTGGAAGCACGCGTACAGCACAAGGAAGAAGCTTGGAGGACAACACACAATATTAAATGTATTACTAGAGAATGTACAAAGATAAGTAGCCTATTAGGGCAATAGGTGTATATACAAGCCGGGGAAAAAAACCTCCTAAAGAGGGAAAAAAGTGCCCCGGCGGTCCTAGTGTGTTCACACACATCACTACCTAAATATATCAACAAATTCCCCTTGGGAGTGATGCGGTCAACAATGAGATGGCACTCATGTATAAGAAAGTGCTAAGCTATGTGGAAATCACTCCACAAAAGGAAGTAAGCCCAAAGATTTGCGGAAAGCTTCAAACTTCTCCCTAGGCACAGCCTTCATGAAAAGGTTTGGAATGTTCTCCTATGTTGGCACATATACCAAGCTGACCTCCCCAACAGAGAACCTCTCCCTGACAGATTGATAATGCACCTCAATGTGCTTAGTGCGAGCATGGAACAAACGATTCTTCGCAACTGCCAATGTGCTCTGACTGTCAGTGAAGATGGTGGTGGCAGAAGTCTGACCAACACCCAAATCAGCCATAAGGCATCTAAGCCACACACAACAATAGTCGCTATAAAAGCTGCCCTATACTCAGCCTCGCAACTCGAAGTGGCCACAATAGGCTGCTTCTTGCTCAACCAAGATATACATGAGCTACCAAGCATGAAGCAAAAGCCACTAGTGGACACAGAAGTCTCATAGCAACCAGCCCAATTAGAGTCAGAAAAAGCATGCAAATCTGGCGGTAGTGATCCCCCCTTGGGATAAAACAACCCAAGTTGCCGAGTACCACTCAAATAGCGAAAGATGCGCTTAACTGCCTGCCAATGCTTGACTCTTGGGCAATGCATAAACGTGCTCATCTATGAGACAACAAACTAAATATCTGGCCGACTAATGCATAAGTAAATCAAGCATCCGAGAGCTTGCTGATAGAGAACAACATCAAATGCATCTCTAGCATCATGAAGTCTCAAACGTAAATGTGTCTCCATAGGAGTGGCAATACGCTTACAGTCTTCAAGGCCAAAACGCTGCATTGATGTGTCACTATATTTTGTTTGACACAAAGCCATTCCACCATCAACTCGCATAAATTGAATGCCCAAATAGTGATGCAAATGCCCCAAATCAGACATCTCAAATGAGGCATGCAAATCAGCCTTAAAATCAACAATATGCTTCTCAATAGGATGAGTGAGAAGCATGTCGTCAACATAGACAACAATGATCAGAAGCACATCATTAGCACGCTTAACATATAAGGTGCTTTTAGTTGGACTGTTCTCAAAACCATGTGCAATCAAATAGGCATATATCTTCTCATACGAAGCACGTGCGCTTGCTTTAAACCATATAATGCCTTCTTTAACTTGCACACCTGGTTTTCATGCCGTTTCTGCAGAAAGGCATGGGGCTGAAAACATACACTTCTTCATGCAAGTCACCATTCAGAAATGCAATTTTAATGTCCAACTGATGTACATTCCAACCATGATGGGTTGCAAGTGCACAAATGCTCCAAACAGTAGTCATACGACATGTAGGTGCAAAGGTCTCATCAAAATCAATGCCTCTTTCGTGCGCATAACCCTTTGCAACAAGCCTAGCCTTATACCTCTCAACTGTACCGTCAAGTTTACGCTTCAGCTTGTATA
>CM035420.1:154064865-154067365 GCA_020310875.1 Ceratopteris richardii | reverse complement strand
GTGGAAACTCTTTATGAACAAAACCTAGTGGTTGCTCCATGTATACCTCTTCTTCCAAGTCTCCATTGAGAAAGGCATTCTTGATATCCAATTGGAAGAGCTTCCATCCTTTGCTAGCAGCCATTGCAATGAGTGTCCTAATGGTGCTCATCTTTGCCACGGGGCTGAATGTCTCTTCAAAGTCCACTCCATAGGTTTGTGCAAAACCCTTGGCCACCAATCTTGCTTTGAACCTAGAAATAGATCCATCTGAATTCCTCTTTACTTTATACACCCACTTATTACCTATTACCTTCATGTTCTCCTTCTTGGGCACTAGAGTCCATGTTTGATTTTCCTCAAGTGCGTCGATCTCTTCTTGCATTGCCTCTTTCCATTCGGTGTACCTGCTTGCATCTTCATAGCAATCGGGCTCATGATCTTCTACTACTTTGTTCATATATGCATAATGTGTTGCCATGTATGAATCATAAGTAAACCTTTGAGTTGGATACTTAACTCTAGAAGACTTCCTTTCTTCACCTTTTGGAGGAATAAACCTCCTTTGCCTTGGGAACTTGATCTCTTTCTTTGACGTGGCTTCTTTCTCCATCATGTGTCCTTCATCATCTTCAACTTCATTACCTTCTTCATCCAACTCCACCAATGTTGCTTTGCCTTTGTTGATTGATTGTGCTTCATAGCTTGATGAAGATCTCCCCCTCCATGGTGAGTTCATGCTTGAACTATCTTCATTGATGGAACACCTTGGGCCGCTTAGCTCTAGGTCGATTTGTTCTTCATCATGTCCATGCTTTTCTTCTTCATAGTCCTGCAGACAATCATACTTCTTATACCAAGGGAGTAGCTCATCAAATGCTACATCCCTTGATATCCTCAAGTCCTTTGTGTTTGGGTTGAAGCACCTGTAACCTTTATGATCATTTGAATATCCTAGAAACACACACTTTTCTGCCTTTGGTTGTAGCTTGTGCCTCAATTCACTTGGCACATGTACATAACAAGTACATCCAAATATCTTCAAGTGGGAAAGATCAGGTTTCTTACCATAATAGGCTTGATATGGTGTCAAGCCATGGATCCCTGAGGTAGGAGCCCTATTCATTAGATACACGGCGGTATTTGCTGCATCACTCCAAAACATGTTAGGTACATTCATCTCATTAAGCATTGCTCTAGCGATCTCGGCAATGTATCTATTCTTTCTCTCTGCTACTCCATTTTGTTGGGGTGTGTACCTGCATGTTACTTGCCTCTTGATGCCTTGATCCATTAAAAAATCAGAAAACTCATTTGAGAAATATTCTCCCCCTCCATCGGACCTTAGCTTCTTGATATATGTACCTGTTTCCTTCTCTACCATTGCCTTGAATGCTTTGAAACATGTAAACACATCTGATTTGTTTTTGATGAAATAAACCCAAACCATCCTTGTGCAATCATCTATAAAAGTGACAAAGTACTTGTTACCTCCAATGGATTGCTCTTTCGTTGGCCCCCACACATCTGTATGTATCAACTCCAATGGATGTTGGCTTATGTAGCCACTCTTCTTGAATGGAAGTCTGGCTTGCTTCCCTAGTTGACAAGATTCACATAAATGCTTCATACCTTGTCCTTGGAAGTTGGGAAGACCTTCAACCAGCCTCTTGAATTGCATTTCCTTCATTCTTTGTATGTTGATGTGACCTATCCTCTTGTGCCACAAGTCCAACTCGGAAATCCTCTTGTTTCCATATGTGAAGTAGACATGTTGAGTAGAATGAGAATTTACCTCCAAAGTGAAGAGTCTCCCTTGCTTCTTTCCTCTTGCTATGACCTTGTAACCTTGCTTAGGGTTCTCCACAAAGCATCCACCTTTGTTGAACCTTACTTGATAGCCTCTTTCAACCATTTGCCCAACGGACACCAAGTTCTTTGTGATGGTAGGTACATGCAAGACATCCTTGAGACATCTTCCTTCCTCCTTGTCATCCAAAGCTACATCTCCAACATGGGAGATCTCATGGGCTGTATCATCACCTGTTTCTACATGTCCTTTACCTTTGGGAACATGTAGATTAGTAAACCAAGAAGCATTGCAACTCATATGGTTGCTACATCCACTATCAATATACCAAGTCTTATCTACTTTGCTTGAATTCCCATTCATGTGCATCATCAAGAGATTGTCATTTTCTGAACTTGTAGAAGCATAATTACCTTGGCCTTTGTATGAAGAACCTTGATTATAGTTCCTTTGGTTTCCTCCTTGGTAGCAATCTCTAGCATAGTGGCCAAACTTGCCACATATGTAACATCCTTCGCCATCTTGATTCCTGTTTTGTTGATGTCGTCCTCCTCTTCCTCTTGATCTTCCTCTCCCTCTTTGTGATGAGGTGCCTTGGTCATGCCCTTGATTTCTTGAGTGGCCTTGCCTTCCTCCAAACCTTCCTTTGCCCCTTCCTTGTCCTTGTCTTCCTTTGCCCCTTTGATTACCTGCATAGAAAACTTGTGCATC
>CM035420.1:154052365-154059865 GCA_020310875.1 Ceratopteris richardii | reverse complement strand
TACCATAACCTTGTCCCTTTTGGCCTTTGAAGATGAAGATCCTTCTTTTAGATATTGCACACATTTTTCCATTCACTTTTCGTTGTCTTGCATTCTATCACTCCAAAATAAACATTAAAGGCTAATAGATGCCAAATCATTTACCTAAACATTTGAACAAGATCTTCCCACTCATTGACATCCATGTTAGTTGGCTTTGCTATTCTTTCCACCACACTCCATTGCATCCTCTATAATAATACATCCATGATCTAATTTGTCTAAAGATGAAAGTTCATCCCTTCCAACTGCTTGATCTCATGCCTCATTTCCTAGAAGAAGAAGAAGAAGAAGAAGAAGAAGAAGAAGCCATAGATGCAATCACATCAAGTAACTTATTGTTTTCTCTTTATCAAGACCGTAGATAAAAAACCATGGGAGTATCATCGTATTATTTAAAAAAATTGTACTTAATTGAAATGATTCTAATGACAAACCCCTTTAGCATCATTCTATGTGATGTATGATGATCCTGGCTCACTCATAATTACCCTGTCTATGATTGTTCTTGATCTAAGTGTTCTATTTTCTCATTCTAAGGCAACAATATCTACGGTTTCCATTCTAATTGTTTAGCTATGCAATTTAAATTATTCTCAATTATGATGTTTGTGAAGAGATGGATAGGTATGTGTTGAAGATGAAGAGGTGTTGCAAAATCTTTGCTCTACACCACCCAAATGAACTCCAGGAGTAGATGGTGGGCCCTTTTAGCTTGCCAATGGATGTATTAGACACCCTATGTACCTTGGAAGATCACTCTCAAAAAGATAGATCAAAACAGATAAGTTGGAGTTAGCTCAGAGGTGAAAACTTGCTATTCTTGGTTGATACACCTGTCCAGTGTTTTACATAATTCTCTGAGCACAGCAGCAATTAGATTAATTCCTCTTGGGGAAAGCTAGGTAGCTTAAAGAGCTAACTTTAGAGAGTAATCTCATCAAAAATAACAAACCACACACTGAGAATGACTTTTAACAAGTGATGACATCATCCCGATTTTCACGGGCTGCTACAGAAATAGACCAGTGAGTAGAAAAATTAACATAACTCAAGATGTAAGAATCCACTGATCATGAAAATTTGTATGCTTATACTAGACAGTAAGCTGAATCCAACAAGCTTAAAATCACTGAATTTGGATGAGTAAACACTGAGAAATGACTCTGACAAGATGACTGAAAAAGTCGGGTACCTGACAGAGAAGTGAAGATGAACATACCCTGTTGACTTCAAATGAACATAACTGAAGATTCCAACATCCAAATGACATGAAAATTTGTGAGCATATAGTAGACTTATAGAGCTAACGTTACCAAGTTAAATCACAGAAAATGATGGACCAAGTGCAGAGAAACAATCTCTGCAAGCTGACTGAGAAAAACTGAAGTAATGGCAGTGAGTAGTACACATCACAAGAACATGGAAAGATGAACTCAAATAATCATGAAAATGAAAGTATATTGCTTGTACAATACAATGACTTACTGATACATATGTGTGCCTTGTAATCACACCTTGATATGGCATAAAGCTCAGCTCTTGGAGGTCTTCACATAGGTCTCTCTAACCACGACTAAAAACTGCCATCTATTTATAGTTGAGTTTGGGAGGCTAACTTCCCTCAATCACTCTCCAATCAATCAATGATTGATTTGATTCTCTACCTACCACAAATCACGAATTCGTGGCTCCTCTTTCCATTCTTGATCATGTGGGCTCAACCACTTAAGATTCTCTTACTTTTACATTAAGTAAACTCTTCAAAAGTTACAAGAGGTAGTTCACAAGTGAACTTTACATAGTCTTCATTTTAAGGCTTTTTCTAAGACTTTGTGAGACTCAAGCCAATGCTTAGGCTTGTCATAGACTTGCTCCAACAATGTTGTCATTATTTTAGAATTTCCCACAACTCTTGTATTATCTCTTGATTGTGAAAACCAAGTTTTAGATCTTACTCTACCCATTTTCTAGATATCCTTGCCCTAACTTGGCATATAGTAATAACTCTATTTTCATATAGAATATAATGTAAATTTGGGGATCACTTAGGCCGGATTCAAACATGACGGAGGTGTTCTCTCAACCAAGGCATGCTTCAATTATAATTTTCCTTGTGTAACTTATGATTCGTATAGTGTGCAGTTCCACACTTTTTTTCTTGCCACATCACGGAACATTTCTCTATGAAATGTTCGGATCCTCCCCCCTCTACCCCAAGGCATTTCCACTTGCCACATAAGCTTTGCAATTCAATTTTCTCTCTTCTGTTCCAGAGTCGTTGTGAAGACTCGTGCGGAGGACCAAGCAAGATTTCCATTGTTCCATCTAGAATAACACACTTTCATATGTTATTTACGGAGCCCCTATCTGAAACATGCCTTATTATGTCATTTCATATCAAATATTCCATGAAATTAAATACTCCTCTAGCATGTTGCACTAGCTTCTTATTGTCAACTATCTAGCTAGGGTGAGAGCCTACTACATCTCTTTGGAGCTGGTGAACATATCCGGAAGTTCAAAAAAAAAATCAATATTGTGCTTCATATAAGTACAAAATCTATCCATCACATCCTTGTGCGTTAGACAATGCAATGTGGCATGTTGTCTCTAGGGGAGGGGCAAAGGTTCAACCTTGCTAAGGTGCATGGGATGCTCCCTAGTCCCTTGGGCTGGGATGTCCATGGGCACTACATGTTCATTATAAAGCTAGTAAAAAGTGATCCATAAATATTCATTTGTGGTCTTCTCTAGGTAGGGAACTATTTGCTAGACCTAGCTATAATTAAATTATTGTTTATGCAAATTTATGCACAAAAAAATACAACTTTTGGTAGCATAACGATAGAATAGGTGTATTTTGTAAACTAAAATTGAGTGCACTATAGGCATTGGTGCTAATAGGCACATTATATCATAAAATATCACGTTGGGAACTACATGCCCTCAATTCATCATATTTTGAACTCCCTTTGTTGCACTTGTACATGCATAAGAATCCTACTCTAGAAAAGTATTTGATATGAAACTATCTTTTTCCTACAAAATAATAAAAAAGAGTTCTTGCAAAGATCAAGCTAGAAAAAACATATACTTGCATACTCAAATGCTTTAAGCATGCTTATACATAACCTACCAAAATTTTGTAAACATTTCAACATCACAATTATGGCTAGAAAATCGAGTGCTCACAAACACATAAAAAATTGCCAAAAGTGCTCACAAGCACTTAGAGAGAACTCAAGAAATATTTTTCTTGCTTCTTTTCTATCTGCAAAAGAACATAAAATATTTCATGCTAGAGGATAACATTTCTTGCAAGAACACATGCTTCCAAATAACAAGGGGCATCAACATTTGAACTATAATAATTTGTTTTAACAAATGGATTTCTTGCCTCGCATATTCTCTAGATTCTCCTGCAAGTTGAAACATGTTCGTAAGTATAACTTTAATGCAACAATGCAAAATTTGAAGGAAAATTATAATGAATAACTAATTGTCTTGTCCAAAGAGTATGAGTGTATGTGGATCATGATGAAGACGATGGGACCCACACTCCCAAGTGCTCGGACAACCTTTCCAAGGTTACAAGCGAGCTTCAAGATCCTCTGTTATCTAACCATGAAAATTATTTCTTCATATGTAGGTCCGCATGTAGACAAGTTCTAGAATTTGAAAGATACCTTCTAGCCATTCAAATGGAAAGATTTAGAAGTGTAGAAGGCTTAGATCTTGAAAGCTCTCCGATTGGAATCGTGTGGCCAAAGATATAGCTCCCAAAACTACTTTGTATGCTCTAAAACATTACATGGAGAAGGGCTAGAAAGGAGAGGGTCTTGGAACCCACACATTATGCTCTCGAAAAACATGTTGTTTACGTTTATATAGAGATGTAGTACTTCCTCACCAATTCATTCACGTGAACCTGTGCAAAGAGGCGACTGTTTGGACATCTTGAGCTCGTATGAGGTTCTTCCCAACTTCTTTTTGCTCTATTCTCTCCAATGGAACAAGGTTGATGGAAACTTTCTCTCCTGCCCCTAAACAACATTATTTTCATTGCCTTTCTCTATTTGTATTCCTTCAAAGATTACACTCACCAGATGGAAAAGTGGGATGGACAAACGGTGGCACCTTAGCCACATGCAACATCTTTCCAAGATGCAGTGTCCCTTACATGTTGCTGCCAGGGTAATTTAAGGACCTCAAAAAACGAATGTCGACATATCATTTACATAAACGTAATCGAGGAAAATCGTTTTCTACTATACATCGCCCACATTTCTCTGCTACAATATTTTTCATAATGCCTTCATTTTCAGATTTGAAAACATAATTTAGAAAAGCTTTGCATATATTTCTTGCCAAACTATCATCCCAAAGTATTCTCTATAGGCATAAAATAACCCAAGAACTAAGTCCAATCATTATCAATACAATCTTTATGTAAGAACTTGAACTGTCAAGTGGATTATTATATAATACACATACATACATATATATACATAAATACAATCAAACATACATGCATACATATACAACACATAGACACACGCGCGCGCGCACACACACATATATATATATATATATATATATATATATATATATATATATATATATATATATATATATATATATAGTGTGTGTGTAAGAGAGAGAGAGTATGTATGTATACCCTTCTGTGTGTGATGTTTTTACGTACACATATGCACAGAATATATGTACATTCCATAACTATAATATAGCTCTCTCTAAACCAATGTTGATCTAACCATCACTTAACCCTACATACAATAATTGATCTTCAGAATCCTTGTTCTTAAGAAATTTCCATATGCAAGAGAAATATTTTGAATCTTTTAGTCCCATATTCAAAAGGTTCGTGACCTAGGATAAACTCCAAGATATGTCTATATTCTATAGAATTATGGGAAATCAATAAACGTTGCATAGTGGCCAAATATAATGGATGGAAAGGATGAGTTCCTGGGTTCAACCCCTAGAATTATTGTGGTATATTATTTTGCTAGAAGCTATCTTGTTCATATTATACAAAATCTTATTAACGAAGAGAACAAGAAACATATTAATATAGAAGTTTACCTCCCCATCCAAAGAAGATATGTGTCCATTGAAATACGAGTACGATATTTGGATAGTAGTATTTAAGTGTGTATATGTAGATGAAAAAAAGCTGTTTCAGGCAACAAAGTCACATTTTATGTGGCCTATTCCTGTTGGAGTTAGATGTCTGCGGAAGCACGCAAACAACACAAGGAAGAAGAAGAAGCTTGGAGCACAACACACAATATTGAATGTATTACTAGACAATGTACAAAGATAAGTAGCCCATTAGGGCAATAGTCGATAACCACCCATGTTTCTTGCAAATTGTGAAGTGTCTCCCAATGCTCCCTCCTTTTTGAATGACCAACCTATTGTTGCCATATACCTCCATCCCGTTCACCCTTGGATCCCATATCCTCATGGCTCTCTAGGTATGTACCTCAATGTGATGTATTAACCATCCAGTTCCATTTACCCCATATAGGTCTCAACCCTATCCTTGCTTAAATTCTTTTGCATAGTTTCTAGGGATCCTACCTCAATTGACTCACCTTTGTTATCTTCCTCCTTAAGCCCTAGCCTTTTGCAAGTGTGAGTATCAAAGGAGGGTTCATCCTTGCTTATATTCATATCATCCTCCTTATCAAAATCTTTCCCACTTTCCTCCATCCCCAATATCTTCACCCTCTTATATGAGGTTTTCAACTTTGCATGATGTCAGAGGAAAAAATATATGGATTGCTTGGAGAAATATGGACCCATAATTGAGATACATCACTATTTCTTTCTCTCATCACCCAAATATGCACTTTGCTCAAGGTGCAATGTCCTACAAAGGATGTTGACATCCTTTTCATGATGCACAAGAGGAACTAGATTCGTGATCTCACCACATCATTTACTCATCCAAATTAGGCCCTAAACACTTAAGGCACATTGGTAGCTCCAAACTCATATGGTTATGAAGTTGGGGTCCCGTTAACCTTAAGGAGGTGGTTGCAAACCACAAGGTTACATAAAGAATGCCAATGTTTTCACTTCTCTACAGGAAAGTGAGAAGAACAAAATTTTAAAGTTCCAAGCATGTAGTCTACAATGGTGTTTATGGTAATTAATTCTATGGAAGGTATATTTTCCTATCCTTATAGGAATTTCTTCAAAGTGAAATCCAAAAGCATTAGTAGATTCCTAGACTCAAGTAATAGAGAGATTCTTGCAAAGCCCTAGAATAGTTACTTGAAGCTTCAATAAGAAATGAATCTAAAGGCAAGAATAATATCTTCTCATTATGAGTAGGTTGAATAAGAACCAACAATATCTTGAATATAAGAAATTCAAGTCAATTACAACTATGTTGGTCTTCCTTTGAAAGCCTTTATAAAAGAAGTATGGATGTTTATTCCATTGAAAAGTCTCAAGAAAGAAAAAGTACACATCAAGCATCGTGAAATAAATCTTATGATGGAAGCATTAGAACCTAATAAGTTTTTAAAAATAGAGGTAATTCCTTGACTTTGATTTCTTTATAGGATTGAGTAAAACTTGCTCTATAGTCATGTATGTGGACTTTACGATAAATATTATCCACACATGAGTGTTGAATATAAAGTATGGTCGTATGTGATATCATTTTGTATCTTCGCATTGATGTAGGAAAGATGGTAGAGGACGTTGGAACTTGAGATGGTAGGTATCATTTAGTCTTGGAATGAACCTTGGAGTCGAATTGAATCCCCAAAAGGATTCAAACTTCAAACACAAAGTCCAAGTAAGTTAGAAGATCATGAAGTAAGTAGCTTCTAGGATTGTCATTTTGAATTCAGGTACGACAAGTATGGTCATTCTTCAGCTATGAGATTTTCAAGTAAAATATTTGTACGAAAAACGTTGCATGAATTTTTGTGCAATAAGATCTTTGAAAATCTCCCTTCATTGACTCAATCAAGGTTCAAAGTCTAAGTTTGTCCAAGATGAAAGAACCCAATTGATAGTCTAGCTGGTTAAAATCAAACTCTTCACCCAAAACTATGCATCAAAATTGCATTTTAGTGAGGATTTTCAAGAGATCGTGTAAAAGAAAAGTTAACTTAGTAATAGTTGAAGCATTAGTATTTTGAGTAAATGTCAATGAACATTAATAGAAGCTTAGTGGTTCAACACATCGACATTTGGTACCACATTAATGTTTAGTGGTTCGATGATGGCTTAGCTTCACTCCAAGAATATTTTTGAGAATTTCGTACTGTTCTCTTAAAGATAGTCAAAATGCTTTAAGACCTTAACTTGAATTGATCTATGAAGAGTTAAAGGTTTGACTCTCATAGACTTTGAATCAAATCACTTTAAGTGTCTTGAAAGATTAAATTGGTTACATAGAGTTTTGATTCT
>CM035420.1:154044865-154047365 GCA_020310875.1 Ceratopteris richardii | reverse complement strand
CACTAACTCTGACAAATTATAGGAAAAGCTACTTACAAGCAGTTCTCAAACACTCCTACTTGCTATCTGGTAACCTTCAATCAAGTAGTACCAAGGAAAACAAATGCTTTGCAAGTGCAACCTTAGATGGCAGCACCAGAATTTACACGCTCATTGCATCAATTGTAAACATTATGGGACCAGAAACCCCAATCAAATGGCATGGCAAGGCCTCTTTTTTATCATTCATTCCTCAAAAATAACACCCCAATAATAGTAGAACAAAATATTAACCATTATATGAGCGGAAACCCCAATCAAATGACATGGCAAGGCCAACTGACAAAATGTAGGATGAAACCAGTAGTTGAAAGCATAACAATCATTAGAATACATGGGATGCATTGGCATCACATCTTTTTGTATCATTCATACCTCAAAAATAACACCCCAATAACAGCAGAGCAAAATATAAATATATTTGAGCATGAATGAAGCAAGAACCTAACATGTATACATAATGATTATACAGCAATATAATTACTACCCAAGAACACAAGCTGATAGGTAATTGACACCAAGCTATAAGTAGCTACACAAGTCTGGTCGCCATCCTGGGTTAGTAAGCATTCATCTGCACACGTATTTAATGCCTGAAGCATTCACATCAGGGGAACATTTTGCGATGACTTAACTAAGAAATGATTCAAGAATTCCGATCACAATACAAGCTTAACAGAATAACTCGCTTCACATAGTTCTGCAAGCTTTAAGAACATAATCTGAGCCTATGATGGGTGCAATTAATGCACCGAATCATACAACACTCTAAACTAGCCACAACCTTAAGTTTTCTAGTTGCAGCAAAGCTATGTTAATATGAAGGGACAACAATCTTTTGAATTACCTAATTCATCTTCATGTTCTTTCCAAACTTATGTGTCCCTCAGTCAGTGAATCACTTTTAAACCTTGTTATAACCAACTCGTTTGTTGAAGATACGACGAATCAAAAAGACTTGAGACAAACTCGCTACAATCAAAGCCAAATATTCTGCTGCAGTGTAACCAAGTAATCGCCTCTGGGTGCTTTCCACCGCTGCACACACATGAAAAGAATATAAGAGTAATCCACAACTAAAATGCCCTAATACAGATATGCTTGTGGCACTACACAAATGTCCACAACCTAAGTTTTCCCAATACTACAAGAAGCCCTCCCATGAAAACCACTGGTAGTACAAAGCAAGCTTTGTACATGCATGTTTGTGCAGAACTAACATGCCCTGATAGAGATATGCTTGTGGCATTGCACAAATGTCCACAACCTAAGTTTTCCCAATACTACAAAGAGCCCTCCCATGAAAACCATTGCTAGTACAAAGCAAGCTCTGTACATGCATGTCTATATCTTTTTTTCCCCTTTTTTTTCTTTGGGGGGGGGGGGGGGGGGGGGGGAGATGATGAAAGGACATGACAAAGGCATGGACAAATACTAAGATGCAAAGCAAAAAGATCTACTGTCCGTAGCACATGGTGGTCGGTGCCTGGGATGCATGCTTGCACAAGTGACTGTTTATGGGAGGCATAGGTGTCTATGTGGAAGTCAAAACTATTTTAGATGTGTGAAGAGAATCCTAGAAACATATGAAATCTAGCTAACCCAGTCAAAAAGGCTTTTACATATTACAAACTTATGTGAATCATTGTGAACCAGAAAAAATATAGCAAGCTCTCCGTTATGCACAACACTTGTAATGTCATCATAAGCTCATACGGATCTCATCAAGTAAATAAGAAAGAGCTACTAGAAACACAAAACTAAAACATCATTGATGGAACATAGGTATATCCAAAAACGATGGGTGATCTGGAGATCATTATGGCATTATATTAACAACACAAAAACAGGGGAAAGAGGAAAAGTCAAAAAGGAAGGAAAAAAGACAGGGAAAAGAAAAGGGGAAGGAGAGAATGAGGGAGAGAGAGAAAGACATACTGTAACGGTGTCACATTCACAGGATCAAGGTGTTCTAAAGACAAGAACAGACCATAATATGTCAGTTTCTTGATACATAGCCCACAGCTTAGGGATTACCAAAATCTTACCATCTTTGGCCAGGTCATGATCATTGGGAATGTGGCCTACGTGAACATAAAAGGCAATATTCTCTAGTGTACCTCCTTTATTGTGGAAACAGAATTTGTATGGACCTTTTCTTGGTGCCTTGAATTCAAACTTATTACCAGCTGTCCCTTGATGCGATAGCACCACAGTACCTACAGGTGCAGTCACCTGAAACAATGTAGAGAGGCAACTATAATGAGACTTGAGACACTTCATGCACTGATGGTAAAAAATCCTGCCATCTAAATAGCATTGGTGGAGCTGAAAACATTAGGAGACACAAGAAAAACCTTAAAAAATAAATAAATAAGAAATTCAGAAACTATATATAGATATACAAATAAAGGGAAAAAAATGGAAAAATAGGAAAATGAACAAAGGCATCAGTGTGTGT
>CM035420.1:153809865-154039865 GCA_020310875.1 Ceratopteris richardii | reverse complement strand
TACATATGTATATTACTGTTTTATGTGTGCATGTATGTATGTATGGATGCATTTATGTATAAATTGTAGTGTATGTATACACTACAGTATATACATATACTGTAGTGTACATATACACTACAGTATATACATACACACACACACACACACATATATATATATATATATATATATATATATATATTGCTATTTATATATTCAGAGGAGTATATATATATATATATATATATATATATATATATATATATATATATATATATATATATATATATATATATATATATATATATATATATATATATATATATATATATATATATATATATATTCATTGTTGTATATATGTATGTGTGCATGTATGTATGTATGGCATACTCGGCACCACCTCTGCTCTCGAGGGACTCCTTTAGCCTTACCTCTCTCGATCTCGAGCTGATTGATGAAACTTGAAGCTTCCCAATGACGATTCGAAGGTGGTGTGGTAGGTGTGTGTATGTTTTAAGTAGAGAGAGAGAGAGAGAGAGAGAGAGAGAGAGAGAGAGAATGTATGTATGTATGTATCTGAAAATCAGCAAACCCTAATTCTGAAATTAGGGTTTCAAAATTCCTAAAACAGAATATAGGATTAATGTACAAAAGATAGCTGCTCCAAACTTGTAGAAGACTCCTTGTTCGAAGAGAATAGTCTCTTCTTCACCTCTCCTTAGCCTCCAAAGCTTCAAAACTCCAAAATTGACACTATAACAGCATCAACTCAAGAAGTGAATCCTCCTTGATGTCTCAAGAAGTGAGTCCTCCTTGATGTCTCAAGAAGTGAGTCCTCCTTGATATTGTGTCATCAGGCTCGAACCTTTCAGGATCGAGCCTATAAATCATATCAAGTTTGAATCTGTTGTGTCACATGATATTAGGCTCGAACTTAAATTTGAGCTTGTAAGTTTTGAGTCATTGTGTCGCTTAATATAGGGCTCGAACTTCAGTTCGAGCCTTTGAATCATATCAACTGTCAATCTTGACATGAGGCTCGAGCTTAAGTTCGAGCCTCTCAGGTCCACCATATCAAGTCTAGGATTGGTGTGTCACATGATTGAACAGTGTCTTATGTGCAAAAGAACAAACACGCTCGAACTTAAGTTCGAGCCTCAGCATCAATTAAATTTCAGTCGGCTCGAACTTAAGTTCGAGCCTCTCAGCTTTTCTAATGATATCAAGTTGAGGATTGTTTGGTCACATGATGTGAGCAAAATAACAAAGAGGTTTGACCCGCTCAGCTTTTCCAACGATAGCAAGTTTAGGATTGTTGTGTCTTATGTATAAAAGAACAAAGAGGCTCGAACTTAAGTTCGAGCCTCTCAGGTTTTCCAACCATATCAAGTTTAGGATTGTTTGGTCACATGATATGAGCAAAAGAACAAAGAGGCTCGAACTTAAGTTCGAGCCTCTCAGCTTTTCTAACCATATCAAGTTTAGGATTGGTGTCTTATATGCAAAAGAACAAAGAGGCTCGAACTTAAGTTCGAGCCTCTGAGCTTTTCCAACCATAACAAGTTTAGGATTGTTGGATCACATGATATGAGCCTCAGCTTTTCTAGCCATATCAAGTTTAGGATTGTTGTGTCTTATGTGCAAAAGAACAAAGAGGCTCGAACTTAAGTTCGCGCCTCTGAGCTTTTCCAACCATATCAAGTTTAGGATTGTAGTGTCTTATGTGGAGAAGAACAAAGAGGCTCGAACTTAAGTTCGAGCCTCTCAGGTTTTCCAACCATATCAAGTTTAGGATTCTTTGGTCACATGATATGAGCAAAAGAACAAAGAGGCTCGAACTTAAGTTCGAGCCTCTCAGCTTTTCTAACCATATCAAGTTTAGGATTGGTGTCTTATATGCAAAAGAACAAAGAGGCTCGAACTGAAGTTCGAGCCTCTGAGCTTTTCCAACCATATCAAGTTTAGGATTGTTGGATCATATGATATGAGCCTCAACTTTTCCACCCATATCAAGTTTAGGATTGTTGTGTCTTATGTGCAAAAGAACAAAGAGGCTCGAACTTAAGTTCGAGCCTCTGAGCTTTTCCAACCATATCAAGTTTAGGATTGTTGTGTCTTATGTGCAAAAGAACAAAGAGGCTCGAACAAGTTCGAGCCTCTCAGGTTTTCCAACCATATCAAGTTTAGGATTGTTTGGTCACATGATATGAGCAAAAGAACAAAGAGGCTCGAACTTAAGTTTGAGCCTCTGAGCTTTTCCAACCATATCAAGTTTAGGATTGTTGGATCACATGATATGAGCCTTAGCTTTTCCAGCCATATCAAGTTTAGGATTGTTGTGTCTTATGTGCAGAAGAACAAAGAGGCTCAAACTTAAGTTCGAGCCTCTGAGCTTTTCCAACCATATCAAGTTTAGGATTGTTGGATCACATGATATGAGCCTCAGATTTTCGAGCCATATCAAGTTTAGGATTGTTGTGTCTTATGTGCAAAAGAACAAAGAGGCTCGAACTTAAGTTCGAGCCTTTTAGCTTTCCCAGTCATACCAAGTTTTCAGCCATACCAGCCATACCAACTTAAGTTCGAGCATTTTGAGCTTTTCATGCCATAGGAAGAGGGTCGAACTTGGCAGGCTCGAACTTAAGTTCGAGCGCGTTAGCTTGTCAACCCATATCAGACGTAGGATTGTTGGGTCACATGGTATGAACCTCGAACTTAAGTTCGAGCTTAAGATTGTTGGTTCCAATTCGGGCCTTTGTCAATTTTCTTTGTTCCAACATATGAAGGTTTGGGATTGTTGGCTCACATGATATGAGGCTCGAACTTAAGTTCGAGCCTTTGGATATTTCATCATCAGGTTCGAACTTAAGTTTGAGCTTTTGAATCATATCAAGTCTCAGTCTGTGGATGTGACACTTGAACTTAAGATCAAGTCTCTTATCTTTTTCAGCAAAACGAATAGTATTTTTAACTCAAATATATTTTCTCTTATCTTTTTCAGCAAAACGAATAGTATTTTTAACTCAAATATATTTTCAAATTTAAACACAAGGGGAATGAACTTAAGAGGCTCGAACTTTGTAAATTTGATTTTAATCTATAATCTAAAGTATAATAATTAGAGAGAATAGTATTGATAATAAATTTGATGACTATGAATGAGAAATTTGATGTTATTATATTGATATTTTTTTTTTTATGTAAAGGAAGTTCGGCAATAGCCTACTCTCCCGGACTTGAATTAAATTAAGAAACAAGGGTACAAAAGAAGGGGACTAGTGCCCACGGGACCCCCCAAATCCCACAAAGCAGGGGATGCTTGGTTGATTCCTAGGTTGCATTACAAAGAAGGTTGATCACCCTCTCGTCGCCCTCATGCGGGACCCACTTGGGTTTGAGCTTGTTGTTGATCAAAAGGAGGACTTGATGGTGCCTGAAGGGGGGGGATTTCTTACTGTTAACAATCCTCTTGCCAAGGAGGAAAAGAGATTTCTCAATCGTCCACTCCTTGGGAGGGTCGCCGAAGTTGAGAGCACACCGCTCCCGCCAAATTTTCCACAGGACTTCCCCTCTGATTGCGTTCCAGAGAGCCGCAGAGCATCCAATCGCTTCTCCCAAAAGGACTTGTTTCCAGCTAAGCTGTTTCTGAACTCTGATTTTCAGTCCAACCGTCTGCCAGATTCTGTAGGAGTTGGGGCAAGTAAGGAAGATGTGTGGGACATCTTCGATTGCACGGTGGCAGCGTTTGCACCACGGAGGGATCCCACAAATTTTGCTAGCCTTTTGGTTAGTCCAAATTCCTCGATGAAGAATTTGCCATAAGAGGAAAGACTTCTTAATCTCTATAAGTGGGTGCCAGATACCCATGAATTTCATGTCCCACCGAAGCCGCGTCCAAGACAGGCACCACTTCTTGTTGAGGCTGATCTGGAGGTCAGTCGTTTTTTTGATGTTCGGGATTTTGAGTAGGCTATTTCCATTGTGCCATTTGAGACCACGCGCGTTCGGAGCATCATGTCCCATGAGAAGGCGAGTTTTGTGGCGCTCCCAAGCGAGGCATCTGCTTTGCAAGGTGTTCCATTCTTCGTAGGAGATGTTTATGCGAGGGTCGATATCCTCGAAGTTGATCCAACTGTTGGTGTCATGTTTCCAGAGGTGTTTCCATTTTTTGAATCCTTTGTTCCATAACTTCTTGGCATTTTGAATGTTCCACGACTCCACACTCCGGATGCCATGTATCGGAAACCAGATAGAGTCGTTTTGTCTGATTCCGGCCGCCCACTTCCAGTCTTCACTAATTCTTGTGAAGCTTTTGACTTTATTCCAGCCCTTCCAAAGAGAGCATACGAGACTGGAGCCTTTTGGTAGGACAGGTATCGGGGAGAATAGCAGGGTCATGATGTCAAGGTTCTTCCAGTTCGGGGACCCCGTGAGGGCCAACTCATTTTTGTTTCTGAAGATCAGCTTGGCCCATGAGGCCTCCCTATTGCACCAAGCTTTAATCATCCATTTGGCTGCTAGTTTGTTAGCCATACACCCAATGTCCAGGATGCCAAGCCCCCCGCAATCTCTAGGGCTGGTGCAGATGGCCCATTTGATTTTAGGCACCCCCCTTCTGTTATGATCACCCGTCCAAAGAAAGTTTCTGCAAATGCTATTCAGTTTGGACAGGCCTTGTTCATTCGGTCTCCAGCAAGAAAGGAAATAGATGGTAGACGAGAGGAGGAACGTGTTGATAACCATCGCCCTTCCAGCGAGATTGATTTGCATGCCTCTCCAGTAGTTGAGCTTGTTTTCAAGTTTGGCCAGCGCCCAGTTCCATCGCTGCTCCATAGAGACGCCAAATCCCAAGGGGATTCCAAGAAGCGGAAAGATTTGGCCCTGCGGAATGATTTGACAGCCATGAACAATGAGAAGGCCAGGTTGGTGTCCCACGATGGCCCTAAAGGCGGTCTTATTGTGGTTGATCTTGGATCCAGAGGCCACACAAAAGGTATCAAGGCACCTCCAGAAAGTCTCCAGGCTGGTATTATCATTGTGGACGAACGCATTCATGTCGTCGGCAAACAGTCTCATGATGATTTGATTGTGGTCGTGAGGTAGTTGGAGGCCTTTGATATTGCCAGCCTCCACATGATGAGCCACAAGTCTGCTCAGCCCCTCAGTGGCGATGGCAAAGAGAAGGGGGGCAAGAGGGCACCCTTGTCTAATAGATCTTTTAAGATGGATCGCCTTCGACAGTTTGCCGTTAACGTTAATTTGGGTCGTTGCGTTGCCGAGAAGGGTCGCGATCATCTTGGTGAATTTCTGACTACATCCGAGGTCTTGGAGCGACTGCAGAATATAGTCCCATTCTAGCCTATCATAGGCTTTGTCAAAGTCGATCTTGAGGAAGACCACATCCTGATTAGACTCATTTGCAAATTGAATACCTTCCCAAATATCCATAATGGTTTCCAGGATGGACCTGCCTTTGATGAAACCTTTTTGGTCCTCGCTAAGCCAGGATCTCAGGTGGCACGCAAGTCTGTTGGCAATGACTTTGGCGACAATCTTGTACCCTGTTTGGAGCATCGTAATTGGCCGCCAGTTCTCGATTCTGTTTTTTTCCCCCTTCTTGTGAATCAGCTTGATGACTCCATTATTTATACAAGAAGGAAGAGCACCAAAATTTAGCGCTTCTTGCCAAACCATCCGAAGAGGGGTGGCGACCACCAGCTTGAAGGATTTAAAGAACTCGTTAGTGAGTCCGTCGGGCCCCGGGCTTTTGCCGAGAGGGAGGGCATCAATGACCTCAATGATTTCTGATTCAGAGATCGGGGCATGGAGCAGGGAGTGGAGGTTGGGTGGTATTCTCTGGGGGGAAACCCTAGAAATGGCAGCCATGCAATCCCTTCTATGGTGGGAGAGGGGGTTCGAGGTTCCCAGGAGGCTCGTGAAGTGCCCTTCGATGATGCCAAAGTTATCTTCTTCCGAGTTGCATACATTGCCATGTGGGTCTAGCAGTAGGGGGATCGTTTCTCTGTTGTGTTTCCTTTTAAGGATACTGCACATCTCTTTGGTGGGTTTGTCGGCTTTTCCAGCCCACCACTCCTTGAAGAATATTTGCAAGTTTTTCCTTTGTATTTCTTCCTCGTATCTCAACGCTGCTCTGATTCTTCGGAGACCTTTCTGGGCTTGGTGTTTTCCTTTGTTCACTTCCTCCTCGAGTTGCCAGAGTCTGTGGTAAAGCGCTTCCCTACGAGCCCGCCGCACAGTCTCGAGCATCTTCTTAGTTCTGATCATGATCTTGCGAGACTTGTCGACCGCACTTCTCCAGCACTTGGCTGGGGCCAAGCCAGAGGCGAACGCTACCTTCCACACATCGGCAATCTCTTGATGGACTGAGGGGAGAGAGAAGGTGGAAGCGTTGGCATGGAACCACGGAGCCTTGTGGATCCTGTTGGAGGGTTGAAAACTGATAACGATCGGGTAGTGATCGGAGATGGTGAGGTCAGTACGTTGCGTGATTGAAGGGTGGCCCCACTGATGAGTAAGGCTCTGAGAGATGTAGCATCTATCAAGTCTAGCTTTCCTCAGATCCTCGCCCGCCTGGAGATTCGACCAGGAAAAGCCATTCGAGTCTTTGAATTCGACCAGGTCCAGGTGGAGTTTGGTCATGTCCCACGTTTCTTTCTCCCGACTGTCAATGACCCTGCCCTTGCCCATCCATCTGTCCGTAGGGTCCTCCACCATGTTGAAGTCTCCACATATAATCACGTTGTGAGGAAGCGAGTCAAGAGAAGTCCAAGTGTTCAGCCTCTCCAAATCCCCGTTAGGGGCGTATAAAGAAACCATAGTAACACAGAGGGGAGCACCAAAAGATACCGCCATCCAGCGGTGATTTACATCTTCAATGGAGTTCTCGAGCTTTTCAAGCCAGGGTTGTTTAACACCGATGGCCGTTCCACCGGACCCCCGCTGGTGCTTTGTTGGGATCCACACATGGGCCGAGGAAACCTGTCTGAGCCGTTTCAGAAGGTCTTCTCCATCGATTTTAATCTCTTGAATGCATATAATGTCTGGTTTTAAGCTGGTGTCACGGAGCCATTGACCAATGATGGCCGCTCTTGAGGGGTCGGTTAGCCCCCTAGCATTAAGCGAGATGACAATCATTTTTGTATTGATCCCTCTTTGCGGGAGGGAGCCTTGTCCTTTCTTCTCTTGGCTTCATCTTTCTTTTTTGCTGGGATCTGTTCCCGACTTAGAAATCGGTTCTTGTAGGGGCTTTTCCAGGGTAGCTCCATAGGCTGTTTTCCTTTGCGGGAAACACCTTGCTGGGGAGAGTAGGGCCCCGTGCTCGGCACCGTTTCCGGGATCGTCGATCCAATGATGGAACTTTCACTATCCATGTTGTCTTCATTACTAGTGGTGAATCCATCTTCTTTGCTTGTGGTATAGCCCTCCTGGGGGGTTTCTTTGTTGTCAGGGATCTCTAGGGCATTGTCGTAGGTATCTACCTCGAGTGGCTTCCCGCTTGGATAGTCAAGCTCGTTGATCTCCTTTCCTAGATTGCAGTACAAATTGCTGTTGGGGGTAAGTGGCAGGTTGTTTCTCTCACCGTTGGCCCTCGGACTTCTTTTCCTTCTTCTTCTAACTTCAGTAAAGCCATCGGCATCAGCTTGAGGATTGAGGAAGCCCTTGCCTTCCCCTTCCTTGGTCGAGTGGGTCAAATCGCCGTTGTTGTCTTGAGCAGATTTGGAGGCTTCTTGCGAACGCTTGTTTTTTTGCCTGATAGGGCAGTCTTTAATCCTGTGGCCTTGTTGGCCACAACGAAAGCACGCGTTGGGGAGGTTTTTGTAGGTGATAACCTGCTCCCAAACATCACCTTCGCCCATGTCCACTTTGATCATTGATGGAAGCGGCAAAGAAAGGTCGGCCTCGACGCAGATTTGTGGGTGCCACCTAGCATTGAACGAGTGTCTTGCGCCTTCATAGATGAGCCCACCAATGTCTTCGCGTGAAGCCAACGGCTTGCCGATAGGAGAGACAATGTCCCACACAAAGTTGTACAAGAAGTAAGGGAGGTTAGGGAGCTCAACCCACAGCGGGTACCGCAGTGATTTCGATTTGTCAGGAGTAAAGTCCGGGGACCATCTGAATAGGCACAGGGTCGCCCGACCAAACTGCCAGGTGCCAACGCTTAGGGCTTGGAACGCCATCTCTTCATTCTCAAAGACTAGCAGCATGTGGTTTGCTGGTAGGAACTGACATTTGCTGACAATTAGTCCTCGAGGGAACCACTCTTTTCGAAGCCATTGTCGCACAATTTCGAGCGGGGGCCTAGGGCCAAATACTTGACCGACTAGGCAAACTTTCTTGAGCTCCTCCTGAGCAGACAGAACTGCGGGTCTACTGAGGGACACGACGGGTGATACAACACTTTCGGATGTCTAAGGGGCGGCACACGACCCCCCCTCCAGCAGAGCGGCCAGGAAATCGGTCTCCCTAGGGGGAGGGGCCCGATTACTTTTCACGAGAGAGGCAGCAGCCACATCCATGGCCAAGAGGAACTTGCACCACTTTTACTTTTCAAAACCCAAGGGCAGGCCCCTCCAACATGGAGGAGAAACTGGCCACAGACCAGGAAGACACCGAAGCCAACCACCCCCAAAAACCGAGAAGGGACGCCCAATTCCCCTTTTCGATCGAACCAAATTCTTTTTCTTCTTTTTTATATTCTTTTCTCTTTTTTTTTTCTTTTTCTCTTTTCTTTTTTTTTCTTCCTTTTTTTTTCTCTTCTTTTCTCTTTTTTTTTTCTTCTTCTTTTTTTTCTCTTTTTTTCTTTTTCTCTTTTTTTTTTCTTTTCTTCTTTTCTTTTTTTTTTCTCTTACTACAACGGTAACGTTGTCTTCAAACGCGCAGAGATTGGAAAAAGAGAGAACCTCTAGCGGCAAGATTCTCAATTTTGATATCGTTTGTCTTTTCCTTTAAAACCTCCTAACAAGAAAATCGGCGCCTAGTTCCCTGTCCATCGCGGGCAGTTCGTTGTCGATCGTGAATCCGAGTCAGTCGCGGGCATCATCTGTCGATCGAGGGGAGCCCCCGTGTCCTTCGCGGCCACTCGGTGACGGACAGACCCTCCCCCGAGTGTAGTCCACCCAGTCGCTTCCCTTTTTGGCGCGATGGACAGGGATGTGATTTAAAAAAAAGTTTTTTGTTTGACTTTCAGGAGCAATGGAAAACACAAATGAATTTCAAAGCAATGTGATCGATAATGTATTTTCATTGGAAAATTTATCAAAAACAAGTGGGATGAAGGTTCCTTCAAATAGGATTAAGGTTCAAAAATCTTTTGATTAGACACATAAAGAAGACATGAAATGGTTTGCTGAGACTTATGATCATGAAGGAAACTTCAAAGCAGATGTACATTTATTTATGACAGATAGAGGATCTACATATGGTAATGTGGGCAATATTGTTCGTGTTAAAGAAGATGTAAATGCACAAGGCACACCGTGTTTTATGTGTAAAGTGCTTCCAGATGGTGAGAATATTAATGCGAATAAGTTCTGCTTATCATGGGAGACTTTTTGTTTGGATGATATGAAAGATAGTATCTCAAAATCTAATCGATCATTAGGTTCAATTGGATCGATCGAATCAATAGATGACTTAGTGAAAATTATAAAAGAAGCCAAAAGATTAACACAAAAGTCAAAATCTTTGAAGAGAAGCTCAGATGTATTTGAGAGATCTAAGAAACGAAAGTTGAAAGGTTCTTCAAATAAAGATTTAGGATCATCATCAAAGTCTGTACAAAACGATGAAGATGTATCAATCCGACATTTAGATAATAGGAGTGAAGAAACAGAAGATACGGTAGTGCAGCCACAAGAAAATAAAATGATGGATTTACTACTTCAAAAACAAGAATACTATGCTTTCGGTTCTGATGCAGTATTTAATGTTGATGTAAAAAGATGTTTTCCAGTACCATCGAATTATGTATATCGAAAATTAAACAGAGATTGGGTGCGTACATTAATGAATGATTTTGTCTTGGCTCCGAAAGAGAATGAAGTTCTTACAGTTGTTATGCCTATTGATCCAAGTGTCAAAATACCTCTAAAAACTTTATCTCATGATGATATTGATAAAGTTGAGTATTGGATAATATCTAGACAGCATTCAATTAGTGCAGCGAAAACTTTACAAACTGTTAATTCTCCGATGGTGACATTACAGTTACGACAACAATTTAGATATAGAAAAGCAAAAATTATAGTAAATTGTCCTCCAAAAATTTCAAGGGAGATATCTAAAGAGGCTAATTTGATGGTGGCAAAGTCATTACAGAAGAAACCATTTGTGGATCAACTTTTACAAGCTAGATCTCAATGGAAAGCCAATGGATGTCCATCCAAACCTCCTCTAGGTGTTAATCAGAGTAAAAGAGAATTTATATCATGGCAGTATGTTTATATTCTTTGTATTTTTTATGTTTTAGTTATTATATATTATTATTTTTTAAAACTTGTATTTATTTAAACTATATATGTTCTTTTTTGCAAAATTTTGTAGAGACTATAGAGCAAACTTTACAAAAAGGATTTATAAAGAGTGATTTACATCTTCTTTTATGTAATGATGAGGAATGGAAGAATTGGATATCAATAATGCGTTTGTATAGTCAAGGGGCACTATTTAGTACAAAGGGTGAAGTGCCAAATAGCAAAAAAGATTCAACAAAATATGTTATATCGACATCTCCAAAGATGGTAGCAATGAAAGGTGGTCAATTGAAGCAGGCACCAGGGACAGTTATATTAGGTCCGACATTATTCAGATGTATTGCAGGTTTAGATAATGAAGAAATTTTAGAACTTCAAAAGGCAATTTTGTAGAAGAAAATTTAGTTAAAAAAGGCAAAATCATTGAAGCACATGGTTGACATGGAAGAAATGGCATGGAGATTAAAGACAGATCGTGTCTTGAAAAATGCTATAATTGCATTTTTTATTGATTTAACAATAGAGGTTTTGACTTGGGAAAAGCTCCGTGAGAAATACAATATCACAGATATACAATATGAAAAAATTAAAAGTTATAGTGAAACATTTGTGAAAGAATCATTAAACAAGGCAAAGAAGTCTCCTCCTTTACCAAAGGCTGCCATAACTTTGTTGAGTCATTTGTATAGAGTTGCAATGGGAATAAAAACCACAACAAATGTTATTCCATGGTCAATCTATGGATTTGTTTTTGATTTGAACAAGGTGGAAAGTTGTTGTGCAGAGCAAGTTCTTCCATTCAATATTGTTTTCTTTAGGTTTGATTCAGAATTGTACAGTTTACATAGTCGGGAATGCATTTCAACAACGTTCTTCTCTAGATTGATTTTTGCACTCAATGGGATGAATTCCGAGACAGAATATGTTCTAGTATCTTTTATTGATTTCCTCTATGTCCATATGCTTGTGGAAGGAGTTCAACATACAGCTACAAAAATGACTTTCAAAATTGGAGCCACTCAGAGTAGTAATCCTTCCATCAAAAGAGAGAGGGATTTTGCAATAGTTCTTATGTATATTAGCAAAGAGGATAATTATCAGATGATTGATAGAATAGATCAAGTAAATATAAATATTTTTGCTCATAAAGGTCTCGATGAATTCATAGAAAAAATTTTCATTGAATGATTTCATCAACAGTTTTGCTGGTGAAGACAGCTATGTTATAGAGTTGTATTGTCAAGGAGTTGTTCTTCAAAGAAGTTTATCTAAAAAATGCAGATGTTTTGGTATATGTTTAGACGTTGAAGAAAAACAATTAGAATCAATTTGCTCTTCAGTTTTTGAGAATGACCCTTCTTTGCATCAATGGTGTGATATCAGTAATCAAGATACAGATATCAGAATGAAGATACAGATAATACAAATGTGTTTGAGAATGTTGATGCTGAGATTGATGTACAACCTAGTGGAGAAGAATCAGAAAGTAATAGGGATGATACAGAAACCGATGAACATATTGTTATAATGGATGAAGATACCGCAAGTACTTCAAATGTATGAGAAGAAAAAGCAGCTTGAGAAAATATTGATTCCAAGTAATGTAATAAATACCATAATTTTCAAAGTATATTTTTCTTTATATGCTAGTGATGATTGCATTTCTTGAAAAATAGATTTTTATTTTGAATATATTAGCTTGTTGAATAAAGTGAGGTGAATCGATTATATTTAAATATTTTTATTTATTGTTAATATCATATGCTTGTGAGCTAAAATTAGACATCTCTTGTCTATTGGAGTGATTTAAAAATTATTGTCAATGATGCATAGATTCATGTGTTATAATTTTTAAATTGATGTGCATGATTTATGACTATTTTGTTTGAAAAAATCTGAAACATATTGTTTTTAAAATTATGATGCATTTGATTAAATACAATTTTGAAATGTACGGTTAAGATGCAAATATTGAATTGTGCGTGTGCGGTTTTCAAAATCGAAAGCTTATTGTTTGACGTAGATGCATAGAGAAATTAATTATAAGTGTTTAGAAAGAGAAATTAATATATAGATAGAGAAATCAATAGATAGATTTTTATCATAAAGAGAAATTAATTGAGAAAATAAGTATTGATATGTCTGCATATTGTATTGATTATTCATATATATCTTTTGGATTTCTTTTTATTATAGATGTTAACAAAAATAAACATTTCATAAGTGATGATGGTATTGGAAAGCTTATTGGCCATTTCGAGGATGAAACGAGTACTGTACATGAGCAAAGCTCTTTTCAAACACCAGATAAGCCATCTAATGTTATGGAGAAACAACATGCTAGGCCTTTTTGGATTTTACCAGGTATATTGTCTAATATTATGATTATTTTATTCAATTTTATAACTCATTTATTGAAGATATATCAATAAGTTATCTTAACACATTCTTTTTAGTTATTGTGTATTTATTATCCTTATTGTTTGATATGCAGAGAATATCTATCATCCACTTCATATAAGGAACAATTTTCTCTTTCTCAATCTAAATGCCCTTTTGTTCAGCAAAGATATAAGATGGAACAGATAAGAGAAAGATTATGTCAAAAAACATTCAAATATTGATGACCAAAGAATATTTATAAGTCAGAGATGTTTTGAATTTTTAGATTCTATTCTTCAACACTTTCATGTTGGTGTTTGGTCATCCATATTTAAAAATAATATTTTGAACAATGTGAGATTCATTGAGAAACATACAAAAAAAAAGATATTCTTTTTTTATGGTGAGGAGTCAAGAAGATTATTATATGGATCATATTGAAGAAATATATAAACGAGATCAACTTATCATTAATGATAGTTTCTTCAAAGGTTCTATCCCAATAGAAAATTGCATCGACATTACCCCTTATCAAGCAAGAGATGATCATTCAGTATCGAGTGATCTTCTATCCTATGTTTTGAGCTTCATCCAAAGAGATGATATTTTGCTCAATCGAATCAAACAACCACATATCATCAAAGAACATCTTATATTTCCTATGTTTCAACTTGCAATGGAGAATTCATCGTCTATGTTAGACCATAATATCTTGAGTGAACCAAATGATCATTCAAATAACTTGAGAGTATCTTCTTTTGATGACTATGAAGTACATAATAATAGTGAGAAAAAGCTAGATGTTCCATTGATTTGCAACAAAATTGAAAAGGAACATACAACAATAGCATCGACAAAGCTAGAGGTTCCATTGAATCGCAAGGAAATCGAAAAGGGAGATCTAGCAACAATGGTTTCAACATTTGGTGTTCCACTTTTAAATAAAGAGCAGCTAAAATTGTTACAAATGTGCTACAAAAATAAAAGCATGAGAGAAAATCATGCAATAGTGTATGCTACAAGGTTGGGCTATCGACAAAGTCATTTCATAAGTGGAGTTGCAGCAAAAGCATACATAAAAAGGTTACAAAAGGCATACCTTAATTTAATAGGTAAAGAAATTCTTGATACAATAATTATGTTTTTTTTAATATCTACAGTCAAATATTTATAAAATTTTCCTTTTGCAGGATAAAGAAAAACGTTGACAACAAGGTGGATGATTAAATTTATCTCAAGATCTTTTGATTGGTTTGAAGATAACCCATTTTTTAAATGTTAGTTTCCTTGTTTCATGAAAGATTGTTTTTCTTGTATATATATACATACATACATACATACATACATACATATATATATATATATATATATATATATATATATATATATATATATATATATATATATATATATATATATATATATATATATATATATATATATATATATATATATATATATATATATATATATGAAGTTTTTTCTAGGCTTAGTCTACTTATATTGATTGTAAGAAAAACTATAAAAGGAAATTGGAATCCCAATCCCATGAATATAAAATCATGCATTTAAATCAATTTTCTTATATTTTCTTATGTATTATCAATTTTAATTCATTATAAGTCTTGAATATTGAGAGAAATGATAATGGCTTAATTAAACATATCTTTAATTACTATAATTATGAAGTAATATAGAATGTAAAACAATTTAATTGATTTTTATATAAATCTAATTATCTTCAATTTTTTTTGCAGAAGAAAATGCTGATTTGCATATAAACTACAAAGAAAACACAAGGTTGGCATTGATGTCCTGCTGGTCTTCACACATATATGAATCTTCATCAAGAAAGCAAGGATTTTCTTCATTCCCAAGAGATGAAAGAAGGGTATTGATACTGGAAATGAATGGCATTTTGCTCAAGACAATTGATAAGGAAAGGGGTGATCTATTACTTGAATCTTTGCAAAACCATATGAATTTTATTGAAGAGAACACAAGAATTGCACATTACGTTCGCAAAGATGCATTATATTTCTTGGACTTTTGTATGGATCTTTTTGAAGTATGGATTTGGACCACATAAAGACTGTCGATAGCTCAAAGAACACTTGCAGTATGTTTTCCAAAACACCATCAAAGATTTCATATTATACTAGGTCAGGGTGCATACCAAAAAATTGATATCCGTATCGGATATAAGTTTGTGCATCATAAAAACTTGGACACAATTTGGAAAATTTTTCACATTTGGATGGAAATAATACCATTATTTTTTATGATACATTATATCATGTGATTTGGAATATGAAAGGCACTTATGTAATTCTACCGAAGCTGTGGAGGCAATCATCGGAGGACTTGGAAAACTTTTTATCCAAAACAATGATTCCTTGGATTTATGGATGGATTTGCTCAAAGAACAGACGTTCTTATACATGCAATACAATTGTAAATCAGAGACCTTGTGATAGAGAAACATATTATCAATGATTTTAAAATATTTGAACATCATGTATTTTATTGGTGTTTTTAAACACCACATATTTTTGGGACTGTTCAACCAAGTGAAAAATTATTGGTAGCCTAAATTGCATATATTTTAGTTATTACTGAATTCGATTGTTTTTCAAAGCTCTAAATTAGTATGATAGATTTATTATAAAATTATATGTAACAATCTTTTTCAGTTTTTAAACAACATAGTATTGACATAATTTTCATATCATTCACTTAAATGAACAATTATTAGTATGTCAAATTGCATATTATTAAGTATTGTTAAACTAGATCTAAATTCATGTGGTTGCTTTTTTTTAAATGGAGGTTCAGCCGAGGCGTACTCCTCCGGGCCTACTGTATAAGGATGGGCATAGTATCCGTGGGACCACCTTATCCCACAAGAATAGGGGTTTACATAGCTGAGTAAATTGCGATCACAACTATCGTGAAGAACGACAAACGGTGGCACATCAGCAACAAGATACAACTTTTCATGTTAAACCTGTCCCTTACATGTGCTGATGGGGGTTGAAGCACCGTCCCCGCCTCAAGAGGCGAGTGGCCCAACCACCCGAACAAGTGACCTGGGACCAAATTGAATATATTTATTGTTTATATTGAATTGTAAGCTCTAAATTCATATTAGGATAGATTTGTTATATAATTATATTTTATTCAATTTATTGATTTTTATAACATCATATTTTGGGATATTTACTTTATGAGCATTTATTGATATATCAAATAATGTATAATTGACCTATTATTATTGAATTGGATAATAACAGACTTCATATTTTGAAAAAATTCAAGGCTGAATGCTTTTCTTTGTTTATTCATATTCTTCTTGGTGTTTTTTTGAAGAAGGTCATCAACTAATATTATTTTTTGTCTATTGAAAACTTAAAACATTTTAACAAAAAGAAGATGTATTCATGACTTGATCTTTGTAAGAGGAATATAACATAGAAATTATAAGTTCATACCATCACTAGTATTATAAATGGAACTTGAATAATTCCCAAATTTCGTGAATAGGCCTTAGGTCCCTCAAGTTAGGGCAAAGAGTACACCATTTCAAATTTTTGTAGGCATAGCAAACTAGCAAAATTGAGATGGCCAAAGTGTGCATGCCAAAGCTTTGCATCTGACATAGCCTGAGAATAATTTACTACACATGCCAAATCATTTACAGATCTTTCAGCCCGCGACATAACATGCCAGAAGCAATAATCACATCGCCATTTGACAGATGATGAACTCTACACCTGTCATCAACAAATTTCACAACCAAACCAATCTTCGCTAATGCAGAAACTCATAACAGGTTCTTCTTGATCCCTGGCACAAATAAAGCATATGACAAAGTGAAAGAACTACCATCAGCAGTAGTCAAAATGACAAATAAAGAACTAGCATCTGACAAATAAAGAAATAAAGAATCTGACAGATAAAGCATCTGACAAAGTGAAAGAACTACCATCAGCAGTAGTCAAAATGATCTTACCAACTCCCATAAAAGGATAAGAGGAGTTGTTGGCGCATGTAACAGTATTCCCTATAGGGATAGGCTCGAGTGAAGAGAAGAAACTACGCTGCAAGGTAATATGTTTGGTCGCCCCACTATGACAATACCAAACATCTGAGTCTATTGGAGACATGCACTGCTCATGAGAAGATGGGTCAAAACTGCAGACAGTAGTAAACGCCCATTCTTCTTCCTCCACAAGATTAGCAGACTCTATTTTTGGTGTAGAGGCCTCTGCAACAACCATTCGAGCCTCTTTCTTCTGTGCCTCTTTAGCAGCCAATTTTGGACAGTTCTTTATAAAATGATCATTCCCTTTACAGTACTTACAAAACAATTTCTGCTTTTCTGATTTCTTCTCATCTTTATCTTCCTTCTTCGAATATGCAGAATTAGCAAATTCGTGCATACTAGTTGAAGAGCTCCATTTTCCTTTGCCCTTCTGACTAGCCAGGAAAGCTTGATCTGCAACTCGCATAATGGACCTGTTCCACCTAGACTGATCTTCCTACAATAGAAGAGAGACTAACTCCTCAAGTGATAAGGCGTTTGGATTGCCTTTCATCATTAATTGAAGAGTAGAAGCAAAACTCTGATATGAATCAAGAAGACCATTTAGAAGGTTCTGCACAAGTGAGCTATCTAGTATAACTTCATCAGCAAAAATCAACTGTTCCTTCAAGTCTTTGATCTTCGTTAGGAAATTGTCCATAGAATCACCTTCATTCATATGCTCACTCTCCAACTCTCTTCGGAGGTAAGCAACACGAGCCTCATTCCTAGCTTGGTACAATGTGCTAAGTGTATCCAAAGCATCCTTAGCTGTTTTGCAAGAGCGAATGTGAGGAATAATGGTAGGTTTGACAGACAAAGCTATCAATGCATGTGCCTGGTCATCTCTACCATCACAACGAATCTGCTCTACAGTAGGTGGAGTAGAAACAGCAGCACAAACAGGAATATGCAGAATGTCATCATCTTCGACACCTTCTACATCAGCTTCAATACCTGCAGTTGTAACAGTTGCAAGTGTGATAGGACGTTTTTCGACACCCTGTACAATGTTCCACAGTCCTTTTGCAACCAACACATGTCACATCATATAAGCCCATAACAGGTAGTTGGTACCATCCAACTTATCCTCAATAGCCAACATATGGAATACATCACTGCTTTTAGCCATGGCCCGTGACTAAAATACCTAGATGCAGAAAATTGATTGTATCTTAAAAAGTTGAACAGAATTGTCGAGACGAATTTCTCTAGACCTGTAGCAGACTTCGAGGAACTGGTATATACCCTTGGCACAAAAAGATGAAATAGCCTGCACAAGTGCTACGATAGTGCATTCAGAGGCCGAAACGAGCTCAGATCGTGATTTCGGCACAGTATGCTCACCAAAATTCATGCAACTCTGAGACTGCAAACAGAGGAGTGTCGATGGTGCCCTAGATGAACCCACAACCTGCTCTGATACCAATTGTTGGAGTTAGACGTCTGTGGAAGCACGCGATCAACACAAGGAAGAAGAAGAAGCTTGGAGCACAACACACAATACTGAATGTATTACTAGAGAATGTACAAAGATAAGTAGCCCATTAGGGCAATAGGAATATATACAAGCTGGGGGGAAAAAAACCTCCTAAAGAGGAAAAAAAGTGCCCCGGCGGTCCTATTGTGTTCACACACATCACTACCTAAATATATCAACAGAACTACAAACCTAATCATTCTTGGCCTTGTATTCAAACCCTAATGTTTGTTCCATGCTCACAACCTCCTCTTGTGCCCCATTTAGAAATGCATTCTTCACATCAAGTTGATAAATCTTCCTATGGTGCTTGCTACAATGGAAATGATTGATCTTATTCTAGTCATCTTAGCCGTAAGGCAAAAAATCTCCTAATATTATATTCCATATATCTTAGAAAATATGTTGGCTATGGGACTAGCTTTATACCTAGCAATACTACCATTAGAATGCAATACTACCTTCTTCCGTGGCACAAAAGTTAAAGCATGATTTTCCTCCAAAACCTCAATTTCTTTGTGCATAAGTTCTGTCAACGTGCATGTGTTTGCTTCTTCAAAGCATGTGAGTTCTTCAACAATCTTTCTCATAAAAACATAATTTCTAGCCATAAAGGAATCACACCTAAGTCTTGTTATTGGATACTTTACCTAATTAGACCTTCTTCACTCACCATTCCATTGATTTTGATATTAGTTGCTGGGCTTTGAGCTCTCCCCCTTTTCCCCATGATGGTCTGCATTGAGCTCACTCCATAAGTCTTCATCTTCTTCTATCTTTTGTATCTTTCCCTTGTGTGAACTCCTTGCATCATTTAGTTGACTTGATGTAGGACTTCATTTATCCCAAACAGTTGACTAATCCAATCTCTAGTCTAGTTAGAATTGGATCATCCCTTGAATTCATGTTTTTGTCATATTCATTACCTTGCATAGATATATTTGTGGCATATTAAGCTAAAGGTTCTTAAAATCTATCATCCCTTGATACCCGTAGTTCCTTTTCTATGGGTTTAGAGCATCTATAAGCTTTTTGTCACCAACATTCCTATAAAGTCATATCTACCTAATCTATCATCAAGATTTCTCCTTAATTCAATTGGAATCAATACATAACATGTGCAACCGAAGAATCTCAAGTGTGATACATCTCGCTTCCTTTTATATCAACCTTCATATGTTGTGGTAGCATGTATATCTGATATGGGAGCTTTATTCATGATGTTTATACCTATGATTGCTGCATTAACCCAATCCCAATTGGGCATACCCATCTCCTTCATCATGAAGCTAGCACATTGTGCAATGTACCTATTCTTCATTTCTCACACAATATTTTGTTGACATGTGTACTTTCATGTGATTTATCTTTTGATGCCATTAGTCTCTAAGAAATGAGAAAACTAAAGGGAGATGTATTCTCCCTACATTTCTCCTTAACTGCTTGATGTACCTATCACATTTCTTCTCATCAATATCTTTGAAATTCTTCAAGTAATAAAATACATGAAATTTATGCTTCGCTCAATGGAGCCAAGCCATCCTTGTGCAATCAATAATGAAATATACAAAGTACCTATTACTTGCAATTGAATTTTTGTTTGTTGGTCCCCAAACATCTATATGAATGAGATCAAGTCAATGATAGCTCATAGGATTTTTCTTCTTGAATGATTACCTAGTGTGCTCACCCCATTGCCAAGCTTCAAAAAAAATTTTAAGGGTTTGATTATAGAAGTTAGGTATTCCTAGTAGTAAGCTTTTCCTCTCCATGTGCTCCAATCTTAGAGTATTGATATCTCCATACCTTTAGTGTCGTAGTTCCAATTTCGCTACCGTCCTCCTTCCATATGTGAAGTATGTTGTGTGGTTGAAATTAGATTGCACATACAAAGCGAATAGCCTACCCTCATTTTTCCCTTTGGCTATCAATCTCTACTCATGTTTAGGGTTTTTTATCTCTATACATCTTTAGGGTTTTTGACAAAGCAAAATTTCTGATTGAGCCTACCATGGAATACTCTCTCAACCATTTTCCTAAGAGAAACTAGATTCTCTGTCATTGTGCAAGCATAAAGAACACATATCTCAAACACTTAGCTTTTTCAGAGCCATCCAACATAAAATCATCTATATGTGTAATAGCATGAGGAGTATCATCACCTGTTTCCACATACCCTTTGGTTGATGGTGCCTCTACATTTGAAAAGAACTCCTTCTTACAACTCACGTGATTCTTGCATCAGCTATCAACCTACCATGTGCTTTAGCCTTGTGGCTTGTAGTCAAACATCCACATCATGGCTAGCATATACTCATTTGCATTGGAAGTGGATGCATAATTACATAGTCCTTTATAGGTTGAATATCAATTGTCACTTTGATAGCACTCTCTTTCATAGTGTCCATACTTTCCACAAACGAAGCATCTTTTTGAGTTGTTGTTGTCTCTATTTTAGTTGAAACTTCCTCATCGACTTTAGAACTCGCTTGTCCCTCTTGATGAAGATTATTTTCATCCTTCATCTTGATCATCATCACAATTTGATAGTCTCCCTTGCCTTACTTTTCCCCAATCTTGGCTCCTTCATCTTCCTCTACCTTTTCTTGCATAGAAAGCTTAGGCTTGATTTCCATTTATCTTTGAGCCTCCAATATTCATCTCTTCAATCACCATCAAGGCCACCAACTAATCAAAACCAAGAAGAGTATCTTTGACTTACAAAGATGTTCTAGAAGCCTTCTAGTTCTCATCATCCCTAAGCCCATTCAAGGTGTATGCAACTAGCTCATCATGATCTATGTGAAAGCCTATGGAACCCAATGCATCCCTGGCCTCTTTGATTTTCAGAATGTAGTCATTTATATTGGTACTAGGTGTATTCCTCAATTTTAAGTTTATTCTTGAATTGAATCTTTCTTTCTTTGGTTCAATTGGATTAAATTGTTTCTAGTGTCTCAAATACCTTCGTGAAAGTTTCTTGATCTTGTATATGTCCTATCATTGCATTGCTAATGTATTCACATAATTTGAAGACGACTCTCTTATCTTTGTCATTCAACTCTTTAAAATTCGTTAATTGATAAAGAGTTGGATGCTCTCCTAATCTAGTTCTTGCATTTGTGCTACTAATGAGACACCATAATTATTTCCCCATGAGATAGCTAGATATTCTAAATCTCCCTGGTTGGTCATTGTTTTTCTCCAACCTCTCCATTTGGGTCCTACATTCTGACATGGTGAGCGCTTCCACATTCTCCTAGATCCCTTTTATGCAAGAGAAGTGGGGAAAAATATCATATTTTACCTCCGTGGTTCATAAGTACTAAATGGATGAGGTTCATACTATCCTTCTTCACTAGTAGACTCCCTTTGCTTTACTTTGTGCTCTTGAACTTGATTCAGCAAATCTTCTTACTTCAATGTCCTTCAATGAACTCTCCCGATCCTTCTTGAATATCTTTGTATGTCAAAAAGGTCTAATAGCAATGGTAGAAGATTAGACCTTCTCTATGCAACTTTGAAGCATAGGTGGCCTCACAAGCTCACTCACAAAACTTTTGTTCACTCAAATGAATGGTTCTATGAACTCCTGAGGACCAAATCTGAGAGATTTCGCACAAATAAACTTATTTTAAGAGCATGTAATGTAATTTTTAAGAACATTATATTTTTCCTCCACGACAAGTAGGTTATTGCCTTCATGAGGCATGCACACAAAAACTTCTTCTCACTCTGGGGAATCTTTCTCTCGAAATATGCAAAGATTGAACCTAAGATTTGAGAGAAGTTTAAGTGAAAAAAATAGCTTTCTAGAAACCTAAAAATTAAATAATAGTCAATAAGATTTGATAGGGGGATGTTTCTTAGCACTAAGATCTATCTAGCTCATACAAACACAAATGTGTGAGCTAGATATGGCTACTAAGAATTGAATGAAATCATTCAAGCAAGCAAAGAGCTTATTAAGGAATGGGTCTACTAAAGTATTCAAACTCTTGGAGAGATTACACACATGTGGGATCACATATTTGGACTAAAATGTTTGTTTACATAGACTTCAAAAGATTCCCTATAAGCTAGGAATCACTTCTCCTAAATTATAGGCTTTATCACACCTAAGTGTGATCGATGACTTATGGCAGTTTTGAGGACGATTTCAAATTCAAATTTAAACTTGATTTCTCATGCTTGTTATCTTGCTTCATGGTGCTCCATGTGGCATCCATCCAATGGCTCAATAATGCAAGTTGAAGCATGAGTTTAACAAGCTCACCTATGAAAAAAATCTTCTTTGACTTTTTAAGCATTGAGCACAAATTCTATAAGATTGCTTATTCCCCCACCTTGTATCCTAATATGTGATATGGTCAAAGATACTATTGTTTATATGTTGAGACATGATGAGTATAAGTTTCTTTTCCCTCTCATGAACTTCCTACGAGATTTCATTTTTCTACGAAGAGTTCTATTTCCAACAAGCCCTTCCCATTAGAATAGATTGAATTGCTAAACATTAATGTTGTACTTTCTTCATGTCCAACATATCTATTTCACCATTTCCTTTTGAGCTTCCTTCTTCTTTGAAGTGTTGTGCTCCAGAAAGCCTTTTTTATAAGTATTCTTTTTCAAGTTGCAATCCAATTCTAAGCTCTCAAATATATTCTCTTCAAAAAATAGCTCTCTTCTTCCATGATTCTAGCTTGAGTGCTTCTGCTTCTCCATGGATATGCAACTTACTTGTGTTTTGAGAGTGATGTGCTTGAACACACTTAGGACCATTGAATGCTTTTTTTCCCTCTTTAGGAGGTTTTTCTCTACTAGCTTGTATATATGCCTATTGTTGGAGCAAGTCTATGACAAGCCTAAGTATTGGCTTGAGTCCCACAAAGTCATAGAAAAAGCCTTAAAATGAAGACTATGTAAAGTTCACTTGTGAACTACCTCTTGTAACTTTTGAAGAGTTTACTTAATGTAAAAGTAAGAGAATCTTAAGTGGTTGAGTCCACATGATCAAGAATGGAAAGAGGAGCCACGAATTCGTGATTTGTGGTAGGTAGAGAATCAAATCCATCATTGATTGATTCGAGAGTGATTGAGGGAAGTTAGCCTCCCAAACTCAACTATAAATAGATGGCAGTTTTAGTCGTGGTCAGAGAGACCTATGTGAAGACCTCCAAGAGCTGAGCTTTATGCCATATCAAGGTGTGATTACAAGGCCACATTTGTAGCAGTAAGTCATTGTATTGTACAAGCAATATACTTTCATTTTCATGATTATTTGAGTTCATCTTTCCATGTTCTTGTGAAGTGTACTACTCACTGCCATTACTCTTAGTTTTCTCAGTCAACTTGCAGAGATGTTTTCTCTCAGCTTGGTGCATCATTTTCAGTGATTTAACTTTGTAAAGTTAGCTCTATAAGTCTACTATATGCTCATAAATTTTCATGTCATTTGAATGTTGCAATCTTCAGCTATGCTCATTTGAAGTCAACAGGGTCTGTTCATCTTCACTTCTCTGTCAGGTACCTGAATTTATCACTCATCTTGTCAGAGCCATTTCTCAGTGGTTACTTATCTAACTTCAGTGATTTAAAGCTTGTTGGATTCAGCTTACTGTCTAGTATAACCATACAAATTTTCATAATCATTGAATTTCTACATTTTGAGTTATGATGATTTTTCTGCTCACTGGTCTATTTCTGTAGCAGCCCGTGAAAATCGAGATGATGTCATCACTTGTTAAAACTCATTCTCAGTGTGTGGATCATTATTTTTGATGAGATTACTCTTGAAAGTTAGCTCTTTAAGCTACGTAGACGTCCCCAAGAGGAATTAAGCTAATTGCTGCGGTGCTCAGAGAATTATGTAAAACACTAGACAGGTGTATGAACCAAGAATAGCAAGTTTTCACCTCTGAGCTAACTCCAACTTATCTATTTTGATCTATCTTTTTGAGAGTGATCTTCCAAGGTACATAGGGTGTCTAATACATCCATTGGCAAGCTAAAAGGGCCCACCATATACTCCTGGAGTTCATTTGGCTGGTGTAGATCAAGGATTTTGCAACACCTCTTCATCTTCAAGCACATACCTATCCATCTCTTCACAGTGGTATCAGAGCAAGGTTGGACAACATGGCAGATGGATTTCCTTCATCAATTGACACATTGGACAGAGGTAACTACTTAGCTTGGTCATTAAGAATGGAAGCCTATCTCCAAGGTAGAAGTTTATATGGTTATGTGGCTGGAGATAAAGTTATGCCAAGTTTCAGGAACAAAAGTCAACCAACACAAGAAGAGCAAGAAAGATTGAGCACATGGTGCTCCAAGGATGCACTTGCAAGGTCTTATCTCCTCAACTCTATCTCAGATTTTTTGTTGCCTCACATTAGAAGTTGTAAGACATCTCAGGAAGTATGGGATGCACTTGAAGCTTTCTTTTCTTCAAGTACCAAAGCTAGGAAGCATCAACTATGGCTGGAGTTCACAACTCTCAAGAAGGCTCCCAAACAAAATGTGATTGATTTTTTCACAAAGCTCAAGGACATAGCGGATCAGTTGGGAAGCATTGGAGAGGTAATAGATGAAGAGCAAATTGTAAGGCAGGTCATCAATGGCTTGAAGGCAGATCATAAGTGGGAAGCATTCACCACAGCTATGGATTTGTACATGGACATGCATGTACCTGATTTCAACACACTCATTGGACAACTACTTACTCAAGAGGCAAAGCTTATCAAAAATGCAGAAAGCTCTAAAGGTAATCAATCTTCAACTTTATACACGGATAAAAGCAAGTCTAAAGATAACAAAGGAAAGGCAAAGAAAGTGGATGATGAAGCAGGTACATATCAAGCTAACTATGCAGGTAGAGGAAGACATGGCAGAGGTAGAGGAAGAGGAGGTAGACAAGGCAGGGGGAGATCCCAAGACTCCAACTCATGTTCTATTTGTGGATTAACTAGTCATACAACTGAAAATTGCTTTAGGAATTCCAGGAATCAAAGAGGCAGAGGATACAATAGAGGAAGTTATGGCTACTCAAGAGGAAGGTTCAACAACTACCATGGCAACTACAACAACTACAATCATTCAAACTATCAAGGAGGCTACAAAGGAAGGAGAGACTACAATAACTACACAGAAGACTCAAACAAAGAGGATTCATTATTGATCATGAACATGGCTATGCCACAAGGTAAATCTGATGAGCATGTTTTCTACATAGATTCAGGTTGTTCAAATCATGTGGCAGGAAATGTGGCACTCCTATCAGATTTAGAAGATCCAAGGAATAAGCATGAGGTACAAACAGGAGATGATACAAAACATCCTGTGGAGAAAATAGGCAATGTCAAAGCACCTGATGGAAACATCAACCTACTCAGTAAGGTACTCTATGTCCCTACCATTACAAAGAATTTGATAAGTGTTGGGCAGATAGTAGAGAAAGGGTTGCAAGTCAGGTTCACAAAAGCAGGAGCATTTGTTGAAGATCCAAGTCAAGGATTCAGAAGAATTGCAAAAGGTGAAAAGACAGGTAGATTGTTCACATTTGAATTACAGGACACTAGAAACATTTCTCTCTTTAATTATGGTAGTCAGACACTCACAGAATTGGAAGTATGGCACAAAAGGTTAGCACATATTGGTGAAAGGTCATTAAAGCAAATCTGCAGGGACCAAAGTGTACTTGGACTTCCTAATTTGTCAAAACAACATATGATTTATAAGTGCAGTGCATGTCAATTTGGAAAGTCTCACAGGTTACCATTCATGAAGAAAGGTTATATGCATGGAGATCTCTTGGAGTTGGTTCATACAGATGTATGGGGACCTAGCAAGGAAGCTTCAATATCTGGATCAAGGTATTATGTTTCCTTTATTGATGATTGCAGCAAATGGACTATCCTATTCTTTATGAAACACAAAGATGAAGTTTTTTCATGTTTCAAAAGATATTTGGCTCTTGTGTAGAATCAAAGAGGTAAATCACTAAAAAGGCTAAGGTCAGATGGAGGGGGAGAATACTTCTCCCATGAGTTTGATTCTTTTCTTCAAGAAAGAGGAATCAAAAGAGAGGTAACTACAAGGTACACTCCTGAGCAAAATGGAGTGGCAGAAAGGAGGAATAGGACAATTGTTGAAGCTGCAAGGTCTATGTTAAATGAAAAGCATTTACCTAATTACTTATGGGCTGAGGCTCTATCTGCAGCCACTTACTTGATTAACAGGGTGCCTTCAAAATCCCTTGATGGGATGACTCCATATGAGGCTTGGAATGGAAGAAGACCAAGCTTAGATCATTGTAAAATTTTTCGATGTATTGCTTTTGCTCATGTTCCTTCACAGGTTAGAGGCAAGATGGATCCAAAGGCAGAAAGGTGTGTATTTATTGGATATGACAACAATCAAAAGGGCTACAGGTTATACAACCCTACCAACAAAGGATTCTTGGTAAGCAGAGATGTAGTTTTTGATGAGAACAATTCATGGTATGAAGATTCATGCAAGAAGATCAATTTACCATATGATCTTGAAGAAGATTTTCCAAAGCTTGGTAGAGAACAATCAAAGATTGAAGAACAAGAAACCTCAGAGGATGATGAAGAATCTCACATGGAAAAGATCAAAGCATGGAAGTCTAAAGGTAAAGCAAAATTGCAGGAACTTGGACATGAAGCAGAATCATCACATCATGGCCTAAGAAGATCTAGGAGGGAAAAGAAAAAACCAGAAAGGTATGGGTTTGACACCTCATTAGTAACTAAACATTCTATCTACATAGCACAGGACATAAACCAAGAGGAGCCATCATCATTTGAAGAGGCTAAAGCAAAAATAGAATGGAAGCATGCAATGAAGGAAGAGATTGAAGCACTTGAGGAAAACAACACTTGGGATTTGGTGCCCAAGACTTCATCCATGAAGGTAATAGGCTCAAGATGGGTCTATAAACTCAAGAAGAATTCTGATGGTTCAATTAACAGGTATAAGGCAAGGCTTGTGGCAAAAAGCTTTGCACAAACTCAGGGAATTGATTATGAGGAGATTTTCTCTCCTGTGGCAAAGATGCCTACTATTAGGGTTTTGCTTAGTATTGCCTCTTCCAAGAATTGGAAGATACTTCAACTAGATGTAAAGAATGCATTCTTGAATGGTTGGATAACAGAAGAGGTATATATGGCACAACCACCTGGTTTTGAGAATCAAGTTTATCCTCATGTGTGTAAACTTAACAAAGCATTGTATGGTCTCAAGCAAGCTCCAAGAGCTTGGAATTTCAGGCTTGTTTCATTCTTGCAGGACAAAGGCTTTCAAACAAGCAAGGCAGATCCTTCACTCTTTATTAAAAAGAGTAATTCCGAGGTCATCTACCTATGTGTATATGTAGATGATATTATATTGACAGGAAATGATGCAGATGGTATGAAGAAGATCAAAGATCAGATGAGAGAAGAGTTCAAGATAAGTGATTTGGGTTCACTTACATACTTCCTAGGTTTGGAAGTTGTCTACAAAGATCATGGTTTGTTTCTCACTCAAAGGAAGTACATTAAGGACATGTTGGCAAAATTCAAGATGCAAGATTGTAAGATTGCAGGTACTCCAATGGAGGTCAATCACAAATTGAGCTCACATGAAGGTGAACTCATAGAGGACATCACATCATATCAAAGTCTAGTGGGTAGTCTCAACTATGCCACATTGACAAGAGTAGATATATGTTACAGTGTGAGTGTGCTAAGCCAATTTATGCACACACCAAGGAAACCACATATGGATGCTGCCAAAAGGATTCTCAAGTATCTCAAAGGAACCATAAATGAAGGACTTTATTATCCTTATGTATCTGATTTAGGTTTGAGGCTATTTTCTGATTCAGATTGGGCTGGCTCCAAGGAAGATAGAAGGAGCACTTCAGGTTATCTTACCTTTGCATGTTCAAAGCTTATTTCATGGTCATCCAAGAAGCAACCCACAGTTGCTCTCTCTTCTACTGAAGCTGAATATAGAGGTCTTGCCATAGCTACACAAGAAGCTATGTGGATGAAGACATTATTCAAAGATCTTGGATTGGAGTTTGGAACTCCAACTATTTTTGGTGACAATATGAGTTCTATTCACTTGGCTGCTAATCCTATTTTTCATGCAAGGACTAAACATATTGAAGTTCATTATCACTATGTACGAGAGAAGGTTCTAAGCAAAGAGATTCAAATATCATATGTGTCCACTCATCAACAATGTGCAGATATTCTAACCAAAGCATTGGATGGTACAAAGCTTTGCAAATTCAAGGCTATGATTGGTTTGCAGGTAATCTTGGAAGATTGAAGACCTCAAGCATACTTGGCTTGAGGGGGAGCTGTTGGAGCAAGTCTATGACAAGCCTAAGTATTGGCTTGAGTCCCACAAAGTCATAGAAAAAGCCTTAAAATGAAGACTATGTAAAGTTCACTTGTGAACTACCTCTTGTAACTTTTGAAGAGTGTACTTAATGTAAAAGTAAGAGAATCTTAAGTGGTTGAGTCCACATGATCAAGAATGGAAAGACGAGCCACGAGTTCATGATTTGTGGTAGGTAGAGAATCAAATCAATCATTGATTGATTCGAGAGTGATTGAGGGAAGTTAGCCTCCCAAACTCAACTATAAATAGATGGCAGTTTTAGTCGTGGTCAGAGAGACCTATGTAAAGACCTCCAAGAGCTGAGCTTTATGCCATATCAAGGTGTGATTACAAGGCACACATATGTATCAGTAAGTCATTGTATTGTACAAGCAATATACTTTCATTTTCATGATTATTTGAGTTCATCTTTCCATGTTCTTGTGAAGTGTACTACTCACTGCCATTACTCTCAGCTTTCTCAGTCAACTTGCAGAGATGTTTTCTCTGAGCTTGGTGCATCATTTTCAGTGATTTAACTTGGTAAAGTTAGCTCTATAAGTCTACTATATTCTCATAAATTTTCAAGTCATTTGAATGTTGCAATCTTGAGTTATGTTCATTTGAAGTCAACAGGGTCTGTTCATCTTCACTTCTCTATCAGGTACCCGACTTTTTCACTCATCTTGTCAGAGCGATTTCTCCGTGGTTACTTATCCAAATTCAGTGATTTAAAGCTTGTTGGATTCAGCTTACTGACTAGTATAACCATACAAATTTGCATAATCATTAGATTTCCACAGTTTGAGTTATGGTGATTTGTCTGGTCACTGGTCTATTTCTATAGCAGCCCGTGAAAATCAGGATGATGTCATCACTTGTTAAAACTCATTCTCAATGTGTGGTTCATTATTTTTTATGAGATTACTCTTGAAAGTTAGCTCTTTAAGCTACCTAGAATTCCCCAAGAGGAATTAAGCTAATTGCTGCTGTGCTCAGAGAATTATGTAAAACACTGGATAGGTGTATGAACCAAGAATAGCAAGTTTTCACCTGTGAGCTAACTCCAACTTATCTGTTTTGATCTATCTTTTTGAGAGTGATCTTCCAAGGTACATAGGGTGTCTAATACATCCATTGGCAAGCTAAAAGGACCCACCATATACTCCTGGAGTTCATTTGGCTGGTGTAGATCAAGGATTTTGCAACACCTCTTCATCTTCAAGCACATACCTATCCATCTCTTCACACCTATATCCCTAATAATTTTCCTTTCTTTGTACATTCACTTGGTAATTCATTTCATGTTGTGTTGTACTCCAAGCTTCTTCTTCTTCTTACATTTGTTGTTCATGTGCTTCTCTAGACCTAAAGGTCTGATAATTGGTGTTAGGGCAGATCCCTGTTTCATCTAAAGTGTCATCAACACCCCTTGAGTCATAGCCTCAAAATCAAACTAAAAATGGTGAGTATACTAAAGGAACTTATGATTTCAAAACAATGTTTCTTTGTGGTATTAATTTTTTTTCATGAAAAGGAACTTTGGACATTGGCATCGAGATTTTTATATGAGCTCCTTTTGGACTCTAAATGGAATATCCAAGCACCTACACATCCAATTTTGTCCTTTTTTAACGAAAGACATATACATGTTTTGGTTCACGAGTACAAGAGCCTTGAAGCCTACTACACGTTTACAGAGCTTGAAAGGGTGTTTGTGATCAACTTTTTGAAACACAACCATTTTTCTACATCAGGGTATTTAATGAGTGACCATGGCTCAAAGAAATGATGTATTCTAAATATTGGTTGATGAGGATAGGTTGGATGGTACGAATTACCCATTGTGGGCATATATGATGTGTCATGTATTTGTAGCAAAAGGGCAATGGAATATTGTGTAGGGTGTTGAAAAATGTTGTACTACACTTCCAAATATAGTTATTCAAGGTGATGCATATGGTGTTGAGGATGATGACATTCAAATTCATGTTCCTGTTGCATATCCTATTGTACATAGTACATAGCAACTTGCTTTGCATGGAAGAGATGCTAAGACACATGCATTGATAGATTATTTTTGCCAAAAATGCCATTATCCCTCGTGTTTGATCTTGCAAAATAGCTAGGCAAGAAATGAGGCTCTTTTTGCTTACCTCCGAAAACAGTTGGAGAGTGAGAATATGAATGAAGGAGATTCTATGGATCTTGTTTTGACAAAGATCAAAGATTTCATGGATTATTTGATTTCTATTGATGAAGTTTTGCGAGATAGTTCACTTTTGTAGACTCTTCTTAATGGTCTTCTAGATTCATGTTAGATTTTTTCTTCTACCCTTTGATTGATGATGAAAGGAATCGCAAATGTCTTAATGTTTGAGGAGTTAGTCTCTTTTTTCTTGCAAGAAGAGAAAATTATGAATAATAGATCCATCTGCATGTTTCAGATGAACCTTTTTAGCTAGATAGAAGGGCAAGGTTAAATGGAGCTCATCGACTAGTAAGTAGAAATTTGATAATGATGCTAGAGTTTATAAAATTTTTTTTATCTAACATTTGATGATCGAGAGCTTATAATTTGGTTTCTTAATCACAGGAAACTCATTACATAGGATTGTTACCATTAAATTTCATACACCCATCACAAAAGATAGAGGTGGCCACCATCAAGGCCACCAACTAATCAAAACTAGGAAGAGTATCTTTGACATATAGAGATGTTCTAGAAGCCTTCCACATCTCATCATCCCTAAGCCCATTCAAGGTGTATGCAACTAGCTCATAATGATCTTTGTGAAAGCCTATGGAGCCCAATGCATCCCTGACCTCTTTGAATTTCAAAGTGTAGTCATTAATTATTGGTACTAGGTGCATTCCTCAATTTTTTGAGTTTATTCTTGAAATGAATCTTTCCTGCTTTGGTTGATTTGGATTAAAGTGTTTCTAGGGTTTCCAATACCTTCGTGAAAGTTTCTTGATCTTGTATATGTCCTATCATTGCATTGCTAATGTATTGATATAATATGAAGACGAATCTCTTATCTTTCTCATTCCACATTAGATCCTTTTCATGGACATGCTAGTCATGTTGCATCTCAAAAACATCGTTTGCAATATATTACACATCAAAATAGTACAATTATATTAGTAGAAAAGGCAAAGATAGGTATCGAGGAGGGCGAATAACATACTAGTTGGACTAATAGAAAATGTGAGTGAATGAGAAGAAACCTCAACTAGGTTTGTGTCACTTCAATAGTAGGTGGAAAGAATGCAATGTTCTATGGTTGAAAGACAATATTATATGGAATTTATAATGTGACTAATCTAATGCGAGAAACAAAGAAATTTTGAATATGATGGTTAATTTTATTCAAAATGAGTCTCCAAAGTTCAAAGTTGAATGTCAACATAGTTGTAAAGTCAAGGAGGTCAAAAAAATATCATCTCATATTCCCCTTGATGCTATGGTACCTAAATCCACCTCTAGTTCCTCTCCACTTACCAAATCATTTGGATACTTGCATCTATGAAGATGAATAAATCTTTGTGCTATTCTTGATAACTTTTGTATGAAAACATTAGCTTCTAATGCAAAGGAAATATCCTTATCCAAAGATCTTTCTTCTCCTAGTTGATTGGATAGGAGCGTGACCACACCAATAATATAGTCATTACCTTATTTAAGATATGGAAAAGCATACATCACCTCCGAAACACAATTCACTCTTGCATAGTCATAAAAAATAGTTTATTTGTATTTTGATGATAACGGGTGGGTATGGTTAAATGGTGTGACATAACAAATAAATCTCCCATGCCTTAAAATAGATATATGTTTGATTGACATAGAGGAGCACTTATAATTTTTTTAAGCTACATGTTTGTCAATGATGTCAATAGGAAATAAGAACCAATTGAGAAGACTCCCAAGGAAAAAATTCTCAATGAGGTACAAGATTTTTTAGTTTCTTGGTGTGCCATTTGGCTTTCAAAACTCCCATACGACATTTGTGAATCTAAGAATAAAATATTGCATCCATATCTAGGCATGATTGAGATGGAATTCTTACATGGCATCCATATAATTTGGATTGTGGGCTTTGTTGAGATATCAAGCTCAACATGTGATGATCCAGGATGACACATATCAATTTTTCATTTCTCTAACATGTATAGTGGTCACGCAAGTATATGTAAGGGATTCTTCATTGAGCTTTACTAGATTTATCTACCGAGAGTCATGGCACATTTTTTTCTTGCCACCTCACTCATTCGTAGACCTTCGGATTTTACTTATGTATTGTTCTTTATATGTTTGTAGTGCCCCTTCTATGATCCCTCTCTCTCTCTTTGGGGCATGAGGCAGTGGGCTCCAAGCACAGGGGCCAGAACCCAGTAGTCCTAAGAAGATAGAAGAGAAAGAGATTGAGAGGAGAGCTCTCAGATGCCATGGGCTGCAGCTTCAGGGAGTGGCCGTTCCATTTCTTGGACATATTTGTGTCTGGGCAGTTGATGCTTTCAGTATTCCGGGCAGATTGTTGCTTTCATTTCAGTTGATTAGCTTTCTTTCTATCTCCACCCCCGCCCCCTCCATGTAGCTCCACCCCCCGCCCCCTCCACTTATCTCCACCCCCGCCCCCTCCACTTATCTCCACCCCCACCCCCGCCCCCTCCATTTAGCACCACCCCCACCCCCACTAGTTCCCCCTTAGCCACCCCCGCCTAGCCCCCCCTCTCACCCCCCCTCAGCTCTTCCCGCTACCCCGTGTGACCTCCCCCCTCTCCCTCTCTCCCTTTCTCTCTCTCTCTCTCTCTCTCTCTCTCTCTCTCTCTCTCTTTCTCTCTCTCTCTATCTCTATCTCTCTCTCTCTCTCTCTCTCTCTCTCTCTCTCTCTCTTTCTCTCTCTCTCTCTCTCTCTCTCTCTCTCTCTCTCTCTCTCTCTCTCTCTCTCTCTCTCTCTCTCTCTCTCTCTCTCTCTCTTTCTCTCTCTCCCTTTCTCTCTCTCTCTCTCTCTCTCTCTCTCTCTCTCTCTCTCTCTCTCTCTCTCTCTCTCTCTCTCTCTCTCTCTCTCTCTCTCTCTCTCTCTCCCCTCCCCCGCCCCCGCGTGCCCTCCATCTCTCTCTCTCTCTCTCTCTCTCTCTCTCTCTCTCTCTCTCTCTCTCTCTCTCTCTCTCTCTCTCTCTCTCTCTCTCTCTCTCTCTTCCTCCCCTCCTTCTCTCACCTCCCCCGCCACCCCCGTTGACCCCTCCCGCAGCCCCCGGCCACCCCGCTGAGTTCCCCGCAGCCCCCCGCCCTCCCCCTGCTCAGTTCCCCGCAGCCCCCCGCGCTCCCCCCGCCTATTTTCCACCCACCCGCAGTCCCCTCCACTCCTCCTACCCCTGCCCACAGCCCCACCTCCACCTCCCACCACCTGCCACAGCCCCTCCCACCTCCTGCTATAACCCACCCCTCACATGTCCCTCGCTCTCCCTCCCGCAACCCCCTCCGACCACCTCCTGCAACCCCCTCACCACACCACCCACCATCCCCCCACAACTCCACCCACACCACCCGCACCACCCACCACCCCCCAAAACTCCACCATCCCTCCATGCCACCATCCCTCCATCCCACCAACCCACCATCCCTCCATCCCACCATACCTCCATTCCTCCATCCCACCATCCCTTCATCCCACCATCCCTCCATTCCACCATCCCTCCATCCCACTTTCCAACCATCCCTCCATCCCACAATCCCCCCATCCCACCATCCCTCCATTCCACCATCGCACCATCCCTCCATCCCTCCATCCCTCCACCCCACCATCCCTCCATCCCACCGTCCCTCCATCCCTCCATTCCACCATCCCAGCATTCCTCCATCCCACCGTCCCTCCATACCACCATCCCTCCATTCCACAATCCCTCCATTCCACCATCCCACCATCCCTCCATTCCACGAACCCTCCATCCCTCCATTCCACCATCCCACCATCCCTCCATTCCACCAACCCTCCATCCCTCCATCCCCCCATTCCACCATCCCTCCATCCCACTATCCCTCCATCCCACCATCCCACCCTCCCACCATCCCTCCATCCCTCCATTCCACCATCCCACCATCCCTCCACCCCACCGTCCCTCCATCCCACCATCCCTCAATACCACCATCCCACCATCCCTCCACCCCACAGTCCCGCCATCCCTCCATCCCACCATCCCTCCATCCCACCAACCCTCCATACCATCATCCAACCATCCCTCCATCCCTCCATCCCACCATCCCCCTGTCTCACCATCCCTCCATCCCACCATCCCACCATTCCTCAATCCCTCCATCCCACCATCTCTCCATTCCACCATCCCTCCATTCCACCATCCCTCCATTCCACCATCCCTCCATCCCACCATTCCCCCATTCCACCATCCCTCCATCCCACCATCCCTCCATCCCACCGTCCCACCATCCGTCCATCCCCCCATCCCTCCATTCCACCATCCCACCATCCCTCCATCCCTCCACCCGACCATCCCTCCATCCCACCATCCCACACTCCCACCATCCCTCGTTCCCACCATCCCACCATCCCTCCATCGCTCCATTACACCATCCCTCCATCGCACCATCCCTCCATCCCACCATCCCTCCATCCCAACGTCCCACCATCCCTCCATCCCACCATCCCTCCATTCCTTCATCCCACCATCCCTCCATTCCACCATCCCTCCATCCCACCATCCCTCCATCCCACCATCACCATCCCTGTATCCCACCATCCGTCCATCCCATCGCCCCACGATCACTCCATCCCACCATCCCTCCATTCCACCATCCCACAATCCCTCCATCCCTCCACCCCACGTCCCTCCATCCCACCATCCCTCCATTCCACCATCCCTCCATCCCACCGTCCCACCATCCCTCCATCCCACCATCCCTCCATTCCTCCATCCCACCATCCCTCCATCCCACCGTCCCACCATCCCACCATTCCACCATCCCTCCATTCCACCATCCCTCCATCCCTCCGTCCCACCATCCCCCTGTCTCAGCATCCCTCCATCCCACCATCCCACCATTCCTCAATCCCTCCATCCCACCATCTCTCCATTCCACCGTCCCTCCATTCCACCATCCCTCCATTCCACCATCCCTCCATCCCACCATTCCCCCATTCCACCATCCCTCCATCCCACCATCCCTCCATCCCACCGTCCCACCATCCCTCCATCCCACCGTCCCACCATCCCTGGTTCCCTCCATTCCACTATTCCACCATCCCACCATCCCTCCACCCCACCGTTCCTCCATCCCACCATCCCTCCATCCCACCATGCCTCCATCCGTCCATTCCACCATCCCTCCATTCCACCATCCCTCCATCCGACCATCCCTCCATCCCACCACTCACACCACCCACCACCTCCCACCACTCAATATGTAAGGGTCAAAAGCTACTACAAGAACTATGAGAATTATGTGAAGGATGTGCTTTTGAGGGTCATTCCAATATCACGGGCGACACATAATGAGGATCTCAGCTTGCATTCAGAAGTGACAGTAAAAGTGTAAGTGGTAAAAGTGAAAGTGGATAAATGGCTTTGGATGCGAACCATTCATGACGAGTGCCTATTTTTGAGTATCCAATTCAAAACTGGAGGCCACTACCATTATTGACCTACCCCTCCAATTTTGGTGCAATCAATCGGCGCATATTCAGTGAACGTGGGAAATCGGCAAGACCCTCTTGACCTATTGAGGCCTATAAAAACAATGGATTTGTGCTCATTTGGGGTACATTTTTTTTTGGAGTTACTTTGAACGTGCAGAAGTTCTCTCTTGCACTTGGTGATTTCAAGCCTATTGTAGGAGCTACTTTGTAGTGTGGATACAGAGGGTAGGCTTCTCAGTGGAGGGCTATGAGCACTATAGTGTAGAGAGTGTCTTGGATTTTCTTTCTTTTCTGTGAGACACTATTGGTGTTAAGCTCTATTGTCTTGAGCAATTCCTTCATCATTTGTATTGATCTGTATTTATCTGCATAGAATGCCACGAAGCTCTGAGCATTAGTTTTTGAGCATTTCCTTGACAAATCTTGTAATCATCTGAATCGAATCAAGAAGTGTATGGTCTTCCTTGGTCAATTGTTGTTCATATTTTCTGAAGTACGCACCACTCTGTGCAATCCGTGTTATCTACCTGCTCACATAAATGTTAGAGGGTATACTTCCCTAAAGAGAAACCCCCTTTAGTAGGTGATGTACTGGACGTGTTTAGTTTTCATTCTCTACTTTTGTTAAAAGCGGATACCCCAGTACCTCCTCTACAATGTTGCACTTGTTGTTTTGTCCTCTTAAGTCATTCTTAAACCTTCCTTTTATATAATAGAAGAAGAAAAACATCATCCTTTGTTGCCTCAATCTATGTGTGTGCTTCTCTTTGATTGTGAGAGTGTGTGTGTATGTGTGTGTGTGTGTGAGCTCTCTTCCTTTTCTCCTTCCTCGTGACATGATATCAGGGCCATTGTGCTATAGAGAGCTCATGGAGAAGGCACGTGGTGAAGAGTAAGCGAGAAGGCATGGAGAAAGTGAGATTCACAAACAACCTCAAATTGCTATGACTACAGATGTGTTAAGAGTGTATGAAGAATAGAATCAAGGAGCATGAAAGGTAATGTATTGTCTATCTGTTAGCGCTCATCATGATCTATGTGAAAGCCTATGGAGCCCAATGCATCCCTGACCTCTTTAATTTTCAAACCGTAGTCATTTATATTCGTACTAGGTGCTTTCCTCAATTTTTTGAGTTTATTCTTAAATTGAATCTTTCTTGCTTTGGTTGAATTGGATTAAAGTGTTTCGTGAAAGTTTCTTGATCTTGTTTATGTCCTATCATTGCATTGCTAATCTACTAACATAATATGAAGACGACTCTCTTATCTTTCTTATTCCACTCTTAATAATTCCTTGATTGATCAAGATTTGGATTCTCTCCTAATCTAGTTCTTGCATTTGTACCACTACTGAGACCCCATAATTATTTCCCCATGAGATAGCTAGATATTCTAAATCTCCATGCCTGATCATTGTTTTTCTCCAATGTCTCCATTTGAGTGATACATTCTGACATTGTGAGCATTCCTACATTCTCCTAGATCCCTTTTATGCAAGAGAAGTAAGCAATAATATTATATTTTACCTCGGTGGTTCACAAGTACTAATTAGATGAGGCTGATACTCTCCTCCTTCACTAGTAGACTCCATTTGCTTTATTGTGTGCTCTTGAACTTGATTCAACAAATCTTCATACTTCAATGTCCTTCAATGAATTTTCTTGATCCTTCTTGAATATCTTTCTAAGTCAAAAAGGTCTGATATCAATGGGAGAAGCTTAGACGTTCTCTATGCAGCTTTGAAGCATAGGTGGCCTCACAAGCTCACTCACAAAACTTTTGCTGACTCAATGGAATGGTTCTATGAACTCTTGAGGACCAAATCTGAGAGATTTTGCACAAATAAATTAACTTAATAAGAATGCTAATGCAAGTTATAGCAATATTATATTTTGCCTCCAAGAGAGGTAGGTTATTGCCTTCATGAGGCATGCACACAAAGACTTTCGTCTCACTCATGGAATCCTTTCTCTCGAAATATGCATAGATTCAACACGAGATTTGACAGACGTTTAGGTGAAAAGAATAGCTTTCTAGAAACCTAAAAATTGCATTATAATGAATAAGATTTGATAGGGGGATGTTTCTTAACACTGAGATTTATCTAGCTCATACAAACACAAATGTGTGAGCTAGATATGCTTACTCAAAGTTGAATGAAATCACTCAAGAAAGCAAAGATCTTATTAAGGAATGGGTCTCCTAAAGTATTCAAACTCTCAGAGAGCATACACACATGTGGGATCACATATTTGGACTATAATGTGTGTTCACATAGACTTCAAAAGATTCTCTATAAGCTAGGAATCACTTTCCCTAAATTATAGGCTTTATCACACCTAAGTGTGATCTATGACTTATGGCAGTTTTGATAGGGATTTCAAATTCAAATTTGAACTTGATTTCTCATGCTTGATATCTTGCTTCGTGTTTCTCCATGTGGCATCCATACAATGGCTCAATAATTTAATAAGGTTGAAGCTTGAATTTAACAAGCTCACCTATGAAAAAAATCTTTTTTGAGGTTTTAAGCATTGAGCACAACTTCTATATGATTGCTTATTCCCCCACCTTGTATCGTAATATGTGATATGGTCAAAGATACTATTAGTTATATGTTGAGACATGATGAGTATAAGTTGCTTTTCCCTCTCATGAACTCCCTATCAAATCTCATTTTTCTAGGAAGAATTCTATTTCCAACAAGCCCTTCCCATTAGAATACATTGAATCGCTAAACCTTAATGTTGTAACTCTTCATGTCCAACATATCTATTTGACCATTTCCTTCCTTCTTCTTTGAAGTGTTGTGCTCCGGAAAGCCTCTTTTTCAAGTTGCAATGAAATTCTAGGCTCTCAAATATATTCTCTTTGAAAAAATAGCTCTCTCCTTCCATCATTCTAGCTTGAGTGCTTCTCCTTCTTCATGGATTTGCAACTTCCTTGTGTTTTGGGAAGTTTATGTTTACTTCATTAATTGCATAGTTTCATTCTTCTTGGCTCAACTTTGTTGATATAGTTTTGTAGTGATGTGCGTGAACACACTTAGGACCATTGAATGCTTTTGTTCCCTCTTTAACATGTTTTTATCTAGTGGCTTGTATATATGCACATATCCGTAATTAGTTTCCTTTCTTTGTACACTCACTTGGTAATTCATTTCATGTTGTGCTGTACTCCAAGCTTCGTCTTCTTCTTACTTTTGTTGTTCATGTGCTTTCGTATACCTAAAGGTCCAATAATTGGTGTGAGAGCAGATCCTTGTTTCATCTAAAGTGTCATCAACACCCCTTGAGTCATAGCCTCAAAATTGCACAAAAATTGGTGAGCATACTCAAGGCAATTATTATTTCAAAACAATGTTTCTTTGCGGTATAATTCTTTTTTATGAAAAGGAAGTTTGGAAATTGGCATCGAGATTTTTATATGAGATCCTTTTGGAATCTAAATGAATTATCCAAGCACCTACACATCCAACTTTGTACTTTTTTAATCAAAGACATAAACATGTTTTGGTTCGCAGGTATAAGAGCCTTGAAGCCTACTACACGTTTACTAGAGCTCGAGTGGGTTTTTGTGATCAAATTTTGGAAATACAACCATTCTTGTACATCGAGGTATTTAATTAGTTGCCATGACTCAAATAAATGATGTATTCTGAATGTTGGTTGATAAGGATAGGCTGGATGGTATGAATAACCCATTGTGGGCATATATGATGTGTCATGTATTTGTAGCGAAAGGGCAATGGAATATTGTGTAGGTTTTTGAAAAATTTCATACTACACTTGCAAATATAGTTATTCAGGGTGATGCATATGGTGTTGAGGATTATGATATTCAAATTCATGTTCCTGTTGCAGATCCTATTGTACCTACTACATGGCAACTTGGTTTGCATGGCAGAGATGCTAAGGCACAGGCATTGATAGCGTTTTTTGCCAAACATGCCATTATCCCTCACGTTTGCTCTTGCAAAAGTGAGAATATGAATGAAGGAGATTCTATGGATTTTTATTGAAAACATCAAGGATTTCAAGGATTGTTTGATTTCTATTGATGAAGTTTTGCGAGATAGTTCACTTGTGTAGACTCTTCTTAATGGTCTTCTAGATCCATGTTAGATTTTTGCTTCTACGCTTTGATTGATGATGAAAGGCAATCGAATTATCTTAATGTTTAAAGAGTTAGTCTCTTTTTTCTTGCAAGTAGAGGAAATTATGAAGAATAGATCCATTATGCATGTTGGAGATGAAGCTTTTTGGCTAGATAGAAGGGCAAAGATAAATGGAGCTCATCCACTAGTAAGTAGATATTTGATAATGCTGCTAGAGTTTATAAAATGTTTTTTATCTAACATTTGATGATCTAGAGCTTATAATTTGGTTTCTTAATCACATGAAACTCATTACATAGGATTGTTACTATTAAATTTCATATACCCATCACAAAAGATAGAGGTGGAAACTTTGTTAGTAATATACCCAGAATTGAGGGTGTAAATGTTTTTAAATCCATATTGCACATGACAAAATATAGAGAGCAAAGGAATATACTCATCCCTCAAAGAAGTGAATGACTTTGGAGATGTCAAAATTGCAAGTAGGGAGAATTCTATATACTTGTGTGATTGAGGCAGTATGTATTAGAAACTCGAAGGAGATATATGTACTTCTCTTGAATGCAAAACAGAAATATGATACAAAACTACTCCATTGAAGAGTTCCTTAACAATAAACATCCATCCACATTATAGTATCAGTCAAAAACTATGTACCCACCCAAAGTGATAAATAAGTACGAGAAAAATAAAAATATTAGGCATCCCTAGTATAACACTAGGGACGGATATGATCAAGTTAATAAAAAAAATATAAAAACTATCTCCATAAAGAATTTTTCCAATCAAATTGATCGAAGAGACTGCTCTACTTATATGTCTCACGATACAAACTATTTTTATATATCAAGAGCATTATCTTATGGGATAAAATTATTATCCATAGAAAGCTATAGTAAAGGGAAATAGTACCAACAAGAAGCTTACTACACCACATATAGTAGTGAAGACCCAAGACAATTAGAATGTTCTATTTCATGCGAATAACATGCCAAAAACGAAAAAGTATTGCATCAACATGGGTTGGGGGATAAACATACGAGATGTCCCTAATCCATCAAGAACTTTCATTTGTTACCTTAAAAACTAAATAAAAAGCTAGACATACACCTTTAGAAAAGGAAAGGACCATAAGGATTGGACCTAGCTCACAATAATGGAACCCTCTCCAAGCCATGATGGAACCCAAGCTTGATTAGGAATTCGAATGATAAAAATACTATCTTAGATAGATAGATAGATAGATAGATAGATACATAGAGACATAGATAGATGCATATTGATTAGGCTAGAAGTATGAGCATGTCTCGTCATTTCTTAGTCTCAAAGTTGATTTTGGTTGAAAAATTAATGAGAAAAACTTTCAATATAGTGGAAAAGAAGAAAACTAGCAAAGATTTGAATGTTGCTACTTAATGGAATGTCCAAATAGGTTCAAATATCCGTGAAATGTACCTCATAGATTTCTCTTTTAACTTTACATTTTTCAAGACTTTTGGACAATATTTTTAAGGTCAAATCACCTTTTGCATAAAACATACTTATAACGTTTAATAAGACCTTAAAATAAACGTGCAACGTTATAAGTTTTTCAATTGGTAAGAGATGACTCTACATAGATGTTATTGTTTCGTGAATGGACTTGGCCTTCGGTCTGGACTCGGCCTTCGGTAGATATCATTTTGTTTCTAATGATATCATTTAGGTCTGGACTCGGATGCAATCCCTTTGGCATCCTCACATCGAGATGAAAAAAAGTATTTCTTATGTGGCAAATCCTCCACATTGGAATTAGAGTCAATGTAAAAGCCACAAAATTTGTGGTGAGTGGTGTAAACGGTAGCTTTACGGCAATGAGTACTTGGGACAGGTCTTATTTTCATGCCTCATGTCAATGTCAGTCTGGCATGCCCTTGGGAGAATCATCTTGCTATAGGGAGAACTCAACTAAAAGCAAGTGCTATTGATTGAAGTGGTGAGATATTCCTCAACATTGTGGAATACTATAAGAGGCAAGGCCCTCTAGAAAATCTAGAAAAAAAGGTATGTTACCAACTTTGGTAGCCCTCCTAGGAAAATGGTCGATCAAAAAATATCTTTTGCTTTTAAGCAAAAGAACTTGCAATTGTAAGAGGTTCCTCCTTTTTAGACATCATAGAATGTTTTTGCTCGAGAGGAAGCAAGTGGGTCTTCATGAAGGGGATGAAAGGAATATCAAAAGTTTTTGTAACATATCAGATTTTAAGCAACCTCTACTTTGTAAGATTTGGGGGATCCCATGTGTTCTAGGCCCAGTCCGTTGTGCAGTTTCTCTTTTTATCAGTTAAACTTTTGGCCGAGCTGCCCTTTGAAAAAAAGAGACATTGAATCATGATATGAAAAGAACAAATTAGACACTTCTACTCTAAAAAACTTAATCAACTTCAACAATAGAAATAAACCTTTGATTGTAAAAAGCATTTTCGTTATTCTTATTAGGAAGACGAAATACTCTTAAAACCACTATATTCTATGCCCTCCTTTGACGGTGTGTTGATAGATTATCGAGCGATTGAAATGTGATCGGACATCCTTCAGATGTGAAACCAAAAGCGTAGCTCCTCATACTTTTGAAGATCTTGGATCTTGTACCATATTCTAGTATTCTTGTCACATACCATAATGTTCAGCTTCGAAATTAAAAAACTTAAAGTCGTGTGACTCCTCATCTATCCTTTTATTCCACAGGGTTGACCTTCTAAAAACTATATCCAAATAATTTCTATATACATACTTTGTGCTTTTACGTTGTGATGTTACCTGATCTATAACTTGTTCCTTTCTTCTAATGTTTTATTAAGAGATGGAATCCTTGAACTGAGGTTTAATTGCACTTGACCTTCCGTTGTGATGTTACCAAATAATTTCTATATACATACTTTGTGCTTTTACGTTGTGATGTTACCTGATCTATAACTTGTTCCTTTCTTCTAATGTTTTATTAAGAGATGGAATCCTTGAACTGAGGTTTAATTGCACTTGACCTTCCGTCTGGCTTGCTAGGTTTGAAAGTATGTGGTTTGTGAGTGGACTCGGCCTTCGGTCTGGAATCGGCCTTCGTCTGGCTTCCCTTATGTTTCTAATGATATCATTTTGTGTAGAGAGTTGGAAAAACTTTCTCTGGCTAGGATAACGTAACAAAAGGGTTGGAAAAACTTTCTCTGGTTAGGACACCCTTTTGTTAGGAGAACCTCACAAAAGGGTGTCTCAAAAATTAAATAGGTTACTTGCATAAGGAAAAAACGTAAAGGTGGTTTGGACATTCTAAACATTGAAGGAATGGCCAATAAGTTGGTTGCAAAATGGTTAATTAAAAATATTGAGCAACAAAGAAACCTCTTCGTCCAAATTGATTGTTAGAAACAAGAGTGTTCTTAGACAGGATAGAAGTAGTCTAGATCTTCTCACTCTTGTGTTCTTCCCCTATCCAATGTCTCCCAAATGCTCGAGCCTAGTGTGCTTTCTGTGAGGATTTTGAACAAGGTGAAAAAGTATCTCAAATTTTAATGGGGATTAATTTGCTTCTGACCTTCAGGTATCCCCTTCAAGAGGGATTCTTTTTCTTCTCAGGTTGTCGTTCTTTAACACAAGTACCCACTAGAGATTTAAGACTTGAGAGCTATCCAAGTAAAGTAGCGAGTTTCTTTTATGGAACACTCATTGTGTGTTCCACCAGAGTTTTTATTTCCCAAAGATTTCAGAGGGCTATATTCTTAATATTTTAGGAGTTCGAACAGGCAATCGTTTGGAAAATCAACAATTGTTTTCATCTGATAGGTTGATCGTTCAAAAAACTCGATGTACTTGTTTCCACACCATGCACTTCTCGGATAGAAAAAAAATGACACCCATAATGTTTTGTCTACATGTATGATAACTATTGCACCACAAGGCATGGCACCAAAGAATTTCTGGGTTGCTCTACTGTTCTTCAATATCCGCTGGTGATGATTATTCTACAAGAGCACTGTTTTCTTGTTCCCATGAATTTCGAAATTGCTCTTAAATCTCAAAATACTTTCTAATTTTCTTCCGTTGTTCCACCTCAATCGTTTCGACTGAGGGCCCTTCGAACCCTTCCACATGTTAAGAATCCCAAAGAGTTAATAGTTCGATGTCCTCGAGTCTGACGGATATTTGAGTGGTCGCAAATATGAGTAGTTGCAAAAAGGACGATAGAGCAAGCTATAATAAGTAGTTTCCGCTATAATAAGTACCGCAAAAATGATTCATTATGCTTATCAAATGAAGAGACCCGACCTCACGTATGGGATGTATCTATCCTTCTAAGTGGAAAAATATTAGGAAGGATTTGTCTGGGCTTATTGTATTCCTTATCACGTGCGATATTCAGTCATCAGAGAGTTCGACATGGTAGAAAGGCTTAAAGGGAGAAAATGGGTCTTCTGTCTGCCGCCGACGGCGGTCGCCGGGATATCTAGAAGGTTTCTTTTGAAAAAAAAAAGAGAGAAGGAGAAGAAAAAAAAAAGAAAAAAAAAGAAAGAAAGAAAGAACAAGAAAAAGAAAAAAAAAAGAGAGAAAAAGAAAAAAAAAAGAAGAAGAAAGAGAAAAAAAAAAAAGGGGGAAAAAAAAGGGGAAAAAAAGAAAAAGAAGAAGAGAAGAAAAAAGAAAAAGAAGAGAAGAAAAAAGAAAAAGGATTTTAGTAAAGACCCGAGAAGAAGAAGTGTGCGCCCCGCTATGGTGGGACCTTTGGCCTAATGGTCTTTTCCTGAAAAGTGGAGTGTTAGGCTTCGTGGTGTTCGGGGGCTTTCTCGCCATGTTGAAGAGATTAGCCGCTGGGCATTGAAAGCAAAAGTGTTGCATGCTCCCTTGGCCATGGATGTGGCTTCATCCTCCCTTGTGAAGAGTAATCGGGCCCCTCCCCTCGGGGAGACCGGTACACTGGCCGCTCTGCTGGAGGGGGGATCGTGTGCCGCCCACGGGGCTCCCCAAAGCTTTGAATCCCCCATCGTGTCCCTCAGTAGACCCGCAGTTCTATCTGCCCAGGAGGAGCTCAAGAAAGTTTGCCTCGTCGGCCAAGTGTTTGGCCCTAGGCCCCCGCTCGAAATCGTGCGACAATGGCTTCGAAAAGAGTGGTTCCCCCGAGGACTAATTGTCAGCAAATGTCAGTTCTTACCAGCAAACCACATGCTGCTAGTCTTTGAAAATGAAGAGATGGCGTTCCAAGCCCTAAGCGTTGGCACCTGGCAACTCGGTCGGGCGACCCTGTGCCTATTTAGATGGTCCCCGGACTTTACTCCCGACAAATCGAAATCACTTCGGTACCCTCTTTGGGTTGAGCTCCCTAACCTCCCTTACTACTTGTACAACTTCGTGTGGGACATTGTCTCTCCTATCGGCAAGCCGCTGGCCTCACGCGATGACATTGGTGGGCTCATCTATGAAGGCGCAAGACACTCGTTCAATGCTAGGTGGCACCCCCAAATCTGTGTCGAAGCCGACCTCAGTTCGCCGCTTCCATCTATGATCAAAGTGGACATGGGCGAAGGCGATGTGTGGGAGCAGGACATCATCTACAAGAACCTTCCCAACGCGTGCTTTCGCTGTGGCCAGCAAGGTCACAGGATTAAAGATTGCCCTCTCAGGCAAAAAAACAAGCGCTTTCAAGAAACCTCCAAAACTGCCCAAACCAACAATGGCGACTTGACCCACTCGACCAAGGAAGGGGAAGGCAAGGGCCTCCTGAACCCACAAACTGATGAAGATGGCTTTACTGAAGTTAGAAGAAGAAGGAAAAGAAGCCCTAGGGCCAACGGCGCGAGAAACAACCTGCCACATACCCCCTATAGCAACTTGTACTGCAATCTAGAAAAGGAGATCAATGAGTTGGACTACCCAGGTGGGAAGCAACTGGAGGTAGACACCGACGACAAAGCCCTAGAGATCCCCGACATTAAAGAAACCCCCCAGGAGGGCTACACTACAAGCAAAGAAGATGGTTTCACCACTAGTAACGAAGACAATATGGACAGTGAAAGTTCCATCATTGGATCGACGATCCCGGAAACGGTGCCGAGCCCGGGGCCCAAGTCTTCCCAGCAAGGGGCGGCCCGCAAAGGAAAACAGCCCATGGAGGTACCCTGGAAAAGCCCTCACAAGATCAGATTTTTAAGTCGGGACCAGATCCCAGCGAAAAAGAAAGATGAAGCCAAGAGAAGGAAGGACAAAGCTCCCTCCCGCAAAGAGGGATAAATACAAAATGATTGTCATCTCGCTAAATGCTAGAGGGCTAACCGACCCCTCAAGAGCGACCATCATTGGTCAATGGCTTCGCGACATTAGCCTAAACCCAGACTTTATATGCATTCAAGAGACCAAAATTGACGGAGAAGACCTCCAGAAACGGCTCAGGCAGGTCTCCTCGAAGCACGTGTGGATCCCAACGAAACACCCGCGGGGATCCGGAGGAACGGCTATCGGTGTTAAACAACGCTGGTTCGAAAAGCTCGAGAACTTCATTGAAGATGTGGGTCACCGTTGGATCGCTGTTTCTTTCGGTGCCCCTCTTTGTGTTACTATGGTCTCTTTGTACGCCCCTAACGGTGATTTGGAGAGACGGAACACCTGGGCCTCCTTAGACGTGCTTCCCCACAACGTGCTCATTTGTGGTGATTTCAACATGGTGGAGGACCCAATGGACAGATGGATGGGCAAGGGCAGGGTCATCGACAGTCGGGAGAAAGAAACGTGGGACATGACCAAACTGCACCTGGATTTGGTTGAATTCAAAGACTCGAATGGCTTTTCTTGGTCGAATCTCCAAGCGGGCGAGGACCTGAGGAAAGCGAGACTCGACAGATGCTACATTTCTCAGAGTCTTACCCAACAGTGGGGCCTCCCTACCATCACGCAAGGCACTGACCTCACCATCTCTAACCACTACCCGATCGTTATCTCTTTTCAACCTGCCAACAAGACCCGCAAGGCTCCGTGGTTCCATGCCAACACTTCCACCTTCTCTCTCCCCTCCGTTCACCAAGAAATTGCCGACGTTTGGAAGGTGGCGTTCACCTCTGGCTTGGCCCCAGCCAAGTGCTGGAGAAATGCGGTCGACAAGTCTCGTAAGATCATGATCAGAACTAAGAAGATGCTTGAGACTGTGAGGCGGGCTCGGAGGGTGGCTCTCTACCACAGACTCTGGCGGCTCGAGGAGGAGGTGAACAAAGGAAAACATCAAGCTCAGAAAGGTCTCCGAAAAATCAGAGCAGTGTTGAGATACGAGGAAGAAATACAAAGGAAAAACTTGCAAATCTTCTTCAAGGAGTGGTGGGCTGGCAAAGCCGACAAACCCACCAAAGAGATGTGCCGTATCCTTAAAAGGAAACACAACAGAGAAGCGATCCCTCTACTGCTTGACCCGCTTGGCAATGTCTGCAATTCGGAAGAAGATAATTTAGGCATCGTCGAAGGGCACTTCACGAGACTCCTGGGAACCTCGAATCCCCTCTCCCACCATAGAAGGGACTGTATGGCTGCCATCTCTAGGGTTTCCCCCCGGAGGATTCCACCCAACCTCCTCTCTCTGCTTCATGCTCCGATATCTGAATCAGAAATCATTGAGGTCATTGATGCCCTCCCTCTCGGTAAAAGCCCGGGACCCGACGGACTCACTAACGAGTTCTTCAAATCCTTCAAGCTGGTGGTTGCCACCCCTCTTCGGATGGTCTGGCAAGAAGCGCTAAAGTTTGGTGCTCTTCCGTCTTGCCTAAACAATGGAATTATCAAATTGATTCACAAGAAGGGGGAGAAGAACAGAATCGAGAACTGGCGACCTATCACGATGCTCCAAACTGGATACAAGATCATCGCCAAAGTCATCGCCAACCGACTCTCGTGCCACCTGAGATCTTGGCTTAGTGAGGACCAAAAAGGTTTCATCAAAGGCAGGTCTATCCTGGAAACCATTATGGATATTTGGGAAGGCATTCAATTTGCAAATGAGTCTAACCAAGATGTGGTCTTCCTCAAGATCGATTTTGACAAAGCCTACGACAGGCTAGAATGGGACTATATTCTGCAGTCGCTCCTTGATCTCGGATGTAGTCAGAAATTCACCAAGATGATCGCGACCCTTCTCGGAAACGCAACGACCCAAATTAACGTTAACGGCAAACTTTCGAAAGCAATCCACCTTAAAAGGTCTATTAGACAAGGGTGCCCTCTGGCCCCCCTTCTCTTTGCTATCGCCACCGAGGGGCTGAGCAGACTGGTGACACATCATGCGGAGGCTGGCAATATCAAAGGCCTCCGACTGCCTCGCGACCACGGGCAAATCATCATGAGACTTTTTGCCGATGATATGAACGCATTCGTTCACAACGATAATACGAGCCTGGAGACCTTCTGGAAGTGTCTTGCTATATTCTGTGATGCCTGTGGATCCAAAATCAACCACTCTAAGACCGCCTTCAGGGCTATAGTGGGACAGCACCCTAGCCTTCTCATTGATCATGGCTGTCAAATCATTCCGCAGGGCCAAATCTTTCGCCTTCTTGGAATCCCCTTGGGGTTTGGCGTCTCTATGGAACAGCGTTGGAGCTGGGTGATGGCCAAACTGGAAAACAAGCTCAACTATTGGAGAGGTATGCAAATCAATCTCGCTGGACGTGCGATGGTTATCAACACGTTCCTCCTCTCTTCTACCATCTATTTCCTTTCTTGCTGGAGACCGAACGAGCAAGGCCTGTCCAAACTGAATAGTATTTGTAGAAACTTTCTTTGGACGGGCGATCACAACAGAAGGGGGGTACCAAAAATCAAATGGACCATCTGCTCCAGCCCTAGAGATAGCGGGGGGCTCGGTATCCTAGACATTGGGTGTATGGCCAACAAACTGGTGGCCAAATGGATGATCAAGGCTTGGTGCAATAGGGAGGCCTCTTGGGCCAAGCTGATCTTCAGAAACAAGCATGAGTTGGCCCTCATGGGGCACCCAAACTGGAAGAATCTAGACATCATGACCCTGCTATTCTCCCCGATCCCCGTCTTCCTGAAAGGCTCCAATCTCGTGTGCTCCCTTTGGAAGAGCTGGAACAAAGTCAAAAGCTTCACAAGAGTTAGTGAAGACTGGAAGTGGGCGGCCGGAATCAGACAAAACGACTCTATCTGGTTTCCGATACATGGCATCAGGAGGGTGGAATCGTGGAGCACTCAAAATGCCAAGAAGTTATGGAACAAAGGATTCAAAAAATGGAAACACCTCTGGAAACATGACACCAACAGCTGGATCAACTACGAGGATATCGACCCTCGCATAAACATCTCCTACGAAGAATGGAACATCTTACAAAGCAGATGTCTCGCCTGGGATCGTCACAAAACGCGCCTTCTCATGGGACATGATTCTCCGAACGCGCGTGGTCTCAAATGGCACAATGGAAATAGCCTACTCAAAATCCCGAACATCAAAGAAACGGACGACCTCCAAATCCGCCTCAACAAGAAGTGGTGCCTGTCTTGGACGCGGCTTAGGTGGGACATGAAATTCATGGGTATCTGGCACCCACTTATAGAGGTTAAGAAGTCTGTCCTCCTATGGCAAATTCTTCATCGAGGAATTTGGACTAACCATAAAGCAAGCAAAATTTGTGGGATCCCCCCGTGGTGCAAACGCTGCCACCGCGCAATCGAAGATTTCCCACACATCTTCCTTACTTGCCCCAACTCCCACAGAATCTGGCAGACGGTTGAACTGAAAATCAGAATTCAGAAACAGCTTAGTTGGAAACAAGTCCTTTTGGGAGAAGCGATTGGTTGCTCTGCGGCTCTCTAGAACGCTATCAGAGGGGAAGTCCTGTGGAAAATCTGGCGGGAGCGGTGTGCTCTCAACTTCGGCGACCCCCCCAGGGAGTGGTCGATTGAAAAATCACTATTCCTCCTTGGCAAAAGGATTGTTAACAGTAAGAAGTCCCCCCCATTCAGGCACCACCAAGTCCTCCTTTTGAGCAACAACAAGCTCAAACCCAAGTGGGCCCCGCATGAGGGCGACGAGAGGGTGATCAACCTTCTTTGTAAAGCAACCTAGGAATCATTCTTGCTTCCCCTGCTTTGTGGGATATGGGGGGTCCCGTGGGCACTAGTCCCCTTCTTTTGTACCTTTGTTTCTTAATTTAATTCAAGTCCGGGAGAGTAGGCTATTGCCGAACTTCCTTTATATTAAGAAACCATGGGTAGCACATGGGAGAGAAAAAGCAATAAAATCCATTGTATTGAGAAAGACGGATGGAACTTCCTGAGAATGAAGCGGAACTACTTGATGTGGTTCGGTACACATATCTATTGATACACACTTTAAATATGAGGCATACTCATTTCCGAAGACGTCCTTCTACTCAAGGTCTTCTAGATTCACTCTTGTTGTTCACACATGTCGTATCCTGTTGTTCATACATGAGATCCTATTCTATAACGATTCACACTTTAGAATACTGGCCTTTTATTATTCAAACGGTACAAAAATATCCATTTTTTCGGATTTGTACAGCTTGAAATCTGTTTTTGAGTCATAAAATCAGCCACCTAAGAGCATCGGTCAATGTTCCGGCATCTAAAGGAGTCCAAGAAAAGCGACAGCTGATGAATGCTTATGAAGACGATTGACACCCTTTCTTGATCTTTTTCAGTTCTCTAGAAAGAATGTTTATGAAGACGATTGGTACCCTTTCTTAATCTTCACATACAAAACTTGATTCTTTCTTTCTTTATTCAATTCAAGTGTTCCAGTGGCTTCTTAGTTTCAAACTACTAAGATTTCTTTCCATCAAACGAATGCATCATTGGTTCTCAACTTTAATGAGAAATATGTCGCCTAAGACCATTGAGATTTCATATTGTTATCGATATCTTAGGATACCAACTCAAAAAGTAATGGTCCCAAGTGTATCACCTAGCGAAAACCCCGTGAGCTACTTATTGACAGATTGACTGATTCTGAACAACCTTTTGTGTTGTTTCGTGCAATGTCTTCTAATGACAATAGAATTTTCTAGATAACTTCCAAGCTCAAGGACTCCATCTTCTAATAAAAAATTAGAAGAAAGGCACAAGTTCTAGATCAGGTAACAGCACAAAGTAAAATCACAAAGTATATATATATATATATATATATATATATATATATATATATATATATATATATATATATATATATGGACCCACTTGCTTTTAATCTTGTTCGCTAACATTATATGATGTCTAAAAACAAGGTACTTCTTACAATTGCAAGTTGTTTCGCCTAAAAGAAAGAGATATTTATTGATCGACCATTTTCTAGAGGGGCTACCAAAGTTGATAGCATACATTTCTTTCTACATCGTCTAGAGGGCCTTGCTTCTTATAGTATTCCACAATGTTGAGGAACATCTGACCGCTTCAACCAATAACACTTGCTTCCAATTGACTTTTCCCTATAGCAAGATGATTCTCCCAAGGGCATGCTAGACTAACATTGACATGGGGCATGAAAATAAGATGTCTCCCAAGTACTCATTGCCATAAAGGTACCGTTCACACAACTGATGGGCTTCCCAAATTTTGTTGGCTTACCCAATCCACAACATGTTGTATTAAGTGTGACATGAAATTCCACATTCTTCTTGAGTCTTGTAATTTTATTGAGACTATTGTCATTGTGCCACCATAGAGCCTCAACTTGAGCGGAGACATGCACAATAAGGAGGGGAGTCTTCCATCACTCCCAACCATTGAATCTACATCACAACAAGCACCATTTTTTATATTCATAGTCTAATCTCCTATCAGAGTTAATGTTCTCAAATACAATCCATTCGAATGTGCCACAAATGGAAATCTTTGTTCAAAAGCTTCCTAGCTTTTTGGAGGTTCCAAATCTCAACACTTTTGATGCCCTTGATAGGGAGCCACGTCCAATCATGTTGTCTAATGCGGATAGCCCATTTTCAACCTCATTAAGTGGTATTCAAAAATGTATTTTTTATGCCTCTATCTAGATATCTTGTACTTTTATTCATTCTAATTCGAGAGTGATTTGTTTTTTATAAATGGAAGTTGGTCAAGCCTACTCTCTCAGACTTTAATTGATTGAAAAACACAGGTGTACAAGTGAATGGGCGTAATACCCAGGGGAACCTCCAAATCCCACAAAGCAGGCGTTACTTTACTAGAAAGCTTTACAAAGAAGATTGGTCATCTTCTCATCCCCTTCATGTGGGGCCCATTTGCTCTTGATCTTGTTGTTCTCCAGGAAAACAACTCTATGATGTCTAAAAGGTGGGGGCTTCTTACAATTGGAAATTTTCTTGCCTAAAAGAAAATGGGATTTCTCTATCAACCATTATTTAGGAGGGCTTCCAAAACTACCCCTACACCTTCCACCTATTGTCGTTTTTGAGCTCACACATTGTCGGTCGATATGCTGAAAATGCAATTATTTATACTCTAGAAATGTTGGTCTTGATTGTCTTGATTTTTTTTTCTACATAGCTTGAAAGTTCTGTGTCAGTTATACAACAACCACCTAAGAGGTAAGAGCATAAATCAAGTATAATGTTTTATTCATTTGATATTTAACTCAACTCTTCAAACGTAAAAAATGTTTAGGGAAAGCACATCTTCTACAGAGTCAAGTTTGCATGATCTGTATCTTAAGGAATAACTGCTATTTTTTCTTTTTTTACGAGGTGAGGTCGATTTTTCCTATTTAAAGAAGGGTGGATGCATGTTTGAGCATACAAAGAAATCAAAACGAATCCCTTTATATATGTGTACATGCAAGAAATTAAGTACGCATAAACACATGGTTAGATTTTTGGTAAACATACATACATACCCTAGCAAACAAGTAAGTATAAAAGCCCAAGGAAGAATGACGGAGAATCAAAATGGTCCAAGCCTCCAAACGATATGATACAGTCCAAATTTTTCATCTATGTTTACTTTCTTTTCCATGCTAAAATAATGCAAGAAAAAATTCATCTCAGAAGAGATAGATGAGACCCACATACACCTTGAATGACGCAAACATTGAATCATCTAAATGGTTCATTAGAGGCACTGTTCATTACCATGAAATGGAATCCCCTTACAAAGATGATTACAGATTGGACTTTGGACGTTCATCATAGCGTGGAATGAACGTTAATGAAAAGTTTGAGCTTATTATTGAATGTAAATTCATGAGTGAACTGAGAATAACTTTATACACATAACGAAACTTCATGTAAGAATTCCATGCATGCCTGAAAGAAGGGTTCAACATTTGAACCTTATGCATGCTAAATATCTTCGAGAAAAGATGAGTGTGTTCTTGGCATTCATCATTATACAAATCAATGAATGGTTTTTGTATATATATGTTTATATGGATTAAGAACGAGCTTAAGTCTAACTAAAGATTAATATAGGATAAGACCTCTTTATTTATGCTGACTTAAGTCAAACCCAAAAAAACATAACACAATATAGCACAAATTTAAGTTAAACATCCGTCAGTATGGATTCTCAAAGTTGCATTGAAGCCATGGCACGCGTGATAAAAAAGGCAAAGCAATTAAGAAAACAACTCAACCAATGTTTCTCTTGTTATTCATCATAAGTTGGTGGTAACATGAATTGGGAATGCAGCATATCCGAAAGAGAAACTAGGGCCAACATCAAACCCTACAAACAATGATTGGTTAACCTTTCATAATCATGAACGATGTTATGAATTTCAAAGGCCCCAAGAACTTCAACACCTGATCATTGAGGACAAAGAGCATACTAAGGAGGGAAAATAATTTCATAAAGTGATAACCTAGGGAAATAAATAAATAGTAAATCCATTTCTGTCCTTTGAAATAATCGTATCCCCCGTAGTAAACTTCTCGTGTTTTTGACAACGGGTATTATCCATTTGAAGCTTCAAGATAGTTTCTTCATGAGTACATATCTGAAGAAAAGGAGAAATAACGGGTGGAAAGATACCCCAGGTACTAGTGCTCGAGAATAAGTCCTATAAACAAGCAAGAACATTCCAATATGGTTAAAATTATGAATATTGCGCTAAGTCAATGTACTATTTCCTTTGACATAGATAGAAAACTTTGTCAAAAGACATTATCTAGTTTGAAAATACTAGTTCTATTACCAAATGAGATAGAAGAAAATACTTTTGAATGGATCTTATCAAAGGAATTATCAAACTAAGCTCAATATTCAAATTTTTTTTCAAGAATAAACCAAGAGTTGGTAAGGATGTAACTTACAAGTATTTTGATTGTAATTGAATAGAATAAAACAAACAAATTTTTCTTAGTTAGCAAGCCTTGAGTAAGAGGTAAATTACGTTGTCTATGATAAGTTTAAAGTGTAAATCGGATGGTATGACACATCTTGGTTTACACTATCACTAACGTGCATTCATTGGGATGGGACAACAGAGTTAAGGAGAATGGAAGCTTGAAGTCAAGGATATTTGATAAGTTTTACAAAACTTGAACATTATGTTTCAAGGAATCCTAAGTGATTGATATATGTCCTCTTGGCTTGAGAAGGAGTGAGGATCTAGTATTTTCTACTCCTTTCATTGAGCATCTGTAGGCAGGGACTCTCTAGAGCAAGTAAGTTCATAATCTTTGTCAAAACCCACGAAATGCAAATTAAATGCATTTGTATTCAAAAGGGACTATAGAAAGATTAAGTTAAGTACAAAATTTATGAAGATCAGCCCTCCTAAAGTGTGCACGAACAAGTGAAATTAAGGGTTTTTGTTTATCAAGGGACCATTACATGGGCTACTTGCATTGGTCAAAAAGATCAAGGCAGTTTGGATATTCTTGACATCGAAGGTATAGCCAACAAGTTAGCTGCTAAAATGGTTAATTAAATCATGGAGCAATGGTAAAGCCTCTTGGGTCAAAATTATTTTCTGAAATAGGTGCACTCTGAAGCTTATATTCCTCCTTGGGTGGAAGCACATGGACCTTCTCACCCTTTGTTTCTCCTCTTTTCTAGTGTCTCTAAAAGGATTGAACTTGGTTTGCTCTCTATGGAGGATCTTGAACAAGGTCAAATAGTTTGTGTGGATTAGTGGTGATTGGAGGTGGGCGGAAATCATCACATAGAAGGATTTGACTTGGTTCCCTATTAAGAACATTAGAGGTGTGGAAACTTGGAACCTCAAAAAGGCTAGGTAGCTTTGGAACAAAGATTTTGATTTATGGAAACACCTATTGAACCAAGATACATGCCAGTGAATTAGATTTGAGGACATTGAGTCTGATGTGAGAGTAAACTACAAAGAAAGATACTGGTTAGGACCCGCATCACCATTAGGGTCATAGATGGCACAATGGCAACAAACTTAACAATATTATGAGACTCAAGAAGGTTCTGGACTTCCATGTCACACTTAATATTAAGTGGTTACTTGATTGGTTGAGCTTCTGATGGCACTTTAAGTTCCAACCCATCTGGCATACCCTCATCGAGGTTAAAAAATGACTGCTAATGTGGCAAATTCTCCTTCCGGGAATTCGGACAAATGTGAAGGCTAGTAAAATGTGTGGGGCCCCTCATGGTGTAATCGGTGCGCACATAGCAAGGAGGACTTGGGACACCTTTTTTTCTCTTGCCCCAAGTCGAACTTGATCAATGGGAAATACGGCCTTTAAATATCAAATGGTTGAGATGATCTAAGGTGAGTGGCTTCGTGCAAGTGGTGCATGCATTTTGAAATCCGAAAGTTCAAAAGATGACTCGATGCTTTGGATGTACAATGTGGATTTTGGTCTTCGATCGTGTTGAGCTGTATCTACCTTTCGAACACAAACCAGGTTATCTCATTTGCTCTTAGAGCCATCCTTTCTCAAACTCTAGCTTTATAGACTTTCGAGCTTTGTAACTCTAACTAGGTCAAGCGTCTAACCTTACATAGTGGAAGACAGAAAGTCCCATTCCCATGGTACTAAGAACACACGTCTAACCTTACATAGTGTAAGGTGGAAGACAGAGAGTCCCATGGTACTAAGCACACATTTAGTTGTATTTTCAACTAATTCAAGCATATGTATGACAATAGACCTCATGACAAAACTTCCTTTTAAAAAACGGCTTATTAGCGTTTTTTCTAACTCTCGCTAACTTTCTTAACCTTCTCTAATATTCTTGTATTTCTTTACTTCTTAGTTTTAAATTATTTTGCTGTTTGCCTTGTTACTTTAAAGTTATCTTGTCGAGAAAAGTTGGAGCTTTTTGCTTCTTTCATTGTTTATTTAAAGCTATCTTGCCGAGCAAAGATGACGCTTTTTGCTCTTTTATGTGCCACAATCATTCACATTGTTGTGCCGCGTGCGCCTTTCACATAGTATGGGGGACAAATAAACATAAAACAAATAACTACCATACATGCATACACACACGAATGCATATAAGATTGCTTAAGCGTGCATACATGCCATTGATTATATTGTTCAAGATGGTTGATCATTTGTTCCATCATTACGGTATGCTTTCCACGTGCTCGTTGATTCAGTGCTACTGAATATAAAAAAAGGGATTTCAAGAAAAGTGGGCATGGAAAAAGTAAAATGAAGGTTTTTTTTTATATGAGTGAAATTAGTCTTCAAATTAAGAATAAATATCTTGATCCATTGAAAGTTTTCTTTGGACCTGTTTCGACACCATGGAACTTTTCCGATAGAAGACACATAGCCGTGTAGTGCTCTCTGTCCATGCATGAATTCTTTTGCACCATAGCATGTCACCAAAAAATTTATTGGTGGTTCTATTGTTCGTCCTCATCCTTGATAGCTTTTTGTGCCCATGTGATTGCTTGATTTAGGAATCCATCTAAGGAACCCTGTTGGGAACCCATGTGACTTCTACACATGCATCCCTAGTCCACTTGGGGTAGAGGCATTTATATGGATAGAGTTGGATGGGTGGATCCAAAATGATTTCTCTTATAGGAGGTGGTCTTTTGCTAATTTTGTTAGGTAGTTTATTTTATGTTGTAGGTTATGATCATTATAGAGAAGTTGTGTATAGGTCTACCAAATACAAGAGTGTTGAATACATAAAATGTGGAAAATACTCTAGGTTATGTTCATTATAGGGAATCACTGTGAGGTCTCCAGTGGTTGTTGGGAGTGCAACTAGACTGGCAAAAATGGGAAATAGGGCCTTTAAATATATACAATGTCTGAGATGATCAAAGGTTAGTGGCTTCGGGAGAGTTGTGCATGCATTTTGGCCTTCGAAAGTTCAAAAGTGGATTCTGATCTTCGGTCGTCTTGAGCTATATCCGGCCTTGGAACACAAACCCTGTTATCACATTTGCTCTTAGAACCGTCCTTTCTGAAACACTAGCTTTATAGATATTTGAGCTTTGTAACTCATGACAAAACATCCTTTGAAAAACACGGCCTATTAGCGTTCTTTCTAGATCTCTTTAATTTTCTACTCTCTCTAATTTTCTTGTTTTTTTTCCTTGTTAATTTAAATTTATTTTGCTCTTAATTGTCTTGTTACTTTAAAGTTATCTTGTTGAGAAAAGTTGGCGTATTTTGCTTCTTTTATTGTTTATTCAAAGTTATCTTCCCGAGCAAGGATGGCGCTTTTCGCTCTTTTATGTGCGAGAGTCATCCACATTGTTGTGTCACGTGCACCTAGTATGGGGGATAAACATAAAGCAAATAACTACCATACATGCACACATACACGAATGCATATAAGACTGCTTTTCACATAAGCGTGCATACATGCCATTAAATATATTGTTTGAGATGGTTGATCATTTGTCCCATCATTACGGGTTAATTAAATAATTAAAGTCAAGACCCCTTCACGAAGTATGTACAAGTCTAGAGCTCCTCTTAAGAAACCATGTGGCATTCAAGTGATCCCATGCGAATCCGTTGAATCGCTTGACTTAAGAACCCATGTGAAGAACCCTTCTTGGGAACCATATGACTTGAATACATGATAGCCCTAGACCCCTTGTGCTAGAGGCATTCCTATGGGTAAAGTTGTATGGGTCTTTCTTAGTTGCTTAGGTGTTTTTTTTTATTACTTTGTGACTAGTTATGTTCATTATAGAACATTGGTATTAAGAGCTAGAGTGTTCTAAGTTCTTAGAGATATCATGAGAATAGATGTTGTCCACAATGGTTTTGCTTTCTATTTTCTAGTGAATTTTGTGGAAGATCATGTAGTTGGGAGATCATCTACATGGGCATTTTAAGAGTTCAAAAAGGTAGCGTTGTGTAACGCCGTGCCCCTCGATATGAGAGCCATGGATATATTTTCGCCAACCAATATCCAACAAAGAGACTTGACATGATGGGCAACTCAAAGGTGTATTCCCAACATCATGTGCAAGCCCATTGAGTAACACGTGCACTCTGCTCCTTGTAGATAGTACAATTTAGTGCACACTCTTCTTGTTATAACATGTACAAGGGATTTTTACCTTGTACATGGGGATCTCAAGCCTCAATTGTAGTAGCTGATCTTTTCTACTCCTGAACTATTGCAACTTTACGTGCCTAAACGAGCAAGCAATTTGGAGAAGATGTGATTATATGTCTTCTTTGGCATATGATTAACACATGATGACATTCAGAATCATTCCATTCAACCCAAAGAAGCTTAAAACCTAGAGGAAGGAAAACTTCAAGCATTATTGGAGCTATAGATAAATCTATGAAATTTGAAGAAAAGTTACTTTTTCTTGACTTTAGACTTCGATGGAAAACGCGTTTTCAAGCTTCAGAGTGAGTTTTTTCTATACTTTTGTTTAGAAGTAGAGTAAGAATATTTTAAAAAAGTATTACTCGCAAGATTCATGAATAGCTTTCGTCAAGTATGATGAGAACCGTTCATTTAAAGCTACTTAGACTTCCTTCTTTTCTTATAGGTTTTCATATTAATGTAACATACATCTCATTAATTATGTCCTTTTTTGTATATTGCATCCATAAATACGTTTTATCTCCCCTTAGATGCTGATTCTGTTTTGAATTGAGATTCAAGACAAGTAAGATGGATCTTCTAATTATCCCATGTGGAGTTTCATGATGATGAATATTTTAGTGACAAAGGATTTATGGAGTATCATCAATGGATCCTTAACAAGACCTAGACGAGAAGGCGAAGAAGGAGCTATAGCAACTTCAAGAGGTACTAAAATTACTATTACATAACCAACTAAAGAAGAGGTAACCACTTCGACATCCAGAGTCACAGGTAGGTCTTTTCCTACAGTACCTCCTACTGAAGATCAGGCAAGGTGGGATGCTAGAGATGCTTTAGCACTTTCATTCATAGCAATGAGTGTGAAAAAGCATATTCTACCATAGATAAGATCTTGCAGAAGTTGGAGACAAGCTTGGTTGAAGCTTGAGAATCTTTTTCAGAGCAAAAATCTTGCTAGGAAAGCTAACTTGAGGAGACAATTAGCAAACACAAGGATGAAGGCCGGTGATTCAATTCAAACCCACATTACGAGACTCGTTGACTTGAGAGATCAACTTCTAAATGTAGGAGTTGAGATATGAGATGAAGAAATGGTAAATACGCTGATTAGTTCACTTCCTATCTCATATCGATCTTTCATAACCACTCTTACCCCTACCGCAAGAGATAGAGAGGTTACATTTGAAGATTTAGAATACTTGTTGCTTCAAGATGAAGATCAATTGAAGGGAATGGAAGAGAATGAAGAACCACTTTCATCTTCATCAAAGGGAAAAAAGAAGAAGACGAAGAAGAAGGAAAAAACAAACCATAAAGGAAAGTATCCTAAAGTCAAGAGAAGGTGGTAATTTCCCCTAAAGTCAAGAGAAGGTGGTAATTTTCAGATTTCATATGTTTTATACATACCTAAAATGAAGAAAAATATGCTATCTATATCTGCATTTTTAGGTGATGGTTTCAAAGTTGTATTTGAGAGAGATCTTTGTAAGATCTTATCACACAAAGACGACAAGTGTATTTTACAAGGTGAGCATAGAGGAGGGATCTTTGTTTTGTCAAAAATCAGTTAGGCATATGCGGTCAAATCTTCGTCACCGGTGGAAGATATGAAGTTGTGGCATGAAATATTTGGACATATCAATTTTGGAGCTCCCAAAAGTATCACAGACAAAGGTATAGTTGAGAGTTTACTCTCATTGATTATAAAACTCCTCTTATCCTATCATCAGAGTTGATGGTTGTTTGACTACTCATGATGCTAGTTCTTTCACTTTGTGGGATGCTTTATTTTTTCCACAGTTCAAGAAAAATCTGTTATCAGTTTCTACATTAGCCAAGATTGGCTTGGTTGTGAAATTTTTTGATGATAGATGTAGAGTTCATAATCTATCAAATGGGGAAATGATTATTTCTTCTAGCATTTTATGTCGTGGGTTGTATAAGCTCATAGACTATGAAAAATCAGTGAATGATTTAGAATGTGCAGTGCATGCTTGTCAGGCTATGTCAGATGCAAAGCTCTTGCATGCACGCTTTGGTCATATGAATTTTGCTAGTTTGCTATGCCTGCAGAAATTTGAAATGGTGTTTAGATAGAGGGGGGAAGGTGAGCATCATTGGGTAATTGTCTGAGACGGTGAGGTCGATACATTGCATTAGGGTGGGAGGACCCCATTGATGGACGAGATTCTACGAAATGTAGCTTTGATCTATCGAGTCTTGCTTTCTTCAAGTCCTCACCCAATTGAAGATTGGACCAAGAAAACCCATTTGAGTCCTTGACTTATACCAAGATACAAAAATAGTTTGGTCTGGTCCCATGTATCTTTCTCCCAGCTATCAATGATGCGGCCCTTGTTGTTCCACCTTTCGAGGGATCTTCCACCATATTGAAGTCATTGCAAATCGTGACACCATGAGAAAACAAGTTCAAGAAGGACCAAGTATCGATCCTCGCAGCATCCTCGTTTGGAGCATACATAGAGATCACAAAGAATTGAAAGGGGGTGCTCATCCACCTATGATTTCTGTCCTCACTGGTGTAGTAAAGCTTATTAACCTAGATGTGATTGATACCAATGGTAGTTCCACCAGAACCACGCTGATGGGTTGTGGAAAACCACACATGGGATTGAGAGACGCTCTTAAGTGTTTTCTGAAGGTTCTCCACTTCAATTTTAATCTCTTGAAGACAAATGAAACCTGGGTTTAAGCTTGTGTCATGGAGCCATTGACCAATAATGGTGGCTCTTGTGGGGTCACTTAGCCCCCTAGTGTTAGTGAAGGGATGATCATTTTCTTGCACTTCCCTCATTCCGAGGGTGGGACTTCTCTTTTTTACTCTTGGAGTCTTCTTTCTTTCTTGAGGGGAGATGCTCCCAACCATGTGCCTTGGGTTTAAGGGGGCTTTTCCAAGGCATACCTGCCAACTGTTTCCCCTTGATGACTCGCATCCTTTGTAGATCTTCAAATGAAACACTTCATTCCTTTTTCTTTAACTAAATTCCATGTCCTTAAAAATGGAATGCTTAATTGAAAACAAGGTTTTCGACAGAAAAACGTATTTAAAGGCAAGTTCGCATGATTAATATCATTTAAATCGACCATAAATTTTGGTTTTTGTACGGCTTTCAAGTTTCATAATCATTTAAATCGACCATAAATTTTGGTTTTTGTACGGCTTTCAAGTTTCATATTCACATGGTAAACATCCTGAAAACGTGGATTTGTTTAGTTGGATCGAGACACGCCATAATGCATCCAGGTGATTACGATTGAGCAACCTATAAAGACTTACTGGCCTATGCGCAAAGGTACATATAAGAATTAAAAACTACAAAATTATTAGGGTTTCTGAATTACAATCACTCCAGCTATCATGGATAGTATCTAGGTAGGAGAGTTCCATTTTTAATGAAATGTGAGATTTAAGGATACATAAAACGGGGAGGATCATTCTGGGTATTTAAAGTTATGTGCATATAACAAAGATTTCATAAGACCATACTAAATGTAGGGTATAATCTATCATGTTATCTTGCGCAAGATCTTAAGGCATGGGAGGACTTAAAGGTCTTTTATTTTTGGGTGCATATAAAGACCTCGTACTATTACTTGAGCATTTCAAAATGTCTCCTCATTGTCATGTCAAGGTGTCTCATTATAAAAGAGAAACGCCATTTATAATTTGGGTCGTCAATACATGGAGCTTTGTTTTTATTACCCTTGAAACCTTGAATGCAAGAGAGACGAGAGGCAGAAATAGGTTTGCTTGTCTATGATGTCTTGTGTTAAGGTATGAAATACTGTCGGTGTTCTGTTTACAAAAATAAGCAAAATCCCATCCTTTGATTAGAAAAAGAGGGGCAAGAAAGTTTCAATAGAGGGAGGATAATAATCTGAGCTTTTAGTCTTTGGATGAGCTTATAAGATTTTAGCATAGAGAAGATGACCTGAAACTATAAATTAAAATTAGATATGGAGAAGATGACATAGAGAAGAATGCAAAGAGTTCTTATGAAAGCCAGTATGAGACTTTTTGAAGATCACAAAGTCGATGGAAATCCGTAATGGGGATTCTCCATGCATCTACTTAACGAATCAAGTTGAACTCTTTACTTTCAGGCCATCTTTATTCGCAAGTTGTTTTTCTATTCCAGGTATCTTCGTTGGTGAGCTTATAAGTTGTCGCTCAATATGCATATTTGAAATGCAATGATTTATACCCTAAAAATGTTGGTTTTGATTGTTTTGGAGGTACATAAACATCGCATGTTTCTTCTTTTGCGTAGCTTGAAAGTTATGTGTGAGTTATACAACAGGCACCTAAGAGGTAAGAGAATAAATAAAAGTTAGGTTCGCCACATGAGGCTAGCGCAAGCAAGTAGGCTTCACATGTAATGTTTTATTGCATTTATATTTAATTCAACTCTTCAAAATTAAAACAATGTTTAGGGACAACACATTTTCTATAGAGGCAAGCTTGCATGATCTGTATCCTAAGAAATAACTATTAATTTTTCCTCTTTAGGAGATCAGGATACTTTTCCCTATTTAAAGAAGGGTAGAGGCATGTTTGAGCATTCAAGAGAATATAAAGAATCCTTTTATATATGATTGTCCATAAAAGAAATTAAGTATTATAGTTTTGGTAAACATACATACATACCCTGGCAAACAAGTAAGTATAAAATCCAAATGAAGAATGATGGAGAATCAAAATAGTCCAAGGCGCAAAATGATATCGTAGAGATAAGTACTAGTTCCCAATTGTTCACTTATGTTTACTTTCTTTTCCATGCTAAAATAATGCAGGAAAAGATGCATTTCGAAAAAGATAAGTGAGATCCACATACACCTTGAATGATTCAAACATTGAATCATCTAAATGGTGCATTAGAGGCATTATTCATTACCATTAATTGAAGTATCCTTCCAAAAGATGATTAGAGATTGAACATTGAACATTCCTCATAGCATGGAATGAATATTAATGAAAAATACGAGCTTATTATTGAATTTAAAATTATGCGTGGAAATTATGAACATAAATTTATACATATAATGATTTTTCAAGTAACAAATCCATGCACGCTAGAAATTGGGGTTCACAGTTTGAACCTTATGCATGCTAAACATCTTCAAGCAAAGATGTGTGTTCTTGCTATTCACCATGTATAAAAAAGAATGAATGGTTTTTGCATATATATGTTTATATAGATTGAGGGAAAGCTTACATTTAATTAAAGTTTAGGATAGGAAAATACCTCTTTCTATATGTTGGCTTAAGCCAAAAGCCAACAAATCGTAACACAAGATAGAAGAAAAATGTACGCTTAACATCCCTCATTATGGATTCTCAATTTTCCATCAAAGCCATGACATGCATGATCAACAAGGCCAAGGAATTAAGCGAACAACTCAACCTATTTTTATATTTTTATTCAACATAATTTGGCGGTAATGAGAATTTGGATGGAATGATATCCAGAAGAGACGCTAAGTCGATATCAAACACTACAAAAAATGATGGGCTAACCTTTCGTAATCAGGAAACATTTCATAAAGTTGAATGGCCCTAACAACTTCAAGACCTGATCATTCAGGAGAGTGAGCATAGTAATAGGGGAAAAATAATTACTTAAAGTCAAAACCTAGGGTAAGAAATGGTAGATTCATTTTTCTCTTTTGAAATACTCATTTCCTCCATAGTAAAATTCTCGTATTATCCAGTGGCATAGAAGAAACTATTTTTTCTTGCATCTGATCAAAGAACTATTTCAATGGAGGCTCAATCTTCAAAGTCTTTTCAAGAATAAACAAAGAATTGGTAAGCATGTAACTTACAAGTATTTTGATTCTACTTGGTTGACAGAAACAAACCAACTTTTCTTAGTTAGCAAGCCTTCAGTAAGAGCTAAAATTGTCTTCACTAAGGTGAAAGTGTAAATTGGACTGTATGACAAATCTAGGTTTACACTATCAATAATGTGAATTCACTAGTACGAGACAATGAATTTAAGGATAATAGAAGCTTGAAGTCAAGGATATTTGATGACTTGTTAAGTCACGTCGAAAGAAAAGAAAAGTTAACATTGATGACGATTCAACTAGGTTTAGGACATTCTATAAACATCAATTTCCGAGTGAAAGATACGTTGCTTAATTATGTAGCGAAAGTTAAGGAGTCCGTCTGACATGACATGACATCAATTACCTTGTATTTGAAATACAACCTCAAGTCAAAGTAAGAACTAGATTCAAAGAAGGAAATTCATTGAAGAACTTCAATTTTTCAGCAACCAACGGTAAAAATAGCCAAAAATTTAAAACATATCCATAGTAAGGTACTTCAGAATGCATAAGACGGATCAAGAAAGTATGCATGCGAACTTTATTAGGTCACATAGATGATATATAGTTGTCAATCCGTAAGATAATAGGCAAAGGTTTAGGGAACTTCAATAATAATTTAAGAAATTAAGAATATGGTAAACTCGTGGAGGGATGAGTTAAAGATCCCAAGACAAGTTCAATGGGTAAAGATCGTTGAAGAAAGGGTCCAAATGAGATCTTACTTCAAGTTAACTTGGACAAAGGAGATTTGAGAAAGCCTAATAACCGACATTGGTAAAAGGAATCAAACCTTCTATGGTTTGATAAATGATTCCAAGGAATCGTTTAATGGTTGACGTAAGAAATCTTTGAGTTATAAGATCAGCTCGCATGGGATCTAGACACCTTCATTCTTGCTCTCTTGTTTTTGGTACGACGGATTTCAAAGATGCATTGTGGAGCATGAAGAACGAATAGAGAGCATTGAGAGAACAACGAAGGTGGAAATATTTAAGGATGTAGTATTATGGATTGGAGAAAGAACTTCTTGATATGGCATAGTGGGAATCGACTCATATTGAAAATTGTTTGCATGTAGCGAGAGAGAATATAGAACCAAGATCCAATAAGAAACACCTTAGTAAGCCTTAAAGATAAGGACACAAAGAGTAAGGTATTAGGTTCAAAAAGATGTAAATTTCTTTTGCTTCGTTGAACCATATATTTACGCTATGGTGGATGAGATAATGTTGACATTTAGCTTCGGAAAGTGCTATTCTTTATTTTCTTAATAGGATGCATTTTTCACAAAAGAATGCATAGCCAACTTCAGATTATGTAGTACGTATGGAAAGCTGAGGATAAAAGGTTTAGGGAGTTTTAGAAGATAAACTACTCAAGTGAGGAGCCTATTGAAAGTCAAGATTATGCAAGTTTTGAATGATTAATAATCCTTCTTTAAATCTTTGTACTATGAAAATAATTGATTCGAGAAGCGTCATTACGTTCTTTGAAGAAATATGATGCCAATAAAGAAGTATATTTTCTTAGAAGACCTTTAAAAGAAATAAAAATTAAATCATACTAATCCATTAAATAGTTGGAAGATACACTACAACATATGAGGGGCATACCGACGTTGCCTGTACTCATGGTCACTCCTGCCGTCGATATGAACATTGGAAACGTCCACTTAAAGATAGCGAGGCCAAGTGACCGTCGGGATGAACGTTTGATACGGATCGTTGAGATGTCTTGTGACCACCGGTATGGGCGTTAGTATGAGCATCGGTATATGCATCGGTATGGGCATCGGTAGAAGCATTGATAATTTCCTGGAAATTATTGATGCTCATACCGATGCTCATACCAACGCCCATACTGCCGCATATAGCGAGGTCGTGTTTTAAACATATCGGGAACCCGAGAGCAAAACTCAACATTTTGCACATGTTTTGCACTGAGTACTAGTTGCCTTCTATCGAAGTTGTGCATGCGAAGTGAATTGTGACCTGCATTGTCTTGTGCACACACACACAGACACAGATCTCTCTCTCTCTACACACACTCTCTTTGTTTAGATCTCACATCTTGGTAAGTGGTGTGCGTACTCTTAGCCTTTTGTCTTTCTCTATGCTTTAGGTCTTATAATTTCTCTTCTCTTTGATTTTGCACAAGTTTCTTGGCATCAATTCTTTGGAATTCGATGATAGACGACATACATTATGCTTTGATGACAACGATGCAAAAGAGAGACATACCTGTAAGTGATTGTTTTATTCTCTATTGATAGAGAGAGAAAGAGAGAGATGAGAGAGAGATAGAGAGAGAGAGAGATAGAGAAAGAGAGATAAAGAGAGAGAGAGAGAGATAGAGAGAGATAAAGAGAGAAAGATGAGAGAGAAAGAGAGATAGAGAGATAAAGAGAGAGAGAGAAAGAGAGAGAGAGATAAAGAGAGATGAAAGAGAGGAAGATAGAGATAGGAAGATAGAGCATACATACACACACACATCTACACTTGCATACATACACAAACACATGTACACACACATGTACACACACACACATGTACACACATGCATACATACACACATATACACACATGCATGCATACATACACACACATATACACACATGCATGCATACACACACATACACATATACACACATGCATACATACACAAACAGATGCATACACACATACATACACACACACATATATACACATATGCATACACACACATACACACACATGCATACACACATACATACACACACACATATACACACATACACACACACACATATATACACACATATACACACATGCATGCATACACACACATACACATATACACATATGCATACATACACACACACATGCACACACACATACATACACACATATATATACACACATGCATACACACACATACACACACACGCATACACACATACAACACACACGCATACACACATACATACACACACATACACACACATACATACACACACACATACATACACACATATAGACACATGCATGCATACATACACACACGTATACACACATGCATGCATACACACATATACACATATACACACATGCATACATACACACACATGTATACACACATACATATGTACACACATGCAAACATATACACACGTGCATGCATACATATACACACATATACACACATGCATGCATACACACACATGCACACACACACATACATACACACATGAATGCATACACACACATGCATACATACACATACATGCATACATACACACACATACACATATACTCACACATGCGTACATAGACACACATACACATATACGCACATGCATACATTCACACACACACACATACACATGCACATATATACACACACATGATTTTGGTATAGACAAATAAATATGAAAATAGCTAGCATTTTGATTAAATATATAAAATTACGTTTTTTAAGTTTTTTTTACATCAAATATATAAAAATACGATTAGGTTTTTTACGCTATTTACACATACATACACATATACTTATACATATATATATACACACATATACATACACATATATATACACATGCATAGACATATACACATGTTTTAGGTGTAGGTCTTTTTTATTAGAGTTTTAGGGTTTCTACACATGCATAACATATATACACACATACACATACACATATAATACATATATACATGTATATACACATGCATACAAAAATATACATATTTTAGGTTTAGATCTTTAAGATTAGGGTTTTAGGGTTAAAACATACATATAATGCAATTAAATTTATATAAAGAGAAAATATAGAAAATAATAAGAAAAAATCTGCATATATAAATAAATATATATGTAAAATAGGATAATTAGAAAGATAAATAAATATGAAAAGAATTAGTATTTTAAATAAATAGATTAAATGTATATAATTATATATATAAAAATAGAATTAATTAAGAAGAGAATATGAATAAATAATAGATAAATAAATAAATATATATATATATATATATATATAATTATATACATAAATAAATACAGAAAGAACTAGTGTTTAAAATAAATATATTGAATATATATAATTTGATATATAAAAATAGGTTTAGTTTTAATGATTTTAATTAGAGTAAATATATATACACATACACATACACACATATACTTATACACACACACATGCATACACATATATATACACATGCATACACATATAATACATATATACATGTATATACACATGCCTACAGAAAAATACATATTCTAGTTCTAGATCTTTAAAAATAGGATTTTAGGGTTTTGGGCATACATGTAATTCAATTCAATTTATATAAAGAGAAAATATAGTTAGGAAGAAAATCAGAATATCTAAATAAATATATATGTATAAAGTAGGATAATTATATAGATAAATAAATATGCAAAGAACTAGTGTTTTAAATAAATAAACTAAATATATATAATTAAATATATAGAAATAGGATTAGTTAAGATAAAAATATGAATATGTATGCACATATATATATATATATATATATATATATATATATATATATATATATATATATATATATATATATATATATATATATATATATATATATATATATATATATATATATATATATATATATATATATATATATATATATATATATATATATATATATGTGTGTGTGTGTGTGTGTGTGTGTGTGTGTGTGCGTGTGTAACAAGATAATTATATGGATATTTAAATATGAAAAGAACTAGTGTTTTAAATAAATAATTTAAATATATATAATTAAATATACAAAAATAGGTTTAATTTTAATGATTTTAATCACAATAAATATTGTACACATAAACACACACACATATACTTATACAACCCACACACACACACACACACACACATATATATATATATATATATATATATGTATATATATATATATATATATATATGTATATATATATATATATATATATATATATATATATATATATATATATATATATATATATATATATATATATATATATATATATATATATATATATCTATATATATATATATATATATATATATATACACAGATACACATACACATATAATACGTATGTACATGTATATACACATGCATACAGAAATATACATATTTTAGGTTTAGATCTTAGAAATTAGGGTTTTAGGGTTTTGGGCATACATATAATTCAATTAGATTTATATAAAAAGAAAATATAGAAAAAATTAAGAAAAAAAATCTGAATCTATAAATAAATATATATATAAAATAGGATAATTATATAGATAAATAAATATGAAAAGAACTAGTGTTTCAAATAAATTAATTAAATATATAGAAATAGGATTAATTAAAAAAAATATTAATATATAAATAAATAAATATATATATATATATAATAAGATAACTATATAGATAAATAAATATGAAAAGAACTAGTGTTTTAAATAAATTAATTAAATATATATAATTAAGTATATAAAAATAGGATTTTAAATATATAAGAAATAGAGATATTTATAATACATATATATAATACATATAACACATATGCACATATATAGGTCTTCAAGATTAGGGTTTTAGGTTTTTTTACGTCTTTAAGTGTTTAGGTTTTAGTATGTGTATGTTAGAATGAATGTGTATGTGTATGTGTATGTGCATGGTTAGAATGAATGTGTATGTGTATGTTAGAATGAATGTAGGTGTTTGTGTGTTTGTATATGTGCATGGTTATTTGTGTGTTTGTATATGTACATGGTTGTAGATGGTTGTATGTGTTTGTGTGTTTGTATATGTACATGGTTGTGTATTTGTATGTTGATATGAATGTAGGTGCATGAGCATGAATGTAGGTGTTTGTGTGTTTGTATATGTACATGGTTGTATATATATTTTTACATGTGTTTGTGTGTATATATGTATGTGTCACAATGCTGCTATTAATGATGTAGATGTATATGCATGTTGGTGTATATAAGTGCTCAAAAACTGTGTTTGTACATGTGTATGCGGGTCTTTGTGTATTTGTATCTCTACATGTGCAAAACATTTATATGTGTAGGTGCTTGTGTATCGCTATATATTTGCACACACACACACGTGCATGTGGACATGTTTGTATGCATATGTACATATAATAATATGATTGCAATAAGTATTTGTATATGTGTGCAGTTTTATATGCTTTCTACTATGTGAATGTGTATATTTTCACATGCTAGAAATGTGAATATGCATACATTTGCATGCTATAATATGTATCATGTATGTATCGGCTCTCAATATATAACATATAATCAAGAATGCAAATTTTTGAGCATGTATTTGTGTGGACAGAACATCTACAACATGTCTTTCCTCGATCGAACCTGTCATTTGACAAAGGATTTTCATCCAAAAACTGTCACAGGACAGATGACCAATTTTTTTGCCTGTCATATGAAAAATTGTACTTTCCGTGAAATTTAGGCCCTGCTTATGTTCTCTTTCTGCCTTTCTCGGACATGCTTGCCTAGGGAGGTGCTGTCGTTGAAGGAACAAGTTTTCTTTGTGTTTCTATCTTTTCTAGTTGGATTCATTGCATACATTCATCTCCATGTGCAACTTCGAGCAAGCTCCGTGGAAGACAGAGCATCTACGCCACTTCAAGAGAGAGAAGTTTTTTCTTTTAATAAAGAAAGTTCGGCCTTGGCTTATTCTCCTTACTTTAATTAAAATAAAGAAGAAAAGTTATAGGTGAATGTTACTAGTGCCCATGGGGCCCCCCAAATCCCAAAAGCCAAGGGACAAGTTTGGTAAGCTAGAGGGCGTTACAAATGAGGTGGGCAAATCTATCATCTCCCTCATGTGGGACCCATTTGGGTTTCAACTTGTTATTTTTGAGGAGATAAATACAGTGATTTCTAAAGGGTGGAGATCTCTTATGATGGGAGATTCTTTTACCTAGAAGAAACAAGGATTTCTCAATCGATCATTCCTTTGGAGTTTTACCAAAATTGACAGCACATCGCTCTCTCCAAATCTTCCAAAGAGTCTCTGCCCTGATGGCATTCCATAGCCTTGCTGAGCAGCCAACCACCTCACCCAACAGCGCCTGTTGTGAATTGATTTGGTTCGTGAGTCTCAATACCCGCGTCACATGATGCCCGATAACACGAGACCTAGGTCAATCGAAGAAAAGGTAAACTAAATCTTCGATGCATCGATGGCAACGTTTGCACCATGGAGGCACACCATAAATTTTGTTAGCCCTTGCATTGGACAAGATACCCTTATGCAAGATCTGCCACATGAGAACGAACTTTTTGATCTCAGATAGGGGGTGCCAAATAGCCATGAACTTTAGTTCCCATCGAAGTTTGGTCGAAGAAAGGCACCACCTCTTGTTAAGGATGTGATGAACATCTAAGTTCTCTTTGAAGGTGGGGATTCAAGATAGTTTCTTACCATTGCTCCATTTGAGGCCCTCTAGGCAAGGTAGATCCTGTTCGCAGAGAAGGCAGGTAGTTGAGCGGTCCCAAGCTGAACACCTGCTTTGAAGAAGATTCCATTCCTTGAGAGTAACTCTCTGTCTCAGGTCTAGGTCTTCGAACCTCATCCATTGACCGGTCTCTTGTTTCCACAGTTGTTTCCACTATTTGAATCCCTTGTTCCATAGACGCTTAGGAGTTTGGAGGTTCCAAGACTCCACCCCCCTAATAACGATGATTGGGAACTAGATAGAGTCCTTTTGTCTTATCCCCGCTGCCCACTTCCACTCATCATTGATTTTGATGAATTGTGGCCTTGTTTCAACTCCTCCACAAGGAGCACACAAGGCTAGAGCCTTTAGGGGACACCGTGTGGGGCGAGAACAAAAGCGTGAGGATCCCTATGTCCTTCCAACTAGGGTGGCCAGCTAAGGTAAGCTATTTCATGTTTTTGAAGATCATTTTAGCCCAAGAGGACTCACTATTGCTCCAAGCCTTGATAAACCACATTGCTGCCAACTTGTGAGCCAACCCAATGATATCCAAAATACCCAAGCCCCCCAAGTCTTTCGAGCTAATGCAAGTTTCCCATTTGATTTTGGGAATCGCCCTGCTATTGGGGTCCCTAGTCCATAGGAAGTTTTTGGCGATTCTTTCCCATTTGGCCAACTCTTTCTTCTTAGGTCTCTAACACCAGATAAAGTAAATGGTCGTAGAAAGCATAAATGTGTTAACTCCCATTGCACGCCCTACCAAGTTAACTTGCATACCTTTCCAATGATTTAGTTTGCTATCAGTTTGGATAGCACCCAGTTCCACCGTTGGTCCATTGAGATGCCGAAGCCCATTGGAGCACCGAGGAGACGGAAAACTTGACCTCTAGGGATAACTTGACACCCGTGATCTAACAACAGTTGGAGTGTAGGTCCACGGATTGCTCTGAAAGCAGTTTTAGCATGGTTGATTTTGAGCTTGACGCCACACAAAAGGTGTCGAGGCAATTCCATAACACCTCAATGCAAGACATGTTGAAGAAGTTCCACTTGGAGAATGCAAGGGTAGCTAGTACCCCTATGGAGGTAAATGATAAATTGAGTGCTCATGAAGGTGATTTGCTTGTAGACATTGCAAGATAATCAAAGCATAGTTGGCGAAGTCTAAACTATGCAACCTTGACAAGAATTGGCATAGATTATCGAGTAAGTGTTTTAAGTCAATTCATGCATAAACCTAGAGCACCTCACTTGGAAGCTGGCAAAAGAATTTTGAAGTATCTCAAGGGTACTCAAAATTGGGGTTTATACTTTCCATACACAGCAGATTTAGACATCAAGCTATACTCTGATGTAGATTGGGCAGGTTGCAAGGATGATAGGAGGAGTACTTTTGGTTATCTTTCTTTTGTAGGTGATAAGCCCATTTCATGGTCTTCCAAGAAGCAACCAACTGTTTCCCTATCTTCAACAGAGGCTGAATACAGGGGATTAGCCTATGCTACACAAGAAGCCATATGGATTAAATTGCTCTACTCATATTTGGGACTTCACACTCACTCACCTATAGTATTTGTTGACAATACAAGTTCTTTGCATCTTGGAGCAAATTCTATATATCATGCAAGAACTAAGCATATAGAAGTACACTATCATTATGTTAGAGGGAAACTATTGAGCAAGGAGATTCAATCGGCATATGTTTCCACAAATATGCAATGTACAGATTTATTGACTAAAGCACTTGATGGAACTAAACTTTGCAGGTTCAAAACTATGATTGGATTGCAAGACATTTAAGAAGACTCATGAAGAAGTACAAGCCAAGATGTTTGGCTTGAGGGGGAGTTGTTGGTGCGAATCCAAGCCTTCACATTTGGCTAGGCCTTGAAGAATATTTTGATAACTCATCTGAAGCATACCTTGTATTAGCTTAATGATTTACTATTGCAAAAAGGTTTATACCTTTGAAGAATTTTGTAAAAGGCTGCAAACTTGTGGAGGTAGATAGAACATTAGTTACGAATTTGGATTGAGATAATATCTCCTAGATCAATGGTATCACTTTCTAGTGAGCGCCAAACTTGAAGTCAAATTCAAATTTGGAAGAAGATAGCTATAAAAGGGCTTTGAAAACTCACGGCTTATAGACCTCTCCTTGGAGCTCAACTTCTACTTTTTTAAATAGGTTGAAGAGCATACATTATAGCTCACTCATCCTACTATCATTGGGCATCATCACAATACCAATGATCTTGTAAAACTATGTGCCATAATAGATATCTTTCATTGATTACATATGTTGCCCTCTCTGCCATGTATACTCACAACAGTAATCTTTGCATGCCCATATCTCAGTAATCTCTCCATCATTCTTCATGTTCTATAGCCTGTTGGAACCAGCCAGAAGTCTACTTCAAGTGCACAAATTGTGCAGATATTGGATTTAGCCAATTGGGAGAAATCCTCATCTAAGTGCTCTCTAGTCATTCTTTGTACAGTCCCTTAAAAGTCAGGGGCAAGCATCCAATTGCTAAATTGATTGCTTAATGTGTGGTTCATTATATTAAGTGCTTCCACTTGGAATCATTATCTACCTATGTTCATTAGATACTCTCGAAAGGATTTCGATTAATTGCTAGTGTACTGTGAGCATTGAATAAAATATCTAGCAGGTGTCAAGACAAAAATAGCAAGTTTTTGATCACTTGCTATTTGCAAAGTTATCTATTTTGATTTTATTGTTTGAAGGAGCATCTCTAAAGTACATAGGTGCTTATTTGGTGTCAATTACAAGCTAAGAGGACCTACTAAATAACCCTGAAGTGAAATAGGGCAGGTACAAAGCAAGCTTTGGGAGTACCACCTCACCTCCTTGAGGTATCCATCCATCTCTTCCATCAATATATATAGATATATATACATATGTATATATATATATATATATATATATATATATATATATATATATATATATATATATATATATATATATATATATATATATATATATATATATATATATATATATACATGTACACACACATATACATACTTATACACATATACACACATAATACATATACAAACATATATTCATACACATACATACACACACATACATACACATATACATACACAAACATATGCATACATACACATATCCATACACAAACATCTGCATACATACATTCACACAAATGTGCACACACATATACATACACATACAATATTACATACACACATGCATATTACATACCCACATACATATTACATACTAAGATGCATATTCAGGCATATGCTTGCATGCATACACACATATACATACACACTTACATACATATACACATACACTCACATATATACATACAAACTCACACATATACACACAGTCACAAACATGTACACACACCCACATATCTACATACACACTCACACCTATACACACACACACACTCACATTCATGCAAACACACATATACATGTTTTAGGTCTAGGTCTTTATGATTAGGCTTTTAGGTTTTTTACATGCACACAATAAAACTAAATATATATAAAAAAATATATATAATTAGTTTTTTAGGATTTCTAGGCTTTTTACATATATATAATCAAATATGTAAAAGATAGGGTTTTTGGGTTTTTCAATTAAATTAAATATATATAATAAACAAATTTTAAAATTTTTCAATATATAAGTAAATATATATAGCATAGGATTTTATTATAAATAAATGAATATGAAAAGAGCTAGTGTTTTAAATAGATATAAATCTATATAATTAAATATATAAAAAATAGAGCTTTAGGTTTAATATTAACATATATAATCATATATTATGAAAATTAGGAAAAATTAGGTTGCTTACATGTGCATACACACGTATATGCATATACACATAGGATTAGGGTTTATCTCTTTAGGATTAGGGTTTTTAGGTTGTTTACACATGCATACATAAATATACACACATAACACATATACACATACAAATATAAATACACATGCATACAAGCATATACATATTTTAGGTCTAGCTCGTTAGGATTAGGGTTTTTACACATGCATACATATATATACACATATACACATATAATACATATACACATATAATACATATACACATATACATGTTTTAGGTCTAGGTCTTTCGGATTAGGCTTTTAGGTTATATATATATATATATATATATATATATATATATATATATATATATGTATAGAGAGAGAGAGAGAGAATCAAATATATAAAACTACAGTTTTAGGGTTTTTAATTTAACTAAATATATATAAGAGAAAAATTATGAGTTTAGTATAGATATAAATAAATCTGAAAAGAGCCAGTATCTTAAATATATATATATATATATATATATATATATATATATATATATATATATATATATATATATATATATATATATATATATATATATATATATATATATATATATATATATATATATATATATATATATATATAGGATTTTAGAGTCTTTAGCACATGGGCATCCTATTGTGAGCTTAGAGTGGATTCTGCACATGGCATGTAAGGTTATGTCTCATCCACAATCCGAGGCTCATGATGCTTTCAGAACAGGCATAGAAGCGTGCATGGTTAGATGCAAAGGAGTGGGATATGATTCGCGATGAGCAGAAGGAGATTCCTGAATGATATCACCAATTGAGATGTGGTGGCCACACATCTAGATACAATCGAATTGTCACATTTGGGTAGTGATGGATATAACACTATGCATCACGAGTTTGTAAGTACCATTTTGATTATTGAATTTTTTTCTGTTAAGCACATCATGTATGTTCATCTAATGTTTTGCATATTTGTTCAAGAGTTGGCAATGGATCATCCTCCTACATGAACCAAGGAAGCTTATGCATAAACATGTTTTGATCTGTTTGGGCATGAATATCGTAGTCATGTGCCAAAATTTTGTATTTAGCTCATATATGTTAGTGGTGGATGAGAATTTTGTATTTGCTTCCTATATGGCATTGCTTTGCAACATTTTGTACTTGGCTCATATATGGAAATGGTTTGCCACACTTTTTGTACATGCTTCATTTATGGAATATATATCTCTTTTGTACATGGTTCATGGTTCATTCAGCTCATCTCTTTTGTGTCCGAGAGTGTTTTGCTTTATCAAATCATGTTTTAGTTGCCACTAAAGTACATGTCACATGTAATTGATTTTTTTAGTGGGTAGAGTGTATTGTTTTTACCCTAAACCCTCATCCAATATCCATGGTGGTATGCCCAACTCTCACTTATATGAACGCTTCTACCGATGTCTATACCAATGCAGATACCAATGCATATACCGATGGTTTTGTACCAACGCATATGCCGAGGCTTACACTCGCATCAGGGAAAAATGATGCCCATGCATTAGCCCCGTGAGAAGCCTCGATGTACTTGTGATATGTTGTAGTGAATCTTTGATCTCGAAAAAATTTTATTTCCAAAGAATAAAATTATATTTTTAGCAATCCAAGTGTCATCCCTTTGACCTAATAAAGTTCTCATGCATACTTTCTTGATGCATCTTATCCGTTCTGAAGTACCTTAATATGGATATCTTTCATATTTTTCGCTAGCTTTACCTTTGTTTACTTCAAAATTGAAGTTCGTCAATGAATTTCCTTCTTTGAATCTAGTTCTTACTTTGACATGAGGCTGTATTTCAAAAACAAGGTACTTGATGTCATGTGAGATGCACTCAACCTTCACTATATAATTAAGAAAAGTATATTTTTGCTCGAAAGTCTTATATTTATGATACTTTTCTTACCTTCATTAAGATATCTTTGGTAAAAAAACTTTCGGCTTTAAGGAAATTTATGATTATAGAATCTCCTAAACCTATTTGAATCATCATTAACGCTAACTTTTCTTTTCTTTCATCTTTACTTAACACGTCATCAATTATCCTTGACTTAAATATTCCGTTATCCTTAAATCCATTGTCCCATACTACTGAATTCACATTATTGAGAGTGTAAACCTAGATTTGTCATACTATCCAATTTACACATTCACCTTAGTGTAGACAATTTAACCTTTTACTCAAGGCTTGCTAACGAAGATAAATTTGTTTTAGTCTAATCAAGTACAATCAAAATACTCGTAAGTTACATCATAACCAAGTCTTGGTTTATTTTTGAAAAGACTTTGAAGATTGAGCCTCCATTGAGATATTTCTTTGATCAAATGCAATAAAAACTAGTTTCTTCTATGCCATTTTATAATAGATATAGTAATTTCACACTGAATAATATTTTTTGGTACATTTTTGCATTTATTTCAAAGGAAATAGTACATGACTTATCCAAATAGTCATATATTCAACCATATTGAAATGTTGTTGCTTGTTCATAGAAATTATTGTAGAGCACTAGTATGTTGGGTATCTTACCACCTATTATCTTTCCTTTTCTCCAAATATGTATTCATTAGCAACTATTTTGAAGCTATATGTGGATAATGTCACTTGTCAAAAACATGAGATTTTTATTATGGAGGAAATGACTATTTCAAAAGAGAAAATTGGATCTTCCATTTTTTGCCCTAGTTTTTCACTTTATGAAATTATTTTCCCTCTTTACTATGATCGTTGTCCTTAATGAACAGGTCTTGGAGTTGTTAGAGCCTTTAAACGTCATGAAATGTTTCATCATGATGAAAGGTTATCCCATAATGTGTTTTAGGGTTAGATATTTTGGTTTCTCTTTCTGATATTCTTCCATCCTAGTTCTTATTACCACCAAGTTATGCTGAATGACAAGAGAAAAATTGCTTGAGCTTGGTTATCCTGATTCCTTGGCCTTGTTGATCATGCATGCCATGGCTTTAATAGAAGCTTACATTTCTTCTATCTTGTGCTACTATTTGTTGGCTTTTGGCTCAAGCCAACATATATAAAGATGTATTTTCCTATCTTAAACTTTAATTAAGCTTAAGCTACCTCTCAATCTTTTTAAACATACATATGCTAAAACCATTCATTGATCTGTGTACATGGTGAGTGCCAAGAACACACATCTTTGCTTGAAGATGTTTAGCATGCATAAGGTTCAATAAGTAAGCCCCTCTTTCAAGCATGTATGGTGTTTTCACTTGATAAATCATTATATATTTAAATTTATGCTCAAAATTTCCACTCATGATTTTACATTCGATAATAAGCTCAAACTTTTCATTAATTCTCATGCCATGCTATGGTGAATGTTCAATGTTCAATCTCTAATCATCTTTCTGCCGAACGAGACTACATTTCAGGGTAATGAATATTAACTCTAATGCACCATTTAGATGATTCAATATTTGCATCATTCAAGGTGTATGTGGGTCTCACCTATCTCTTTTGAAATGCATCTTTTCCTGCATTATTTTATCATGGACAAGAAATTGAACATAGATGAACAATTTGGAACTAGCAATTATGTCTATCATATCGTTTTGAGGCTTCGACCATTTTGATCCTCCATCATTCCTCATTGGGATTTTATACTTACTTGTTTTCCAGGGTATGTATGTATGTTTACCAAAACTCTAATCATGTGTTTATGCGTACTTAATTTCTTGCATGGAGAATCATATATAAAAGGATTCTTTTTATTCTTTTGTATGCTCAAACATGCTCCACCCTTCTTTAGATAGGGAAAATTGACCTGATCTCCTAAAAAAGGAAAAATAAATAGTTATTCCTTAGGATACAGATCATGCAAACTTGCCTGTATAGAAGATGTGTTGTCCCTAACCATTGTTTTATATTTGAAGAGTTCAATTAAATATAAAAGGAATAAACCAGTACATGTGAAGCCTATTTTCTTGCACTCGCCTCTTAGGTGGCGAATCTAACTTTGATTTATGCTCTTACCTCTTAGGTGGCTGTTCTATAACTCACACGATAACTTTCAAGCTATTCAAAAGGAAACAAAATGCGATGTTTATGTACCTCCAAAACAATCATGACCAACATTTTTAGAGTATCCATAATGTCAATTTCAAATATGCATATTGAGCGACAACGTATGAGCTCAACAACGGACGTACCTGGAATACAAAAACAACTTGTGAATAAAGATGGCCTAAAAGTAAAGATTCCACCTTGATTTGTTAAGTAGATGCATGCAGAATGCCCATTATGGATTTCCATCGACCTTGTGATCTTTAAATTGTCTCATACCAGGACTCCTTGCATCCTTCTCTAACTCATCTTTTCCATATCTACTTCTAATTTATAATTTTAGGTCATCTTCCTTGACCCTACTTCTCTATCCCAAAATCTTGTAAGCTCATCCAAAACCTAAAAACTCAGATTATTATCCTCGCTCTATTTGAACTTTCTTGTCCCTCTTTTTCTAATCAGATGATGGAATTTTTCTTATTTTTGTAAACAGAACACCGAGAGTATTTCTTACCTTACCACAGCACATCATCGACAAGCAGATCTTTTTCTTTCTCTCCTCTCTCTTTTTTTTCTTTAAAAAGGAAGTTTGGCCTTGGCGTATTCTCCAAGAATTTCATTAAAGTAAAGAAGAAAAGTTACACATGAATGGGACTAGTGCCCATGGGACCCCCGAAATCCCACAAAGCAGGGGACAAGTTCGGTAAGCTAGAGGGCATTACAAATGAGGCATACAAAACTATCATCTCCGTCATGCGGGACACATTTTGGTTTCAGCTTGTTATCTACGAGGAGATAAATACAATGGTGTCTAAATGGTGGAGATCTGTTATCTCAGGAGATTCTTTTACCTAGAAGAAACAAGGATTTCTCAATCGACCATTCCTTTGGGGTTTGGCCAAAGTTGACAGCACATCGTTCCCTCCAAATCTTCCAAAGAGTCTCGCCCCTGATGGCATTCCACAACCTTGATGATCAGCCAACTGCCTCACCCAACAGCCTCTATTGCCAATTGATTTGGTTCGAAAGTCTCAAAATCCGTGTCACATGATGCTAGGTAACACGAGACTTGGGGCAATCAAAGAAGAGGTGAACAAGGTCTTCGATGCATTTGGTGCCGCTTGCATCAAGCAGGCACACCACAAATTTTGTTGGTCCTTGCATTGTACCAGATACCTTATGTAAGATTTACCCAATTTATTAATGGCTTTTAACTTTTATAAGGAGAAATCTTGACATGACAATGAGGAGACATTTTGAAATGCTCAAGTAGTAGTACGAGTCTTTATATGAACCCAACAATAAAAGACCTTTGAGTGCTCCCATATCTTAAAATCTTGCGCACGATAACATGACACATTTCACGCTACATTTAGTATGTTCTTATGAAATCTTTTTTATATGCACATGACTTTAAATATCCACAATGGTCCTCCTGCCTTTATGTATCATTAAATCTGAGATTTCATTAAGTTATATGGAACTACCTTACCTAGATACTATCTATTATAGATGGTGTAATTCAAAAACCCTAATAGTTTTGTGCTTTTAAATTCTTATATGTACCTTAAAGCATAGGCCAGTAAGTCTCTATAGGTTGCCCAATCCCACTAATCACCTGGATGCATTTATGGCTTGTCTTGGATCGAAATAAACAAATCCATGTTTTCAGGATGTTTACCATGTGAGTATGAAAATTGAAAGCCCTACAAAAACCAGAGTTTATGGTCGATTCAAATGATATTAAAATGCAAACTTGCCTTTAAGTAAGATTCTTTAATCCAAAACCTTGTTTTAAATTAAGCATTCCACTTTGAAGGACATGGAATTGAATCAAAGAAAAAAGGAATAAAGTGTTTCATTTGAAGATCAAGAAAGGATGCGAGTCGTGTCCACAAAAATTCCCATCTAGAAAGCTGAAAGATCACGATAATGGCCTTGCTCATCGCCTATCGCTTTTCTCGGCCTCCTTTAGATGTCGGAACATTGAATGATGCTCTTAGGTGGCTGATTGTGTGACAAGAAAAAAAAACTTCCAAACTGTGCAGATGCGAAAAATGCAATATGTTTGTACCTTCTAACTAATAGAAAAATCAGTATTTTAAAGTGTGAATTATTGAGGAATATCATCTCATCTTTCAACGAGGGTACGGCCCTGGACAAAGAATCTAGAATTTCCTTTTATCACGTTCTTCATGTTTACTCTGACCTAGAAGAGGTTCAACAGGACTCTATCTTTGGAAATGAGTTCCTAACACACCTAAGCTGTGTATTAATAGATATTTATTATAGCTTAATGCAAAGAAAAAACAATGCATTAGAGAATCTGGCAATGCTTAATCTATCATCAACATGGAAACGATGATAAAAAAAATTAGAAGGTGTTCTTGCATCAGATTTGAGGACATCGAAGCAAGCCACAGACTAGACTATGAAAATTAGCGTTTTTTAAGGAACAAGTTCAGCTTGTGGAAAGCTTTGAAGGTTCGTTTTCTTGATTGGCAGGGAGGCCCTTCAGCCGAAGGGACTAAGATGGAACAACACAAGAAAATAAGAAGTTATTCTGGCATCTAGGAGAAATTCCGAATTTCATGGTAACCTCAACAACAAATGGTGAACTAGTTAACGACACCTAGAGCATGCAGTTAAGAAACTCGTCTTTAGTGAAGGCTCAAGTTCAACCTCTTACTGGGTGCCTATTGGAGGCCTCCCACATCTTAATGGTATGGTTCATCTGCGCGGACTAAACCATGTGTCGTCGCTTGATATATCTGGTTCCACCAACCTTGTAGACTGTCTACAACTCTGTTCTAACTTTAGGGCTATCTACTTCCATGCTCTACCTTACTGGGCTTCGTGCTCTATAATCCTTCGTGCTCTACGTTAGTGGGCTTTCGTGATTTGTGGGATAGAGGGATCCCATCGATATTAAGCCTACCTTTGCTTGTACTTTCATTTCATTCAGGCTGATCCAAGAGACTAGGTTTATGGTTGAGCTTCCTTTAGAATTAAAGAAAACAAATGATGAACTGATTCGTTATGCGTTCTGTTTAAGATTGATTTACAAACTTGAAGATATATGCCACGCGTTCACGAAAAATACCAAAACAGTGCTCTTATTTCATAATAATCGTCAAGGATGAGGGAGAACACTAGAGCCACTAATAAATTTTGTGGTGACATGCTATGGTGCAAACGATTTCATGCATGGAGAGAGAGAGAGAGAGAGAGAGAGAGAGAGAGAGAGAGAGAGAGAGCATTACACGGCTTTGTGTCTTCTATCGGAAAAGTGCCATGGTGTCCAAAGAAATCTTTACATGGATCAAGATATCAGCTGAAAAGAAGTGCTGCTTTCCCGAATGATTGGCTGCTCGACCTCCCTTTGGAATATCATCAAGGGGAAAGCCCTCTCAGTATTTTGGAACAAAAAGTTTTGGTAGAACTCCTAACGAGTGTTCCATAAATAGACTCGCGACATTTTTTAGGTAGACGATTAATTCAACCACCATACAAGCTCTCCACTGTTCAATATCAGAGCGTGTTTGTGTTAAAGAATAACAAGCTTAGAAGAAAGTGAGTCCCTCCTGAAGGGATGCCCGAAGCTCGGAAGCAAACGGATCACTCATAAACGGGTTACCCAAATTATGGGTCTTTTAAGCCTTTATCTGGTCTGCTTTTTTTCCTTCTCAATTTGAATACTAATTTCACTTATTAAAAAAACAAACCTTCACTTCACTTGTTCATGAACACTTTTCGTCGAGGCTTTTTCTTATACTCAGTAGCATTGAGTCAACGAGTATGCATGTGAAAGGCGCACTTGAAAGGTACACGTGACACATAAAAGCGCGATCTTTGCCCGGCAAGATAAGTTTGAATTAACAACGAAAGAAGCAAAAAGGGCCACCTTTTCTCAACAGGATAACTTTAAAGTAACAAATTGCGAAGTAACTTTAAACTAAGAAGGAAAGAGATACAAAAATATTAGAGAGAATTAAGAAAATTAGAGAGAGTTAGAAAGAACGCTAATAAGCCGTTTTTTCAAAGGATGCTTTGTCGTACATGTGCTTGAATTAGTTGAGAATACAAGTGAATATGTGGTTAGTACCATGGGACTCCGTGTCTTCCACTAAGTAGGGTTAGACCGTTGCACTGTTTAGAGTTACAAAGCTCCGTGTGCTTGAGAAAGGACGCTTCTAAGCGCAGAAATGAGATAACTTGGTTTGTGTTCGAACGCCGGATACAGCTCAAGACGATCGAAGATCAGAATCCACTCACCTTAGATCATCTCAGCCATTGTGGATATTTAAGGGCAGAATTTCCCTTCTCTGCCAGTCTTGTTCCACTCCCAACAACCAGTTTAGATCGCGTAGTCATTCCCTATGATGAACATACCTACAATATTTTCCTCATTTTATGTATTCAAGACTCTTGTATTTGGTAGAGCTATACATAACTTCTCTATAATCAACATAACCTACAAAAGAAAATAAACCACCTAAGTAAATTAGTAAGACCACCTCCTCTAAGAGAGACCACTCTGGATCCACGCATCCAACACGATCTATATAAATACCTCTACCCCAAGGGGTCTAGGGCTGCATGTGTAAAAGTCACATGGTCTCCCAACGAGGTTCCTTAGATGGGTTCCTAAGTCAAGCAATCACGTGGGGAAACATGGAACCACATAGGATTACTGTAAAATCACATGCTTTCTTAGAAAATGTTCTAGAATTTTAGGTACACCCTCAAGTGCCTTGCTTTGAACTATTTAATATATAGCGTTGCACAGCATAGGAAAAAAATCCTAAAGTTCAAACCACTTAAATCCCAAATGCTCATAAATAAAACCCGAGGCTTCTCCAAAGGTTTTCCAAGGGTCTCTCTTGAAAACCTAGGGGTCTTAACCCTTGAAACCCATGAAAATAACCCTTCTGCACTCTCAAATAAAAGGAATAAAATCCCTACTCAATCACCTTCTCTCATTCTAATTGAATGTACATGCGTGCCTGGTACCCTTACATTAGTGAAATGGGTGGATTTCATTGGTGCTCTTAGCTTCAATGTTCCTATTCTTTTACTTTTATAAAGATCATTCTCTATATAATCGTACATTTTGGTGCACAATGTACCTTCTTGGAAAGGTAAAACTTTATTTGTATGCAACAGAGCTCCTATCTCTGTCTCAAAAGGGTAAAAAACTAGGTTCATCTTCTACTTGCAGGAATCTTCATATATCTTGTACTTGACTTAATCTTTCTATAGTCCCTTTTCAATACAAATGCATTTGAATTGTATTTGGTGGGTTTAAACATGCTCCATAAAAGTAGGAGAAACTACTAGCTCCTCATTCCTTTTCAAGCTAGAAGGACCTATATCAATCGCTTAAAATTCCTTGAAACATAGTGTTCACGTATTTTTGCAAATATCGTGTTTTAATCATCCTTGATTTTTTGTAAATTCAACTTTGAAACATTTCCTTGTTCTTTCACATCGATTCTTCATCAAAAACTTTGATCGTGAAGACTTTTTGGATCCAAGGAATAAAAACACATTTTTCGCAACCGGATCTATATGTTAGACCACTATTTTAAGTGTTTAACCAAGCTCCTTGTTCATCTTGGATTAGTAGGTTCTTTCAAAGAGAATTAGTATTAACTATCTTGAACAAACTACTGTTTATACCAAAGATAGTTATGTATACTAACTTCAAAGGTCACAAAATCTTTGCAAAAAACAATAAATCACTTCTCTTTTCTTTAAAACAATTCTTTTAAATCCTACCAAAGAAAGTTTCTACAAATACTATTCAGTTTGGACAGGCCTTGCTCATTCTTTGGACGGGCGATCATAACAGAAGGGGGGTGCCTAAAATCAAATGGGCCATCTGCACTAGCCCGAGAGATAGCGGGGGGCTTGGTATCCTGGACATTGGGTGTATGGCTAACAAACTGGCAGCCAAATGGATGATTAGGGCTTGGTGCAATAGGGAGGCCTCGTGGGCCAAGCTGATCTTCAGAAACAAGAATGAGTTGGCCCTCACGGGGTTCCCGAACTGGAAGAATCTTGACATCATGACCCTGCTTTTCTCCCCGATCCCCGTCTTCCCGAAAGGATCCAATCTCGTGTGCTCCCTTTGGAAGGGCTGGAATAAAGTCAAAAGCTTCACAAGAATTAGTGAGGACTGGAAGTGGGCGGCCGGAATAAGACAAAACGACTCTATCTGGTTTCCGATACATGGCATCCGGAGTGTGGAGTCGTGGAACATTCAAAATGCCAAGAAACTATGGAACAAAGGATTCAAAAAATGGAAACACCTCTGGAAACATGACACCAACAACTCGATCAACTTCGAGGATATTGACCCTCGCATAAACATCTCCTACGAAGAATGGAACACTTTGCAAAGCAGATGCCTCGCTTGGGATCGGCACAAGACGAGCCTTCTCATGGGACACGACACACCGAACTCGCTTGGTCTCAAATGGCACAACGGAAATAGCCTACCCAAAATCCCGAACATCAAAGAAACGGCTGACCTCCAGATCAGCCTCAACAAGAAGTGGTGCCTGTCTTGGACGCGGCTTCGGTGGGACATGAAATTCATGGGTATCTTGCACCCCCTTATTGAGATTAAGAAGTCTGCCCTCTTATGGCAAATTCTTCATCGAGGAATTTGGACCAACCATAAGGCTAGCAAAATTTGTGGGATCCCTCCTTGGTGCAAACGCTGCCACCGTGCTATCAAAGATGTCCCACACATCTTCCTTACTTGCCCCAACTCCTACAGAATCTGGCAGACGGTTGGAATGAAAATCAGACTTCAAAAACAGCTTAGTTGGAAACAAGTCCTTTTGGGAGAAGCGATCGGCTGCTCTGCGACACTCTGGAACGCCATCAGAGGGGAAGTCCTGTGGAAAATTTGGCGGGAGAGGTGTGCTCTCAACTTCGGCGATCCCCCCAGGGAGTGGTCGATTGAGAAATCACTATGCCTCCTGGGCAAAAGGATCGTTAACAGTAAGAAGTCCCCCCCCTTCAGACACCATCAACTTCTCCTTTTGATCAACAACAAGCTCAAACCCAAGTGGGCCCCGCATGAGGGCGATGAGAGGGTGATTAACCTTCTCTGTAATGCAACCTAGGATTCATTCAAGTTTCCCCTGCTTTGTGGGATTTGGGGGGTCCCGTGGGCACTAGTCCCCTTCTATTGTACCTTTGTTTCTTAATTTAATTCAAGTCCGGGAGAGTAGGCTATTGCCGAACTTCCTTTATATTAAAAAAAATTCTTTTAAATCCTAAAAATAATTAAGGAACAATATCTATCAGGCCATCAAGATAGTTTATTTCTCTATCTTCCAACTATTAAATGGATTAAAATGATTTAATTTTTATTTCGTTTAAGATTCAAGGTCTTGTAATAAAATATACCTCTTTATTGGAATCATATTGCTTCAAAGAACGTAGTGACCATTCTCGAATCAATTATTTTCATAGTACAAAGATTTAAAGAAAGATTATTAATCATTGAAAAATTTCATAATCTTGACTTTCAATAGGCTCCTCACTTCAGTAGTTTATCTTCCAAAACTCCCTAAACCTTTTATCCTCAGATTTCCATATGTACTACATAATTTGAAGTTGGCTACGCATTCTTCTGTGAAAAATGCATCCTATTAAGAAGATAAAGAATAGCACTTTCCCAAGCTAAATGTCAACATTATTTCATCCACTATAGCCTAAATATATGGTTCAAGTAAGAAAAGAAATTTACATCTTTTTGAACCTAATACCTCAGTCTTTGTGTCCTTATCTTCAAGGCTTACTTAGATGTTTCCTATTGGATCTTGGTTCTCTATAATGAACATAGTCTAGAACAGAAAATAAACTACCTAAGTAAATTAGCAAGACCACCTCCTCTAAGAGAGACCACTCTCGATCCACCCATCCAACAACATCCATATAAATGCCTCTACCCCAAGGAGTCTAGAGCTCCATGTTTAAAAGTCACATGGTCTCCCAACGAGGTTCCTTAGATGGGTTCCTAAGTTAAGCAATCACATGGGGACACATGGAAGCACATAGGATTACTTGAAAATCACATGCTTTCGTAGAAAATCTCCTAGAATTGTAGGTACACCCTCAAGGGCCTTGATTTGAAATATTCAACATATAGCCTTGCACAACATAGGAAAAAACTTATAAAGTTCAAACCACTTAATTCCCAAATGCTCATAACAAAAACCCTAGGCTTCTCCAAAGGTTTTCCAAGGGTTTCTCTAGGAAACCTAGGGGTCTTAACCCTTGAAACCCATGCAAATAACCCTTCCTCACTCTCAAATAAAAGGAATCAAAATCCGTGCCCAATGACCTCCTCTCATTCTCATTGAATGTACATCCGTGCCTTGTACCATTACACTAGTGAAATGGGTGGATTTCATTGCTGGTCTTAGCTTCAATGTTCCTTATCTTTTAATTTTAAGATCATTCTCTATATTATCCTACATTTTGGTACACAATGTACCTTCTTGGAAGGGTAAAACTTTATTTGTATGCAACAGATCTCCTACCTCCATCTCAAAAAAGTAAAAAGCTAGATTCATCTTCTACTTGCAATAGAAAGGGGAGCAATCTCCATATATTTTGTGCTTGACTTAATCTTTTTATAGTCCCTTTTAAATACAAATGCATTTGATTTGTATTTGGTGGTTTTTAACATGATCAATGAAAGTACGAGAAAATACTAGCTCCTCATTCCTTCTCAAGCTAGAAGGACTTATATCAATCGTTTAAAATTCCCTCAAACATAATGTTCACCTATTTTTGCAAATATCGTTTTTTTAATCATCCTTGATTTCTTCTAAATTCAACTTTGATACATTTCCTTGTTCTTTCACATCAATTCTTCATCAAAATCTTTGATCTCGAAGACTTTTTGGATCCAAGGAATAAAATTACATTTTTAGCAACCGGTTGTATATGTTAGACCACTATTTTAAGTGTTTAACCAAGTTCGTTGTTCATCTTGGATTAGTAGGTTCTTTCAAAGAGAGTTAGTGTTAACTATCTTGAATAAACTATTGTTAATACCAAAGATAGTTACATATACTAACTTCAAAGGTCACAAAATCTTTGCAAAAAACAGTAAATCACTTCTCTTTTCTTTAAACAATTCCTTTTAATCCCAAAAATATTTAAGGAACAATATTTATCAGGCCATCAAGATAGTTTATTTCTCTATCTTCGAGCTATTTAATGGATTAAAATGATTTAATTTTTATTTTTTTTAAGATCCAAGTTCTTGTAATAAAATATACCTCTTTATTGGCATCATATTGCTTCAAAGAACGTAGTGACCATTCTCGAATCAATTATTTTCATAGTACAAAGATTTAAAGAAAGATTATAAATCATTCAAAAATTGCATAATCTTGACTTTCAATAGGCTCCTCACTTCAGAAGTTTATCTGCTAAAACTCCCTAAACCTTTTATCCTCAGCTTTCCATATGTACTACATACTCTGAAGTTGGCTATGCATTCTTTTGTGAAAAATGCATCTATTAAGAAAATAAAGAATAGCACTTTCCCAAGCTAAATGTCAACATTATTTCATCCACCATAGCGTAAATATATGGTTCCAGTAAGGAAAGAAATTTACATCTTTGTGAACATAATACCTCACTCTTTGTGTCCTTATCTTTAAGGCTTACTAAGATGTCTCCTATTGGATCTTGGTTCTATATTCTCTCTCGCTATGTGCAACAAATTTTCAATAGGAGTCGATTCTCAGTATCACATATCAAGAAGTTATTTCTCCAATCCATAATACTACATCCTTTAATATTTCCACCTTTCTTATTCCCTCAATGCCCTCTATTCTTTCATGCTCCGGAATGCATCTCTGAAATCCGTGGTACCAAAAACAAGAGAGCCAGAATGAAGGTGTCTAGATCTTATGCGAGTTGATCTTATAACTCAAAGATTTCTTACGTCAACCATTAAACGTTTCCTTGGAATCATTTATCAAACCATAGAAGGTTTGACCCCTTTTACCAATGTCGGTTATTAGGCTTTCTCAAATATCCTTTGTCCAAAATCACTTGAAGTAAGATCTCCTTTGGACCCTTTCTTCAACGATCTTTACCTATTGAATTTGTCTTGGGATCTTTAACTCACCCCTCTTTGAGCTTACCATATTCTTAATTTCTTAAATTATTACTGACGTTCCCTAAACCAGTACCTATTATCTCACGGATAGACAACTATATGTCACCTTGGTGACCTAATAAAGTTCGCATGCATACTTTCTTGATCCACTTTATGCATTATGAAGTACCATACAATGGATATGTTTTAAATTTTTGGCAATTTTTAGGTTTGGTTACTGCAAAATTGAAGTTCTTAAGTGAATTTCCTCCTCTGAATCTCTTACTTTGACTTAAGGTTGTATTTCAAATACAAGGTACTTGATGTCATGTCAGATGAACTCCTTAACTTTCACTACATAATTAAGGAACGTATCTCTCACTTGGAAGTTGATGCTTATAGAATCTCCTGAACCTAGTTGAATAGTCATCAATGTTAACTTTTCTGTTCTTTCGGTCTGACTTAACAAGTCATCAAATATCCTTGACTTCAAGCTTCCATTATCCTTAAATCCATTGTCCCATACTAGTGATTCACATTATTGATAGTGTCAACCTAGATGTGTCATAAAATCGAATTTACACTTTCACCTTAGTGTAGACAACTTTAGGTCTTACTCAAGGCTTATTAACTAAGAAAAATTTGGTTTGCTTCTGTCTATCCAAGAAGAATCAAAATAATTGTAATTTACATCCTTATCAATTCTTTGTTTATTCTTGAAAAGACTTTGAATATTGAGCCTCCATTGAAATACTTCTTTGATCAGATGCAATAAAAAATAGATTCTTCTATGCCATTGGATAATAGAGCTAGTATTTGCAAACTAGATAATATCTTTTGACATATTTTTGCATATATCTCAAAGGAAATTGTTCATGCCTAAGCATTAGTCATATATTTAATCAAATTGGAGCGTTGTTGCTTGTACATAGGGTTGATTGTAGAGCACTAGTATGTAGGGTAACTTACCACCCTGTAATCTTTCCTTTTCTCTATATATGTAATCATTAAGAAACTATTTTGAAGTTACAAATGGATAGTACCGCTTTTCAAAAAACAGGAGAATTATATTATAAAGGAAATGAGTATTTGAAAAGAGAAAAATGAGTCTACCATTTCTTACCCTAGGTTTTGACTTTAAGTAATTATTTTTCCCCTATTACTATGATCACTCTCCTGAATGATCATGTCTTGAAGTTGTTAGGGCCATTCAACTTTATGAAATGTTTCATGATTTTGAATGGTTAACCCATCATTTTTTGTAGTGTTTGATATCGACATTAGCATATCTTTTGGATATCATTCCATCCAAATTCTCATTACCGCCAAGTTATGTTGAATAAAAAGAGAAAAATATGTTGAATTCTTCGCTTAATTCCTTGGCCTTGTTGATCATGCATGTCATGGCTTTGATGGAACTTTGAGAATCCATAATGAGGGCTGTTAAGCTTACATTTTTCTTCTATCTTGTGTTAGAATTTGTTGGATTTTGGTCTAAGCCAGCATATATAAAGAGGTATTTTCCTATCTTAAACTTTAATTAAACTTAACCCTTCTCTTAATCTATATAAACATACATATGCAAAAACCATTAACTGTTTTTTATACATGGTGAATGCCAACAACACACACCTTTGCTTGAAGATGTTTAGCATGCATAAGTATCAAAATTCGAACCCCATTTTCAAGCACGCATGGAGTTCTTACTTGAAAAATCATTATATGTATAAATTTATGGTCAGAATTTCCACTCATGATTTTAAATTCAATAATAAGCTCACATTTTTCGTTAATATTGATGCCATGCTTTGAGGAATGTTAAATGTTCAATCTCTAATCATCTTTTGAAGGATACTTCATTTCATGGTCATGAATAATGCCTATAATGCACCATTTAGATGATTCAATGTTTGAATCATTCGAGGTGTATGTGGATCTCACCTATCTCTGTTGAAATGCATCTTTTCCTGCATTATTTTAGCATGGAAAAGAAAGTAAACATAAGTGAAAAATTTGGAACTAGTATTTATCTCTAAGATATCATTTGGAGCGTTGGACTATTTTGGTTCTCCATCATTCTTGATTTGCATTTTATACTTAATTGTTTCCAGTGTATGTATGTATGTTTACCAAAACTCTAATCATGTGTTTATCTGTACTTAATTTCATTCATGGACAATTATACATAAAAGGTTTATTTATATTCTCTTGTATGCTCAAACATGCCCTTACCCTTCTTTAAATAGGGAAAAGTATCCTGAACTCCTAAAGAGGAAAAATTAATAGCTATTTCTTGGGATACAGATCATGCAAGCTTGCCTCTATAGAAGATGTGTTGTCCCTAAATATTGTTTTAAATTTGAAGATTTGAATTAAATATAAAAGGAATAAAACATTACATGTGAAGCCTATTTGCTTGCGCTAGCCTCTTATGTGGCAAACCTAACTCACACATAACGTTCAAGCTCTGCAAAAGAAAAAACATGCGATGTTTATGTACCTCCAAAACAATCAAAACCAACATTTTTAGGGTATAAATGATTGCATTTCAAATATGCATATTGAGAGACAACTTATGAGCTCACCAACGAAGATACCTGGAATAGAGAAACAACTTGCGAATAAAGATGGCCTGAAAGTAAAGAGTTCAACTTGATTCGTTAAGTAGATGCATGGAGAATCCCCATTATGGATTTCCATCGACCTTGTGATCTTCAAATTGTCTCATACCAGCTTTCATAAGGACTCTTTGCATTCTTCTCTATCTCATATTCTCCATATCGAATTTTAATTTATAGTTTTTGGTCATCTTCTTTATCCTAAAATCTTGTAAGCTCATCCAAAGACTAAAAGTTCAGATTATTATCCTCCCTCTATTTGAACTTTCTTGCCCCTCTTTTTCTAATCAAAGGATGGGATTTTGCTTATTTTTGTAAACAGACTACCGAGAGTATTTTATACCTTACCACAATACATCATAGACAAGCAAACCTTTTTCTGTCTCTCGTCTCTCTTGCATTCAAGGCTTCAAGGGTAATAAAAACAAAGCTCCATGTATTGAAGACCCAAATTATAAATGGCTTTTCTCTTTTATAATGAGACATCTTGACATGACAATGAGGAGACATTTTGAAATGCTCAAGTAGTAGTACGAGTTCTTTATATGCACCCAAAAATAAAAGACCTTTAAGTCCTCCCATACCTTAAGATCTTGGGCAAGATAACATGATAGATTATACCCTACATTTAGTATGTTCTTATGAAATCTTTGTTATATGCACATAACTTTAAATATCCACAATGATCATCCTCGTTTTATGTATCCTTAAATCTCACATTTCATTAAATATGGAACTCTCCTACCTGGATACTATCCATGATAGCTGGAGTGATTGTAATTCAGAAACCCTAATAATTGTGTTCTTTTTAATTCTTATATGTACCTTTGCGCATAGGGCAGTAAGTCTCTATAGCTTGCTCAATCTTACTAATCAACTGGATGCATTATGGCGTGTCTTGGATCCAAATAAACAAATCCGTGTTCTCAGGATTTTTACCATGTGAATATGAAACTTGAAAGCCGTACAAAAACCAAAATGTTTGGTCGATTTAAATGATATTAATCATGCAGACTTGCCTTTAAATACGTTTTTAAATCCAAAACCTTGTTTTCGATTAAGCATTCCATTTTTTAGGACATGGAATTTAATTAAAGAAAAAAGGAATAAAGTGTTTCATTTCAAGATCAAGAAAGATGCGAGTCGTGTTCACGAAAATTCCCATCTACAAAGCTGGAAAGATCACGATAATGGCCTTAGTCATCACCTATCGCTTTTCTCGGCCTCCTTTAGATGTCGGAACATTGAATGATGCTCTTAGGTGGCTGGTTGTATGACAGGAAAGAAAACTTCCAAGCTGTACAAATGCGAAAAATGCGATATGTTTGTACCTTCTAAACAACAGAAAAATCAGTATTTTAAAGTGTGAATTAGTAAGGAATATCATATCAACTTTGAACAAGAGGGAGAATCTACAATTTCCTTTTATCACGTTCTTCATGTTTAATCTGATCTGGAAGAGGTTCAACAAGACTCTATCTTTCGAAATGAGTTTGTATCAATGAATATTTATTATAGCTTAGTGCAAAGAAAAAGCAATGCATTAGACAATTCGGAAATGCTGAATCTATAAACATGGAAGCCACAAACTATATATCTTTGCGCAACGATGATAAAAAATTTACAAGGTGTTCTTGCATCAAGTTTTAGGACATCGAACCAAGCCACAGATTGGACTATTAAAAGTAGCGTTTTTTAAGGAGCAAGGTCGGCTTCGAAGGTTCGTTTCTTGATTGGCAGGGAGGCCCTTCCGCCGAAGGGACTAAGCTGGAAAAACAGAAGAAAATTAAAAGTTATTCTGACATGTAGAAGCAATTCCGAAATTCATGGTAACCTAAACAACAAATGGTGAACTAGTTAACGACACCTAGGTCATGCAGTTAAGCAATTCATCTTCAGTGAAGGCTCAAGTTCAACTCCGTACTCTGTGCCTGTTGGAGATCTCCCACACCTTGATGGTATGCATGACATCGGGCTTTCATCTGCGCGGACTAAGCCATGTGTCTTCGCTTGAAACGTCTAATTCCATGCTCTACCTTAGTGGGCTTTCGTGCTTTATAATCCTAGAGGTGCGAAAGATGTTAACCATGCTTTTGGGATAGAGGGATCCCATGGATACTAAGCCTACCTTAGCTTGCACTTTCATTGAATTCAACCTAATCCAAAAGACTCGGATTATGTTAGAATTAAAGAAAACAAATGATGAAGTGATTCGTTATGCGTTATGTTTAGGATTGATCTACAAACTTAAAGGTATATGCACTTATTTCATAATAATCGTCATGTTTTGCACTTATTCTATGCACTTATTTCATAATAACGCATTATGCATAGCATAATGCGTTATGTTATGCACTTATTTCATAATAATCGTCAAGGATGAGGGAGAACACTAAAGCCACTAATAAAATTTGCGGTGAAATGCAATGCTGCAAAAGATTTCATGCATGGAGAGAGAGAGAGAGAGAGAGAGAGAGAGAGCATTACACAGCTCCCTATCTATTATCGAAAAAGTGCCATGCTCTGGAAACAGGTCCAAAGAAATCTTTCCATGGATCAAGACATCAGCTGAAAAGAAGTGCTGCTTTGTCGAATGATTGGTTGCTCGACATCCCTTTGGAATATCATCAAGGGGAAAGCCCTCTGAGGATTCTGGAACAGAAAGAAATATGGTAGAAATCTCAAGGAGGGCTTGTGACAATGCCAAGCCTCATATGGAGTGATAGACTAGAGTGATTTAGTGTGACATCTCTTAAGTACATATGCAACACACATAACAACCTCAAGATAGAACCTATTTTGGTAAAACCTGACTCTTGACGATACATCTCACCATCTCCATCAGTGATCTGCTCTTCCATTCACCAACTCCATTTTGTTCAGGTTCATATGGCAGTCTACACTGATGTTTTATCCCATGTTTAGCCAGAAATGAATTAAAGTTAGAAAAAATATATCCCCTCCCCCTCCCCTCTATCAGAATGGAGGGTGTCCATTTTAGATGCTGACAAATTTTGAGCTAAGACCAAAAGCTGTTTGAGGCATAAGCTCTTTAGAGTTTTCTTTGAGTGGATATACCCATTCATGCTAGAAGAAATCATCAATGAAATTCCCAAAGTAAAGATACTTTCCAAAAGAAGCTATCTGCATAGGATCACAAACATCACTATGTACAATCTGCAATTTTTTAGTAGCTCAAACTAAACCATTTTTTCGGAAGGATGAATGTTGCATTCTGCGCAAAATATAACCTTCACAAACATGTTTACCAAGTGCCTCAAGCTTGGGCAAAGAGGACACCATTTCAGGTTTCTAGAGGCATAGCAAACTAACTAAATTCAGATGACCAAAGCGTGCATGTCTTGCATTTGACATAGCCTAACAAGCATGTACTGCACATGCTCAATCATTGAAAGATTTTTCATAGTCTATGAGCTTATACAACCCACAACATAAAATGTCAGAAGCAATAATCATATCGCCATTTGACAGATCATGAACTGTACATCTGCCATCAAAAAATTTCACAACCAAGACAATCTTCAAAAAATTTCAACCTCAATATCTGAATAGTCTTTTGCATTTTCTCTTTCCCTTTCTCCTTTCCCTTGCATAGTCTTTTGCATTTTCACTCCAATGATGTTTCACGTGTAGGAAAATCATGTGGACCATAATCTTGGATTGCGTCATGATCAAAATTTCTATGACTTGTTTCTTACTCATTATGAACATTATGCATCAAATCATCCATTTCATTTCATTTCTTTGGGTGCATACCATGAGACATTCTCATCAAATCTAATGTCTCTACTCACTATATATTCTTTTGCACTTGGATTATAGCATCTTTATCCCTGCTTCTCTTATGACTATCCAACAAATATGCACTTTTTAGATTTGGGCTTAAACTTGTGTCCCAATCGACTAGGTACATGTGCATAGAAAATACTCCCAAATACTCATAGATAGCTCACATTTGGCTTATGCTTCCATATTCTCTCGTAAGGAGTCAAATCATGAACCATTCCTATTGGAGCTTTATTTATGACATGTACGGCCATATGAAAATCTTATGCCCAAAATATATGTAGCATTCTCTTTTCCTTTAACATGGCTCCAGCAACCTCTTCAATCACACGATTCCTGCATTCTACAATAACATTCTGCTATGGTATATATCTACAAGAAAGTTTCCTTTTGTTTCGGTGAGCACCAAGATATTGATCAAATTCCTTTGAAGGTTATATTCTGTGTCTATGCCCAAATGCTTCCCAACCATTTTCTTGAATTTGAGAATGCACTCAAAAACTCCATTCTTGTGCTTCAAAAAATATATCCATGTGTATCAGCTATACTCATGAATGAAAATCAAAAAGCACATTGAGCCACTAACTTATTTTGCTATAGGAGGTCCAACTACATCACTATGAATCAGCTCTAAAGGTCTCTTTCTATGCATTTCTCTTCTTGGAAACTTCATATGTTGATGATTTCCAAATGCACATGCTTCACTTATTCTTTCAAAATTTAAATAACCAAATCATGGTAGTCCATGCACTAACGTTTGCTTCTCCATAGACTTCAAATTCCTCAAATTGATATGCCCAATTAGTTTATGCCATAATTTAGCTATATAGAAGTCCCCATTGTTCTTGGCATACATATTCTCATAGAGAGGTGTTTGCATGCCAAACGTGGACAATCTACCCATTTTTTCTCAATGAGTAAGAAATTTTCCTCTTTTGCCATACATGAAATGATGTATGAAACAACCATGCTTATTAAAGATCACTTGCATATCTTGATCCGCTAGTTGACCTATTGAAACTAAGTCATTTTGTAATGTTAGGCACATGTAAAACATTACTAAATGTGTTTCTGACAACATTCTTTTGTCCTAGTGGTACATTTCCAACATTGTTAATCGTGTAAACTATCATGAGTACTTGCGACATACTCTTTAGTCTTCAAAGTCTTTTTAAGCTCAAACGAATCTCCGATGCTTGTTATATGATTTGTGAAACTGAGTGTATGTACCAACTCATATCATATCTAGGCTTAGACATGCTATTTAACACAGCCTCCATTGCAGACATTATATCTTTGTCATAATCTCTATATGAAGTTACAACAAAGAAGTTTCCATGTGACACATAAGAGCCTCTACTTCTTTCCTCTTTTGCTATTATGCTTATGATAGCAATCCTTTTCAAAATTGCCATACTTTCTGCAATGGTAATTGTTTCCAAGTGCTTGCGATCTTTCTCTACCTCTTGAATTTTATCTACGTTTACCTCTTACCATATCCATCATGTTTATAGCTCCAGAGATTAAATGACCATGACTAGAACCTCTTTCTCAATGTTGAAAGAATGCATGATCTCTTGAGTTCCTACTTCCTAATGCATTTAAACCAAGATTCACTTACTAGCCATCATGATATGTGGGATAATGCTCTCAATAATACATATTGAAATCCAATGGAAAACCTTTCTAGAATTCTCTACCCATATTTTATATTATTTTTGTTGATAGGACACTCATCTTCTCCAATTCCCTAGTTCCCAAACTTCTTTCCCTATTAGAAAATTCTCCATCCTATGGACCATATGTGGTAATTCTGTTTGTTAAGGTTATGGCCCACTGTTTGTGCAATGTTGTAACCAATTTCTGCAAGTTAAGCAATTCTCTATGCTATGGAAATCTTATGGCAAGATCTAGAAAAAAATTGATAGCATTTTGACTGTATTTATTGGTAGATTCACATATATAACCTCTTGGAAGAAATTTTCGGAGAGTATCCTTTGTCTAGTGTGTATATGATCCAAATCAACCATAATAAATCCACTTCAAGACACAAACTCTAAGTGAAGCATGAAAATAAGCACATAGCATAAGAAAATTGTCTCAGACATGAGGCCACAATTTCATAAATCCATCTCCTGATTGATACACGAGATCTTTAGACTATCTTCACTTTGTTCTTCCACCTATATCACCAAGGTATCTCCAAGAAAGGAGTATACCCCAGTTAAAAAGCTCACCATGTCCATCCGTTTTTGTTTAACTCAAGTTTTTTAGCAGGGTAAATATAACCTCAGAAGGTGCATGAATTGTTCAAATTAAGGGCCCACAAATCCATACATATTTCTCATAGTGTGTGAGGTATTTCTATTCAAGGACCCACAAAGTGTATACCTGACATTAATTGCCACATGCACTCGAAATGAAAGAAATGGAAATCAAATATGTACCTGAGATAAAAAACACAAACTTGCATATCAAGTTTCTAATAAGCTTTCCTCCCAGAGTCCAATTTATTTTTTGGTTGCCACAAAATCCTGGATTTTCCAAAGAAATTTGAACTTCTATACTAGAGAAGGTGGAATCATGAATCATGTGTGTGAAACTACCTTTGTCTCCATGTATGTGTTAGGATTCTGTTCTACTCAGGGAATAGCCCTTTGTCAACCACCTTTCCAAGAAGGCCATGTGCCAACCTTGTCATCACCTACTTCATTTAATGACAAAGGCCTTCACCCTTACTATATAAATATGCACTCTCTTATTGATAATGACAAGGCACGTTTCTTTGTTTCATGTTCGCGCATTCTGCGGCCATTGTCAATCTGCATTGCTTCTTTGTATGAGTTGGTTTCAAAGCTCCAATAGCATCGCTAATGGGGGCTTCTACATCTTCCATCAAGAGATGACAGTGTGCCTTGCTGTTATAGAGAACTACCCTCTCTTTCAGCGCTTCTCCCATCTGCTTGCATGAAGATGTTAGCCAATTCATCCAAGACTTTCTTGGGAAATCACTCTATGCAACTGTATTTGGCAGCAAGAATTACATCAACAATGTTCTACTCAGCTATGCTTCCATCAATAATGTTTATATGATTGATCAGCTCAAGCACATGGTTCTGGACAAGACCAAGCAGCAACTTTGAAGAATCTATGATCTTTCAATCCGAATGATTCTTGTTTCCAACATTGGACCCATAGGCTATATACCATCAGAGCTTGTGAGACAACCCAACACGAATGGGTAGTGTTTGAGCAACGAAGCATGTCTCTTAGTATATGCCAAGAGATGCAGTGCTAGTATTAGACACTCTAAGTTCTTAAACCTTGATCATCCTTGTCTTTCGCCATTGCCTCTATGTCAACTTACCGATTGCCATCTTCTACTAGATTGCAATTTTTGTTGCTACTTGGGAATTGTGCATTCTCGACACCATAGTCACAGTAGTTCTACTAACACCCATACTAGTGGCCACTTTGGTGACTCAAAGATGTGATCAAAATCACCATCGTCAAGGGCAAGGAAGGCTTCATCAACGTCATTTAGAAGGCAGGGGCGATACACCTCGATAAGGTGGATGGTACGTCTCTTACTGCCAGTGTCGTCAACATCATCAATGTCCTTATGCCCACGTGAGCAGGAGCTCTAGGTCCAGTGCTAACAGGTAAGTTAATTCAAGCCTGACAATGTTTTCCCCTTTGATGGAGCATTCAACAAACTTCTTACGGCTGCACTTCGCAACCTCACGAGTGTGTAGCGAGTAGCATTACTAGAATTTCACTACCTCACAACATCGTAATAGACTCAAAAGCTCGATGTCCTCAATATTGTAGAAAGCACTCTTGCTAGCAGCTCCAGTGATGGGAACTACCAGTTCAGGAGCATAACCTATTTATTGGAAAGTGCTAAATCGGCACTTGCCAAAGTGGTAATAGTCTTCATTGTCAACATTGCTTCTATCTTAGTTATGAAATAAACCCAAGCTTTTATAGCTCTTTAATATATCCTAGATATCTAGGTTTTGAGCTAGCACTCCTTGTATAGAGTATTTACATTTTTCTTTAAATAATGTGATTAGACATTTTTTATTAAAAATTATCAGTAAGAGCTTCCCAACATAATGGATTTTGAAGGTGTAGACAAGTTTCTAGGTATAAATGTTCACACTAAATGAAAACGGAAGGTTTTCTAATGTGCAAAAGGTGTATGGAGCTTCGCCAATAAGGCTCCACCTACTAAGGGAGAATTAGAAGAGCTTATTCAAGCAGCCAAGACACAATGTCAAATTTGCGAAGAGCAAGCCTTCAGAATCATCATCACTGCACTGAATGACAGTTATATACACTATGGATGAAGAAAAAAATGCATATGACGCTTGGCAAACATTGGAGAATATCTTTAGTGCACATGCAAAGCAAAACAAAATGACATTGAAAATGCAATTGTATCGGCTTTCCCTTAGTCCCAACAAGGATATATCTTCCCTAATAAATAGGATACAAAGTATAGTAACCCAATTGCATTCTCTTCAATGTCTAATCCTTCATGAGGAAAAAATAGCAATACTTCTAAAAGCCCTTCCCAACTCGTTTGTAAACATTGTTACTATCTTGAAGGAGAAAGATCTTATTCTATCCCTAGAGGATATCATAAACTCTTTACAACAAGAAAGGGTTGAAAAACCAAAACGCCCTAGGGATAGGCTTCTAGCTACATAAAAAATGTGTAGCATATGTGGACGGAATAATCATGTCGCTAAGGATTGTTTAAGCAAGAGGAAATGTACGTTTTGTGGAAAAACAGGATAGTTACCAAGCAACTGCTTCAGGAGATCAAAGGAGATCAAGAACTGGACCAACTTTGCCGAAAAAACTTCGGATTCTTCAAGGAAAATAGGAAAGGATGTTTTAGGTTTCTAATATGGTAACGTTATTGTGAGGTACAATGAGGCATGCCCTATGTGGTATTCAACTTGTTTTCCTATGCTAGGAAAACGAGGGGGAATCGAAACTACCTTTGTCTTTATGTATGTGTCAGGATTCCGTTCTACTAAGATAACAACCTTTCGTCAGCCACCTTTCCAAGAAGGTCATGTGCCAACCGTGCCATCACCTACTTCATTTAATGAACAAGGCCTTCAGCCTTACTATATAAATATGTACTCCCTTATTGATAATGATCTTACTATATAAATATGTACTCTGTTATTGATAATAATAAGACACATTTCTTTGTTTCATATCCATGCATTGTATGGCCATTTTCAATCTGCATTGCTTCTTTTTAACAGTGTGGTTATAACTTTTTTCTTTAACTATTCCACAAGCACAACAATATTCTTGTCAATGCCTTTGTTCACTGCGATAAGATTGGCTCATATTGTGAATCGTATTCAGCAGTCCGTATCATCTGCATTTTACTACGGGAAGAAGAAAGCATGAGTGAGAGAATCATAACAAAGCATCATAAGGGATCGCATAGCATGCATATGAAATACAATGGCGTCCTTGGTTAGAGCATCCACCATCTTAGCTCCCAATGTCATTCTTTCCTCTATTTGCTAGAACAGGTGGAATTGCCTTGGAACAGATGAAAGTATCTTGAAATCTACTGGGCTACGCTCGTGCATGTTTATTCCCTTCAACAGACGCCATACCCTATCACCGATATTCCGTTGTAGCACCGGTGGTCTCCCTAGAAAAGGTGCAAGTCCAAAAAAATTACTTCACAATATGGGGATCACCAAAGTGAGCATGGGAGGTCATTCCTTTATTATCAAGCTTTTTGCCTTTTCCTTTTCCATTGTTACTTTTACTTTTATTTATCTAAAGGGCATAGAATTAATTGCCTTTTCTATTCTCATTTTTTGTCCTAAGTTTTACCTCATGATTCAATATTTGTCCCATGAGTGTCTTGAAATATGGCACCATCGTATGGATGTACAAGTCCATGGCACAAGTGAATGATTCCTACTTGTTATCAGCTTTGATTCCATTGATCACTTGCCTCACAAAATGTTCTCGATCAATAGTCTCTCCAATGTCCATCTTGGTGAAAAAGTCAGTGACATTTTGCTTTGGCATCTTCTTGAGTGATGTGAAATCCACCCACAATTGATGCATTCGTGTCTCTCCTTTTGCAAAACAAGGAATCTAGAATAAATAGGAGTGGTTGGACTGAGAGAACACAAGCAATTGCTATCTCACAAAAAGTGAAAAGAAAGTATGGTTCAGCTTTGAGTTCATTAGAACCAAAGCCTCAACCTTCCTCATGCACCCATTTCCCTAATGATGCTGATCTGCAAAAGAAGAAGAGATGCAAATATTGTCGAAAGGATGGTCACATTATTCATGATAGATATCAATGGGGTTGAGTGCAAGACGGATGAAGAAAGTAGTATGTTGATGGTCAATCACTTTACCTAGATTTTGGGATTTCCATGCCTCTTTCTCCAAATAGGTGTGATAACATATCGACCATTAGGAGAGTCAGAACCAAAAGAATTCCACAAAATATGAAGCCTCTTCTTGAAGCCTCCATTATTGGATGATGAAATTTTTGAAGTCATTGATTTTCTTCCTAAAGCCAAAGACCTAGGGTTGGATGGACTTCCGAATGAGTCAATCAAGACCTTCAAGCACGTGTGACCACTCCATTATGTTTCGTGTGGCAATAAGTCATCTCTTTTGGTGCACTAACCGAATGTCTAAATGAATTCATTATCAAATTTATTCACAAAGAGGTAGCAAAAACATGATTGAAAATTGGTGACTGATTGTGATGTTACAAACCCATTAAAAGATCGTCTCTAAGGTTATTGCTAATCTAATTTCTTCTCACTTAAAAAACTAGATCAATGAGGTTAGAAAGGGGTTCATCAAGGGGAGCTTCATCCTCAAGGTCATCATTCATGTTTGGGAAGGACTAATGTTTCAAGAAGAATCCACTCAAGATGTCCTTATCATTAAGATTGACTTTGACAATGCTTATGAAAGACTCAAGTGGGACTTCATTCTCCAATCCTTGAAAGCCTTGGGCTATATCGAAAAATTCACTTCGATGATCTCAACATTGTTGGGAAATGCCTCAACTGCCCCTTTGCCCCTCCTCCTTTTTCAATCCATGTCAATGGGCCCAACTGCCTTGTTAAGCATCATGCATGCTTAGTTCTTATTCAATTCCTTTATCTTTCTCTCAATCAAGGCTAGAGGATCATGAGAGCCTTTTCACATGACACAAATGCTTTTGTCATAATGGTCCCGCCAACATTAATACCTTTTGGTGGTGCCGAAATGCATTTTGTGAGCCACTAGGCTCCAGAAAAGGCCACTTTAAAACTACTTTCAAGGCTCTTGTTATTGGGCTACACCTCAAATTCTTGTTAAACATGCTTGTAAGTTGATCCCAAGGGACAAATATTTTGCCTCTTAGGTATTCTAATGTGAGTTGATATTTTGATGGCTTAGCCATGGAGTTGGGTTTTTTTCTAAGATCTATGATAAGTTTCTTTACAAGAAAGGTATGTAGATGAACGTGCCAGGGTGTGCTATGGTGGTTAACACGTTCCGACTTTCTTTGATTATTTAGTTTCTCTCTTGATGGAGAGTGAAGGACCACGAGATTGTCTAATTGGAAACAACTTGGAAAAATATTATGTGGTTAAGAGACCGTAGCAAAAGGGGGGTCCCCAAAATGAAAAGGGTTACATCCATAAGGCAAAAAGATAAAGGTGGTTTGGGCATTCTAGCCATTGAAGGAATGGCCGACACGTTGATGGCAAAATGGTCAGGTAACATATGCAGCAACAAGGAAGCCTCCTGGTCCATATTGATTTTTAGAAACAAAAGTGTTCTTATGTAGGATAGAAGTGTCTAGATCTTCTCACTCTCATATTCTTCCCCTATGTGATGACTCCGAGATGCTCGAGCTTAGTGTGCTCTTGGTGAGGATGTTGAATAAGTTAAAAGAATATCCAAAGTTCAATGAATATTGGAAATGGGTTGTTGGTCTTATACAAAATGATTGGATGTGGCTCCTATCAAGGGTATCAAAGGTGTTGATACTTGAAACATCCAAAAATCTAGGAAGATTTGGAACAAAGGGGTCCATTTGTGGAAGCACCTATGGAATCAAGGAACATGCCAATGGATTAGATTTGAGGACATTGACTCTGAAAGGAGAGTGGACTATGAAGTGTGGTGCTTGGTATGAAGTATATTCAGTGCCTGGGAGTGCCCAAAAACCTCGCTCCTTATTGAGCATGACTCCCCTCAAGTTGAGGGTCTATAGTTGCACAATGACAATATTTTTAATAAAACTCCAACTCAAGAAGAATGTGGACTTTAAGTGACATTTAATACAAGATGTTGTGGATTGGGTAAGTTCTAGGTGAGCATTTAAGTTCCAATCCCTTTGGCATGCCCACATCGAGATGAGAATATGTATTTCTTATATGGCAAATCCTTGACTAGGGAATTCGGCTCAATATAAAAGCCAACAAAACTGTGGAGTGAGTGAGTGGTGTAAATGGTATCTTTATGGCAATGAGTACTTGGGACACCTCTTATTTTTATGCCCCATGTCAATGTCACATTAGCATGCTCTTGAGAGAGTCATGTTGCATTGGGGAGAAGTCAACTGGAAGAGGGTGTTATTGGTTGAAGTGGTCAGATATTCCTCAACATTGTGGAATACTATAAGAGGCAAGGCCCTCTAGTAGATGTGGAAAGAAAGATGTGTTGCCAACTTTGGTAGCCCTGCTATAAACTGGTCGATCAATAAATATCTTCTCCTTTTAGGAAAAAGAATTTACAATTGTAAGAAGTCCTTGCCTTTTAGACATCATAGAATGTTATTGCTTGAGAGGAACAAGATTAAAAGCAATTGGTTCCCCATCAAGGGGATGAAAGAAATATCAAACTTGTTTGTAATATACTATATTATATTTTAAGCAACCTCTCCTTTGTGGGATTTGGGGGACCCCATGTGTTCCAGGTTGGGTCACTTGTATAGTTTTTCTTTTTATCAATTAAACTTTGGGAGACTATGCTTTTGCCGGACTTCCTTTTAAAGAAAAAAGACATTGAATATTGATATGAACAGAACAAGTTAGACACTTCTACTTTAAGAAACGTAATCCACTTCAGACATAGAAATAAACCGTTGCTTCTAAGAAGCATTTTCGATATTTTTATCAGGAAGAAGAAAGAATCTTAAAACCACCATATTCTATCCCTTCCTTTGACGGTATACTGCTAGATTATCGAGTGATTGAATTGTGATCGGACATCCTCCAGATGTGAAACCAAAAGTGTAGCTCCTCATCCTGCTAAGATCTTGGATCTTGGATCTTGTAGCATATTCTCCTATTCTTCTCACATACCATCTTGTTCGTTAGTTAGTTAGTTACTTAGTTAGATAATACGCATGGATGTATATATAGTGTGTCATTTTTGTCTAAAAAAAAATAGAACTCGTCCGTTTGCCCGAACGATGGAAACTGCAGTCAGTAGTAAACTTGAACATTCTTGTAACTTGATTCAGCTTCTTCACCCTCACGATCAGACCATTGTAAAACATTTTGAAGCCTTCTCTCAAGGCTTAACTCATATCTTGATTACAAAATACTCTAACCTGTCATTTCATATACGTATGAACTAAAATATTCTGATGATACTTCATCCTTTTCGGTTATACAAATGAGGTGAAATGGGATGAAATATTGGTCATGCATATATACTTCGTGATCTTACCTGATCTAGAACTTGTGCCTTTCTTCTAATGCTTGTAATTGTACTTCCATTGTCATTAGAGGACATTGCACGAAATCAGCCAATCTGTCAATAACTAGCTCACGAGATTTTCGCTAGCTGATCCACTTTAGCCCATTACTTATTGAACTGCTATTCTAAGATATCCGTAACTGAGAAGTGAAAACCAGTTGAATAATATGAAATCTCAATGGTCTTAGACGATATATCTTATACTAAAGTAGAGAACCAATGATGCATTTGTTTGATGGAAAAAAATGTTAATAGTGTGAAACTAAGAGGCCAATTGAACAGTCGAATTCAATAAAGAAAAAAAGAAATAAGTTTTGCATGTGAAGATCAAAAGAGGGTACCAATCGTTTTCATAAACATTATTGCTCAAAAACTGGAAAGATCAAGAAAGGGTGCCAATCGTCTTCATAAACATTCATCAGCTATCGCTTTTCATAACCGTTGAACACTGCTGTTGGGTGGCTTGTTTTATGACTCAAAAACAGATTTCAAGCTCTACAAATCCGATAATTTGGATATTTTTGTACCTTTTGAATAATAAAAGTCCAGTATTTTAATGTGTGAATCGTTATAGAATAAGATCTCATGTGTGAACAACAAGAATCTAGAATTTCTACATTGGGAGGACGTCTTCGGAAATGAGTATGTATCATACTTCTAGTGTGCATCAATAGATATTTATCATCCATAGTTGTTTCCCTTGGAAAAATTAGGAACCCTTTTATTGATATGTGTACCGAGCCATGTCAAGAAGTTCGCTCCATTCTCTGGAAGTTCCATCCGTCGTTCGCAATACTATTGATTTTATTGTTTTTTCTGTCGCATTTGCTACCCATCGACTCTCTGATGATTGAATATGTAACCTGATGGACTACAATAAGCCCAGACAAATGAATCATTTTTAGGGTATTTATTATAGCGGAATCCAAGAATGAAATGTAATCGACACTCAAGCAATGCTTGCTCTATCGTCATATTTGCAACCACTGAAATGTGCATGAGACTCGAGGACATCGAACTATGAAGACGAGACTATTGACGCTGATGTTTTTTATGTAACGTGTCAGCATGTGTGGAAGGTCAGCATGTGGAAGGGTCAACATGTCAGCTAATAACGTTTAATAAAGCGTTCAACACGTGATAAGGCATTTTCTATAAAGAAAGTATTCCCGATTGAGAAGGCTAGATGAATTAAGGTTTTTGGGGAAAAGACATGTTTCATAATGAGGTATACGTATGACAATTTTCACGAGTAAGTGATTTCCATATTTAGATGAAGCACTAATTGTGTACTGGTATGTGCAGCTACAGGTTCAATGGATATTTGATCTATTATTATTCATCCAGAAGTCCAAAGCAATTGAATCTATGCCCATTTATAGCTTCCTTACTTGTAATATTTTTGTTTCACGTTGAAACCATTTGGAGAACATCTATATGGCATTACGGTGACTTTAGAGCTCTACTGTCACTGGCGAAGTATTTGCCGAAAATGGACAGGACTGTAATCAATATAGTCATATTGCTTGTGTTTTTTTGAAAGATGGCTGGTTAAGATAAATGATCTCTACAAATAAACGTGAAAGGTTATAAGTTTTTAATTGCTGAGAGATGCTTCTACATAGATGTGATTGGTTATCCTATTTTTGAAGTTCATTATGATTGAACGTGCTGGTGAATATCAATACCTCTACAAGTACGTCATCATTGGATCAACCTATCGCAAAGAATCTCCACAAATCATAACATGCGTCTACTATACGCATAATTATATATAGTTGAAGGATTCGAATTGAAGAAATTATACTTGAAGGATATGTCAAGATGCGTTAGAGATCAAAAAATGTATAGTGTGCACATGATAATGCATACTTGAAGGATTCCAATTGCAAAATTTATCTTAGAATCATTACACATGTGAATGCTCATCAACATAACTAAAAGACATGCCAAAAGTGAAGGTTCATTATTTGTAGGCTAACTTATTATCAGCTGTAGGAAAAACAAATATCTATTTTTAGAGGTTTTAGATAGTTCTGAAACTCCAGTTTTATGCACAAAAACTAAAGAAAAAATGTATTTATCTTTTCCAAGAATGGGATTTCGGATATCATTTGTTAAGTTGAAGGTCTTCAAGATAAGGATCCGATACATTTCTAGACTAATTGTGTCTTCAGTTTTGTAAAGAATTTCTGATAGAATACTCAAGGAATTTCAAATTCAGATTATTTTTGCTCTCCTTAAGCAATTAATAATGCCTCTATCTAGGTGCATTATTGGATAAATTTCTCGTGATTAAAAAGTCTTTAAAACTTATTGAGAGTTTTCTCGAAGGAAACATTCTTGAGAGAACAAGGTTTTCTACATTGTAATTTTCTGATTATTTTTCTTAATTCTTTGATCACGTTGAGATGTCCAAGCCCCATATATATGCATAGTGATGATCTTTTTAATGATTCCTATTTAAGTTGGCGAGGGTAGATCTCGCCCAGAATTTCATAGCCAAATATCTCTATGAGAGTTTAGAACGTGAGAAAATAACTTTTTATTTTTTTAAGATCTATAGTATAGATTGGTACACTTTGTATCAATTTTCATTCATCATATGTTCAAATTTCTTTGAAAGTTTCATCATCTTGAAATCTAATTGAGTTGAATTTAATGCATTCTTTATTTCATGATAGCTATAATGAATTGAACATTCATGAGTCATAGGAATGAATTTTCTGCTACAATTGGAGGGAAGTGGAGACTTATATTTGTCTTTGCTTTTTTTTGGGGTTTCTTTCTCTATATTTTTTTTATGTAGTCAAAAAATTATGTTATCATTTGTTGAAAATTTATGTAAGTTCGATATCATCCACACATCTATGCGGAATATAATGTATGGTTACATTATAAATAAAAATTGATAAGTTCCCAACCAAACTTGGAGGATTTGAAAAGAAAGATTTGAAGTGGCTAACTTTGGAAAACTCCCAAAAGAATTTTCAATTGACAAATCCCTCAACATTTTGGGCGAAATCATTAGGAACTCCAAAAAGGACCCATCTTTTAGATACCATATATATATATATATATATATATATATATATATATATATATATATATATATGTGTGTGTGTGTGTGTGTGTGTATGTGTGTATCTATATATATATATATATATATATATATATATATATATATATATATATATATATATATATATATATATATATATATATATATATATATATATATATATATATATATATATATATATATATATATATATAGATATATATATATATATATATATATATATATATATATATGTCTATGAGTATGCATGTGCATGCATCTTCATTTGCATCCATGTGTATGTGCATGCATATGAATATACATATGTATATGTATAAGTATGTTTTGATGTGTGTATGAGTATGTGTATATGCACTAATGCATGCATGTAGTTCTTTTATGTGTTTGTAGATATGTTTGTGCATACGCACATGTGTATGTGTGTGTATGTTTATGTATGTGTATGTGTATGTGTGTGTATATGCACGTATGTGCATGTGTATGTGTATGTGTGTATATGTGTGTGTATGTGCATGTGCATGTGTGCGAATATCTGTGAGCATGCATGTTCATGTATACGTGTATATGTGCATATAAATGAGTAAGTGTGAGTATGAAATTTAATTAATGAAACTGAAATAATTCAAATGATAAATAAACAATAGAAATTGTATGTACAAGAATTAGCCATATTTTAGGCTCTGTGAATATCTTGAATAACCTAGAGACAGCCCTCATAAGAAAATTCCCAGACTCAAGAAGAATGTGGACTTTCATGTCACACTTAACAAGAGATAGTCTCTGGATTGGTTGGCTCTAAGATGATATTTTATGTTCCATCCTTTTGCCATCGCCTCTTTGAGATAAGAAAAGAAATTCATATGTGGTATATCCTCTAACAGGGAATTTGGGCTAATGTAAATGACAAAAAAAATTGTGGAGCATTTCCTAGTCTAAACAATGCCTTCATGGCAATGAGTATTTGGAACACCTCTTCTTTTCATGACCCAAGTCCATATCATCTCGGGGGCCCTTGGGAAAATCGTGTTGTTGAAGGGAGAAATACTCTTAAAACCACCATATTCTATGCCTTCCTTTCACGATGTACTGCTAGATTATCACGTAATTGAAATGTGATCGAACATCCTCCAGATGTGAAACCATAAGCGTACCTCCTCATCCTACTGAAGTTCTTGGATATTGTACCATATTCTAGTATTCTTCTGACATACCACAATGTTGAACTTTGAAATTAAAAAAAAAATCAGGTGATGGGTCATTTCTCCTTTCATTTTACATGGTTGACAATCTACACTATATATTTTACAGGGTCCTATTTCTCCTCACTACTGCTCGATTATGATCAAGTGTGTATTTGGTGGTTATCTCTCTCTTTATTCCCCTATCCGGAAATTAGGAATGGAACTTGTGGGAGAAGTGTTATTCCCTCCATCAGCCCTTAGTCTCTTAAGGGTTTTACTTGTTTTATTTTCCATAAAACTTAGATACTTCTTAAAGTATGAGAATAATTCATCTTTATGCGTCAAGAAATAAACCATCATCCACCTGCTACAATCATCCGTGAAAGACACATAGTACCTTGAATCTCAGATGCATTGCTCTTTACTACGTCTTAAACATCTATGTGCACAAGCTCCAAAATGTCTCCTTGCATGTACCCCTTCTTTGTGAATCGGTACTTGTGAGATTTTCCAAATTGGCATGCACTAGAATTGTAAATCATATGTATCTTCGAAATTTTTTGTAGCCCTAATCTCCACTAATTTTCTTTTGGGGTTATCTCTCCAATGTTAAAAACTCTCCTATGACAAACCTCTATCTCTAATATGGTTTAAGTACCATAACTAAACAATGCTATGTTCCAAAAAGTTAACAATTAACCTTTTTTTTTTCTCCTTTGCTTATCCTCTTTAAACTTTGATATGGATTATCTACATAGGCTCGATTCTATGTGAGATGTGAAACCAAAAGCGTAGCTCCTCATCCTGCTGAAGATCTTGGATCTTGTAGCATATTCTCATATTCTTCTGACATACCATAATGCTGAACTTCGCAATAAAAAAACAAAAACTCATGTGATCGGTCTACACTATATCGAAGTCATTGCGCTCTCTCTCTCTCTCTCTCTCTCTATATATATATATATATATATATATATATAGATATATATATATACATATACATATATATATATATATATATGTATATAGTTAGTTAGTGTATATATATATATATACACATATGTGTATATATATGTATATGTGTATATATATTTATATATGTGTATATATATATATATACACATATACATATATATATATATATATATATATATATATATATATATATATATATATATATATATATATATATATATATATATATATATATATATATGTATATATATATATAGTTAGTTAGTTAGTTAGTTAGTTAGTTAATATGCATGGATGTACATATAGTGTGTCATTTTTGTCTGAAAGAAAAAGAACTCGTCCGTTTGCCCGAACGATGGAAACCGCAGTCAGTAGTATACAAATAAGGTGAAATGGGATGAAATGAATATATACTTCGTGATCTTACCTGATCTAGAACTTGTGCCTTTCTTCTAATGCTTGTACTTGTACTTCCATTGTCAATAGAGGACATTGCACGAAATCAACCAATCTGTCAATAACTAGCTCACAGGATTTTCGGTAGCTGATCCACTTTAGCCCATTACTTATTGAACTACTATTCTAGGATATCGGTAACTGAGAAGCGAAGACCAGGCGAATAATATGAAATCTCAATGGTCTTAGACGACATATCTTATACTAAAGTAGAGAACCAATGACCCATTGGTTTGATGGAAAAAATGTTCATAGTGTGAAACGAAGAAGCCAATTGAACAGTCGAATTGAATAAAGAAAAAAAGAAATAAGTTTTGCATGTGAAGATCAAAAGAGGGTACCAATCGTCTTCATAAACATTCTTGCTAGTTTGAAAACTGGACAGATCAAGAAAGGGTGCCAATCGTCTTCATAAACATTCATCAGCTATCGCTTTTCATAAACGTTGCACGGTGCTCCTGGGTGGCTTGTTTTATGACTCAAAAACAGATTTCAGGCTCTACAAATCCGATAACTTGGATATTTTAGTACCTTTTGAATAATAAAAGTCCAGTATTTTAATGTGTGAATCGTTATAGAATAAGATCTCATGTGTGAACAACAAGGAACGACCCTCGACAAAGAATCTAGAATTTCTACATTGATCCAGAAGAGCTTCAATAGGAGGACGTCTTCGGAAATTAGTATGTATCATACTGATAGTGTGTATCAATAGATATTTATCATCCATAGTTGTTTCCCTTGGAAACATTAGGAACCCTTTTATTGATATGTGTACCGAGCCACGTCAAGTAGTTCGCTCCATTCTCTGGAAGTTCCATCCGTCGTTCTCAATACTATTTATTTTATTGCTTTTTCTCTCGCATGTGCTACCGATCGACTCTCTGATGATTGAATATCTCACCTGATGGACTACAATAAGCCCAGACAAATCCTTCCTATTTTCTTTCAGCAAGAAGGGTAGAGAGATCTCTTCCTTTGATAAGGGTAATGAATCATTTTTAGGGTATTTATTATAGCGGAATCCAAGAATGAAATGTAATCGACACTCAAGCAATGCTTGCTCTATCGTCATATTTGCAACCACTCAAATGTGCATGAGACTCGAGGACATCGAACTATGAAGACGAGGCTATTGACACTGATGTTTTCTATGTAACATGTCAGCTTGTGTGGAAGGTCAGCATGTGGAAGGGTCAACATGTCGAATCAATTGAGGTGGAACAACGGAAGAAAATTAGAAGGTACTTTGAGATTTAAGAGCAATTTCGAAATTGGCGAAGTGATCGGTGGCACCAAACCATTGGAAACAAGGAAATATCACCAGCGTATGTAGACGAACAGTAGAGCAACCAAGAAATTTTGTGGTGCCACGCCTTGGTGGAAAAATTATCATACATTGAGACAAAACATTACAGGTCTCTTTTTTTTTTCCTACCGGAAAAGTGCATGGTGTGGAAACAAGTACAACGAATTTTTTCAATGATCAACCCATCAGCTGGAAACAAGTGTTGCTTTTTCAAACGATTGCCTGATCGACGTCCTAAAATATGAAGAGTAGAGCCCTCTAAAATTTTTGGGAAATTAAAACTCTGGTGGAACACACAGTGAGTGTTCCATAAAAGAAACTTGCTACTTTTCTTTAATCGAAGAGTCACCCACTATGATAGCTCCCCAGTCTTTAATCACTAGAGGGTGCTTGTGTTAAAGAACGACAACCTTAGATGAAAAAGAATCCCTCCTGAAGAGCATACCTGATCGTCAGAACCAAATTAATCCTTCATAAAACGGTTTTTAAAATTCTATCTCATTTTTACTTCTATTCTTCTTAAGTCGAGACTGAATAGCACTTGATAAAAAGAAAAAAAACTCTTCATTTCACTTGTTCGTACACACTTCTACGAATTTCTTTCCATGATCGTGTAGTGGGATATTAACACTTAGTAGCTTTCTAAGGGTCTTCTTTCACATACTTTTAAATGTAAGATTCGATCTACTCTTTCTCAATTGTTCGATTGAATGTGTACGAGTGTGCCCTCGCATTACACTGATAAACGTATAGATGTCAAAAAAGACGGCCTTGACCATATTCTGCTCTCACATACGAAAAAGTTAAACAAAATGTATTACTCTTCTTTAAATTATTTTAACACGATTATTATCACAAAAAAGGAAATCAACACATATTTGGTGCACTTTTAAAGAATAAAAGCACAGTATTCGAAGGAGAATAATTATCGGATTATTTTAGGCTGGATGAATCAGAAAGAATGGATACTTTTTCACTTCTTTTCTTTTCCTGATAAATGAACTTTAACAATTCTGAAAGCACTAAAACATAATTTTCTTCGGAACATGTTAATCACTCTTTTAAACGATAACAATTTTCTCCAAAAATCAATAATATTGTCAAAGAAACACTGAATCATGAAATGATAAGAAGAAATATGAAACTTCTATTGATAGAAACGCAATGCAAGATCAGAAATAGAACGAAACTTCGTATAAATATGAAGAGAAATATTTTGATGATACTTCATCCTTTTCGATTACACAATTGAGATGGACTGTCGGATAAGCTTTGTAAATCCGCGAATAGCACTATATAATTCTTGCATTTATTTGTTTGAGAACTTCTGCGTTGGCTCCAATGTTTTGTTAACAGGTAGAATCATTGAGCTTTAGGTCTACTTGCACTCGTCCTTCGGTCTGGTTACTAGGTTGAAAACTATTCTTTTCTTGAATGGTACATTCCATCAGCGTTCATTTTTTTTTTTAAGATATCATTTTAAGTAAAGCATTGTATTTTGGGGTTGTATTGGCTACAGTAAAAGAAACAATGAGAAAACTCGGGTAGAACAAACAATGAGTGTTCCATAAAAGAACTCGCTACTTTTCTTGGATAGAAAAGTCAACCACTATGATAGCTCTCTAGTCTTTCATCACAAAAGGGTGTTTGTGTTAAAGAATGAAAACCTTAGAAGAAAAAGAGTCCCTCCTGAAGGAGCTACCTAAAGTCAGAAACGAAATAATGCCTCATAAAACGGTATATCAGAATCGTATGTCTTTTTTATGCCTCTATCTAGATCTCTTGTACTTTTATATTACAACATGGACCTTCCCGCTTCCAAGGTGGTACTATTTCTCCTCTCTACTACTCGATTATGCTTAAGTGTGTATTTGGTGGTTATCTCTCTCTTTATTTCCCTATCTTGAAATAAGGAATAAAACTTGTGGGAGAAGTGTTATTCCCTCCATCAGCCATTAATCTCTTAAGGGTTTTACGTGTTGAATTTTCCACAAAACTTAGATACTTCTTAAAGCACGAGAACACTTCACCTTTATGCTTCAAGAAATAAATCATCATCCATCTCCTACGATCATCAATGAAAGACGCATAGTACCTGAAATATGAAATTGATTACTCTTTACTTCATCCCAAACATCTATGTGCACAAGCTCCGAAATGCCTCCATGTATGTACTCCTTCTTTATGAATGGGTACTTGTGAGATTTCCCAAATTGGCATGCACTACAACTTCAATTCATATGTATCTTGGAAATTTTGGGTAGTCCAATCACATATTTATCTCCACTAATTATCTTTAGGGTTCGCTCTCTAATGTATGACAATCTCGTATGAAAAACCTCTAACTCTAATAGGGTTTGAGTAACATAATTGAACAATGATATGTTCCTAGTGTCTTGGTGTAAAAAAGTGAATGATTCACCTTTTCTTATCCTCTTTAAACCTTGATACGGATCATCTACATAGGCTCCATTCTAGGCGAACCTCACCTCTAAACCTTTCTTGACAGTCCCACGTACACTTATCAGGTTCTTAGTAATACTAAATACAATATATAGAATTTGGCTCAATAAATTCATGTTACCACGTGAATTTTTTAAATTTCCCTATTTCTCTATAGGGTGCCTTGTGAGAAGTGGAGAATGACATGCCTCGAACTCACCTCCCAGCCTATTTATAGCCCTTGCCTAGTCACCATCCAATGTTCTCTCTAAGGTCCATCTACTCATCTTGCCATCATGAGTAGGTACCTCATATGAAGTCTCTGGCTTTTGGCCTTGGCTATCCCCCAAACAAGGAACTTCTCGTTCCTCCAAGAATGTACATCTCTGGAATATAACACTCTCTCCCCCCTCTAAAGATCATTGTCCTCAATCATATAGAAGGAGCTATAAACTTGGGAATCAGAATCTATGATTCCAAATAATAAGAGTAGAGTGTGCTAGGTGTGAAATACTAGATAATCAAAATATCTTTGCGTCATATCTAGCATTTCCACCAATATATAGTAGTCCTTGCCATGGGCATACTGTAGTAATCCCTCTAATGCCCAATGAGACCCTATGTGCACAACATAAGTACTCGGAATATCCTCGGACTCCCTATGCCTAGACCTTGAACACTAACTTTTGATGGCTTGTCACTTGTAGAAACCTTGGCAACTTGCCCTTGTCTCCTTGGAATGCCCATTGTTAGCTTGTCATATGGTATAATTGTGCAAAATCACTTACTCCACTAGAGTAATGAAAATCATTATGCTAATCCAAAACAATCTATCTATGTCCCCAATCTCACTGAAAAAAATACTAAAAACAATAGGAAATATTTCCAAATAGTGCTTTACCGCTAAGTTCAAGTAAATCTGCTTGATTTACTCATTGTAATGGAAATGAAACTCAAGAAATTCTCATCATGATTCAAACCGTGAATCTAAGATTAAAATTTATGGGCAATCTAGACTATGGACCAAGATATCAATCTATCAATGATCCAAACTATGGACCAAGATTTCAATCTGTCGCATCCAAACTATGGACTAACATCTCAATCAATCACATCCAAATTATGGATCCAAATCTCAATCTATCGTACATAATAATCCCAACTATGGACCAAAATATCCCTCATAGAAAGTAAATCCTAATCCACTCTATGGAACTAATCCATCATGCCTACTGAAGACGTACTAAGAAAGTGTATCAACTAGTGGAACCACCACCGCCTTCTCAATAATAACATGCAAGATGTTCCAAGTGAATGAAAATTGCTTTATGCATGACCACCATCTGATCATTATTATAATCAAATCATTCCTAACTAGGAATGAGATGTCCCAAGTAAACTGATGTAATAATCTCGCACTCCTAGACATAATGAGGACCATAATATGAGTCCACCAAATACACTGAAAAAATGGTAAGTAGATGTGTGCACACTCATAGCCCACTAGGCTAAGCATCTAGCTCACCTCATACACACTATATATGAACCATGGCCTATTCTCAGGCATATCAAATAAAGTAGTATGTACTCTATGATTTTCTTCTTAATGCAATTGCCTATTGATAGTTCTTATGTGCAAACCTTGCCTTTCCGCTTCTAGGCTGCTGACCTACGCACTTGCCTTGTTTGTGATCACATACAGAGTGACTGCCTCAACTGCCCCTCCATTGTCTAATAATATAAAGTTCATATGAATGAACTCCAAATCATATCAAAAATATAATCTCAAAGACTTCTCTCCCATACCACCTATCCTACACCTAGGTAGAATACAAAATTTGATGTCCCATACCACCAAACTTTATACCCCACATAGATGTGTGTATGAGATCAAAGTCGAACACTTCTCTCCAAAACAATGAGAATAACTTGGTGAGTACTCACAATCATAAATAACAATAATGAAATCATGAAGTGTTCCTAAAGTATTTCCTTCCTAGAGTTGTGAAGGATGCAGCTTGCATGAAATATCAACTCATGCAACTTGAATCAAATATTAATTCACAATAAATTGGAATTTATACAACTTGTATGAATCCAATTATATGAAATGAGAACAACTATCAAAGTTCTCTTGTTCCATGCTCTCATGGCGCAATATATATTTCTGAAAATCTCGACAGAGTCTCCTCTATCCTACTAAGAATGGTCACCATAAACCAGTGATCAATAAACAAGTATCTAGGGCATAGCTAGCCGCTAGTGATGACACCATATCAAAAAAGTATCACAAAAAACTGTGGAAAATCTTTAACTTTCAACAACATCGCCTACATTAACAATTTCCAAGAGCAGTAGCTTAAAGCTTAATTTTAACTATCTTTTGCTCATCCTAAAATCTACGAAATTTTCCAATCTTTTTAAACCTTTTTCAAGCTTTCATTAGGCAAAAAACTCACTTGATTTGGATATTTACGTAGAGTTTTATAGCCATTTCATTGGAAGGGTCGAACACTTGACAACCAACTCTAAAAATGTACAGGGTCATCTTCTTGAAGCCCTTAATTTGATAAAAAAAACTCCAAATCTTGGTGCCCAAATCTAGATCAACATATCAAGTTTGGTCTCACAACATTTCAATTAAAAAGTCAATCAAATACTCATTCAAAAGTATAATTCTATCTTTCCTACACTTGCTTTTAGGTGAGCCTAGAAACAATGCTGCTACACTTTTATAATATCTTCTAACTATGAAGATAAATTTCAAAATCCTTGAATTTTGGGTACATCATAGGGTCTCTACTGGAGTAGCTTCTCCAACAAAAGTTTTTAATTTGAGTTTCGAATATGAAAATATCATGTGCTCATTAGACACATGTACCACTCTTTGGAAAATCCTCACTAGAAATTGGTCTGAGATGAATAGCTCATTTGAACCATCAAATGATATTGGATGTCTTCCAAAATTTAATAGCATATAGCTACTACTATCTTCTTATATTAGTATTCGTTTCATAGTATTTTGAAATTTGGAACTGTCATAATGATCAGTATACTAAGCCTCTATACCTACAATATTTTAAAACTTTGTAGAGGCTAATGTTTAATCTTTTCTATATATCTCCTAAATGGAGAAAATTTCATCTTGAAATTTTGTACACACCTTTTGGAGGTGCTTACCTAATGCTAGAAATAAAAACCATCTAATTTCAGTAAATAAGCTAAGAGAACTAATCACCTCTAGGTGACATGGTCTTTGATCATCTCATAAAATCTAGAGGTTGCACTTTGATATTCACACAATCATCTATAAAGCGTTCATTTCCAACAAAAATCATTCAATTTGGATCTACCAATGAAGAGAAATGCCCTTTGTAACAAGCCTATGTCACTTCTTTCAGGAGTCTACCTCTATTAGCAGCACTTTTAGTGCAGAGGTCATTTGACCCTTCTAAAAGTCTCCAAATTACTTGAAAATTGGTCAGCTTAAATATAGGCCTAGGTCCTACTTTCCCTCCAAATTGCAACAAATTAGGGCATTCCCTCAAAGAGTAGCTTCCAAATGTCTATGAGGCTGCTACCTCACTAACTTTTTGCTCAATCATTTTTTTTTAAATCTAGAAAAATGATGACAAATGTTAATCCTTATGATTAGACATACTCATTCATTCTCATGTATGGATTATGACATGGAGACATATCCATGCATATAAGGATCATGTAGATCAATGCAAACCAATTAACAGTTCAAAACGTCTCGTGGAAAAACCAAGTCTTTACATAGTATCGACCTTTGAGTGAAAGTGAATATCTATGGATGTCATTCTATTAATTTTGCTTCTTACACATTCATTAACCTCATAAAAAACAAACACATACAAGCATTCGATACTTGTATAGATGATCATAACCATAGCACTATTGTGCTGACTCGTGATAAACTTCTATATCAAGTACATAGACTCGCATGAAGAACAATTCATGTGCTCATGCGGTACTAGATGAAAACACATCTCAATCGTTCTTGATGCATATACCTTGTCATTTACTTTCTAAAGGCACATGTAGCATATGCATGGTACCTCTATCACATACCTCATGCTCACCCTAACTCAATGTGATATATAGAGTCGTAAAACGATGATCGATTTGTGTTTCAGATGCTTAATCTCTCAATAGGTTTGATTTTGAATGCTTACAGCAATGAAAGTTATGAACAAAGTAACGGTAAAATGAAACATTATGGTATGCTCAATAGGGCATCTATAGGTTTATGGTATGGTCAATAAGGCATACATGCTCCACGATCATTTTAAATGCGATTACACTGTTGGTCGAGGATACATTTACTTCGTAAAGACTTGAAATATAATTATATTTACTATTGGTGATTGTAGGGCAGGGTACATGCTACCATAGATTCAGCAAAGCCTGTTCAAGTGTGATTTAAATTGTGAACTATGGGTATAATTGTTAATAAAATACATTATGTTTTTTAACCCGTTCGTTATCAAGATATACCCATAAAACTTACTTTGTGGAAATGTTACAAAGATTTGAAGTACGTGAGAAAAGATTCATTGTTTCACTCCATACTTAATGCCGTACACATACTTTTAAAGGATATCAAGCAGCAGAAACTATACGAGAAATCTTCGAGAAACATGCGGAATGGGATATGCGCAGAAAGATGAGAAAGATTCATTGTGCAGGAAGATGATGCGAGTTGAACGGGAGGTTTACAATGTGCAGAAACATGAGAGAGATTTACATGAGAAACATAAGAGACTAGATTTGCGCAGAAAGATGATGCGAGTTGAACGGAAGGTTTTAGACAGCAGATTTACAAAAGTGGGACCTAGGATCCAGAAACCTAAAGTTTGCAAGAAAACTCAAAACAAGTGACTGAAGAAATATCGGACATTGTAGAATAATAGCAACAGAAGTTTCAAATTAATTCATGAGGGCTTGAATAATTCATATATAACAATCCGATAGGTAAGATGTAAATGCGCACGCACAATTTTTAAAGTACTAAAGGGATATTTTGAAAAAGGAACCACAGTGATGACCTCGTTTAATTAAGATAGAGTCAAATAACACAAGTTAATATTCTTAGGGGAGACTTAACTAAACAAAAACATCCTTAAGAACATACATTCATTCTAAAAGAACTTATCGACATCATACAAAGAGTTAAGAGACAAATAATATAATGCATTTTCAATTTTCACGACCTCAATATCAATCCTCGACCATGGAATCAAACCGACATACCATTCATACTAAACGAGAAGACCCAAAAAGATATCAACTGATCTACTGAAATACTATATTTGTGCTATATGTACGTACAGAAAGTAGGACATTAAAGTGCGAAATAGGAGGGCAACATGACTGCTAACAAATTTTCATGGACATGTCAAAGAAATATAGTATTGCATAGTAAAACTATCCGATAAATATGAAAGAAGCGTACAGAGTGAAAATTGTGAGCTTTTAAGATGTGAGAGAAAAAATAGTCTTCTAGAAATTGAAGTGATCCAATGAATACAAGGATTATCCCATCTACAGTAATCATATGAGACAATGTCATAATGAGTCAAGATTGGATGCATCATCGATCTACCGCTCCAAATCTCCCACATAGTGCTGATAGTAGTTGCAGCCAAAATATCATAATTGCAACAGAAGGAATGGGAGTTTTACAAGCAAGGGACACCAAACCCTGGATCACCACACCCCACTTTATACATCTAACTAATCAATTAGATAAATTTGATTTAAATTTCTTTCTTAGGAAATTGTTGTATATTTCTTACTTTTTTTCTTTTCTTCGGATTCTCCCCCCGCTCTTTATTACACACTCAAAGCCTTTAGAGATAAAATCTTTGTATTGCATTCATAGTTATACTCTGTGCATTATGCCTACAACCTTCTACTTATTACATATGATATTCCTATTTTTCTCTCATTTCATGGTCTCCAACAGTTGCTTTTAGAGGAGGGCGTTTCCTGCAAACGCCCATCATCTACAACCCCTCACTCTCTTTCTTGAAATTTTTTGTTAAATATGGTGATAATTTTACAAGAAATATATACTATAAGAATCTTGAGGTCTAGCATACTTCTAACAAGTATCAAGACATTGTTTTATTTAACATTTACAAGAAATAACCAATTTTATACATTCACATACAATCATTGGACAGTGATGAGAATAATTATTTGTTTTGCATGTTCCATCTTGATGATAAGATGGATGGTTCCAATTATCATTTTATAGAAATGACATTCGTACATTTGTTTCTGACTTTTTCGTATGTGAGAACAAAATATGCTTAAGGCCGTCTTTTTTATGGCGGCTCGTACGGTAGAATTACTTTCCAGACCCCATCCATAAGTTTATCAGTGCGTAATGTGAGGGAAAACTCGTACAATTCGGAAAGTGTAGAGCGAATCTAATTTCAGTCTTACACTTGAAAAGTATGTGATAGAAAGCCCTTAGAAAGCTACGGTCTTCATATCCCACTATACACAGTCACATGAAAGTCTAGATGATCATGGAAAGAAATTCGTAGAAGATTGGCAACAAACATTAGATATCAATCAGCCCTATATATATATACAGAGAGAGAGAGAGAGAGAGAGAGATTGATGGTGTACGCTGTCAATCCTGTAAAATGAAAGGAAACATGACCCATCACATTATTTTTCTTTAAATTTTCAGATTGAGCATTATTATATCCCAGAAGAACACTAGAATATGGTACATATCATACGTCCTTTGGTTTCTCATCTTGAGGCTGTCGAGTCACATATCAATCTCGCCATGATCTAGCGGTCCACCGTCAAAGGAAGGCATAGAGTATGGTAACTTTAAAATTCTTTGGTTTTCCTAAGGAGAACATGTAAAATGCTTTTTAGACGCGAAGTTTGTTGCGTTCTATTTCTGAATTTGATTGAGTTTTTTACAATACAAGTTTCATATTTGTTCTTATCATTTCATGATTCAGTGTTTCTTTGTGAATCTTACTGATTTTTGGAGAAGATTGTTATCGTTTAAAATAGTGATCAACATGCTCCGAAGAAAACTATGTTTTAGTGCTTTTAGAATTGTTATGTTTATTTCTCAGAAAAAAGAAAAAGAAGTGAAAACGTATCCATTTTTTATGATTCATTCAGCCTAAAATAATCGAATATTTGTGCTCCTTCCAGTTAATGTGTTTTTATTCTTTCTTTTGTATGTTTTGTCTCCATGTATGATAGCTTTTTGTCCACATCCGCTAGTGCTACCGATCACTTCGCCATTTTCGGTTACCGTGAATATCAAAATTGCTCTTAAACCTCAAAATACCTTCTGTTCCACCTCAATCGTTTCGACTGAGGGTCCCTCGAAACCTTCCCCATTAGTCTCAATAGTCTATTCTTAATAATGTCCTCGACTCTGATGGACATTTGAGTGGTTGCAAATATAAATAGTTGCAAAGATGGCGATAGAGCAAGCATTGCTTGAGTGTCTATTGCATTTCTTTCTTGGATTCCGCTATAATAAATACCCTAAAAATGATTTATTATCCTTATCAAATGAAGAGACTCCAACTCACGTATGGGATCTGCCTATCCTTCTGATTGAAGAAAATAATAGGAAGGACTTGCCTTGGCTAATTGTAGTCCTTCACGTGCGATATTCGATCATCAGCGAGTTCAACATGGTAGAAACCATGGGTAGCACATGAGAGAGAGAAAGCACGTAAGACGGATGGAACTTCCAGAGAATGGAGCGGAACTACTTGATGTGGCTCGGTACACGTAGACTATGGATGATAAATATCTATTGATACACACCTTAAGTATAATACATACTCATTTCCAAAGACGTCCTCCTATTGAACCCCTTCTGGATGAATGTAGATATTCTAGACTCTTTGTCGAGGGTCGTACCCTGTTGTTCACACATGATATCTTATTCTATAACGATTCACACTTTACAATACTGGACTTTTATTATTCAAAAGGTTCGAGAAAAGCGATAGCTGATGGATGTGTATGAAGACGTTTGACACCCTTTCTTTTTTTTTTTAAATGGAGGTTCAGCCGAGGCCTACTCCCCCGGACTTTAACTTTGAAATTACAACTGTACAAGGAAGGGCATAGTACCCATGGGACCCCCCTTATCCCACAAGAACAGGGGTTTACAACTAGGTTAAACGGCGGTCACAACTACGTTTGACACCCTTTCTTGATCTGTTCAATGTTCTGACATTTAAAGGAGTCCGTGAAAAGCGATAGCTGATGAATGTGTATGAAGACGATTGACACCCTTTCTTGATCTTACCAGTCTTCTAGCAACAATGTCTATGAAGACGATTGAGACTCCTTGATCTTCACATGCAAAACTTAGTTCTTTTTTTCTTTATTCAATTCAACTGTTCAATTAACTTCTTAGTTTCAAATTATTATGATTTATTTTGTCCATCAAACGAATGGATCATTGGTTCTGTACTTTAATGTAAAATATCTCGCCTGAGACCATTGGGATTGCATATTATTCAGCTGGTCTTCGTTTCTCAACTATCGATATCTCAGAATACCAATTCAAAAAGTAATGGGCTAAAGTGTATCAGCTAGCCGAAATCCGTAAACTAGTTAATGACAGATTGGCTGATTTTGAAGAACATTTTTGTTGTTTCGTGTAATGTCTTGTAATGACAATGGAATTTTATAGATAACCTCCAACTACAGGAAGAGCAGCCATTAATTTGAGTTCTATTGGGACTCATTAAAGACAATATTCTTTCACCATCTAGAGCTGAAATTCAGTACTTCCACATAGAAAGCGACGACCCCAAAATACAAATCTCTACATAAGATGATAACATTAGAAAAAAATGGGAAGCTACTGGAATGCACCATTCACGAACCGCATGCTTTCAAACCTAGCGAGCCAGACCGAAGGCCGAGTCCATTTAAACCTCAAGCTCAAGAATTCTATCTTTTAATAAAACATTAGAAGAAAGGCACAAATTCTACAAAAGGCAAAATCACGAAGGTGTATATGCCTATTTTCTAGATTGGAAAGCTTGACCAATATTTCATCTCATTTGTGTAACCGAAAAGGATGAGGTATCACCAGAATATTTTTGTTCATAACTATACAAAATGTCAGGTTAAATTATTTTGTTATCAAAGAATGCCTCACAAGATGAGTTAAGTCTCGAGAGAAGCTCAAAACGTTTAGAAATGGTTTGATGATGAGGATGAAGAAGCTCAATCAAGTTACAAGAATGTTCAAATTTACTACGAACTGCAGTTTCCATCATTCACAAAAAAGAACGAGTTCTGTTTTTTCAAAGGAAAATGACACACTATATATACATCCATACACACACATACACACACACACACTATATATATATATATATATATATATATATATATATATATATATATATATATATATATATATATATATATATATATGACTTCCATATAGTGGAGACTGTCATCCCTGTAAAATGAAAGGACAGATGACCGACCACATGATTTTTAGTTTTTTAATATCTAAGTCAGAAGCATGGAATATGGTAGTTTAAGAGTCTTTAGTGTTCCTGATAAAAATATCGAAATGATTTTTGGAAGCAAAGGTGTTGTATATTATTGAACAATGCATTGTTAAAGTGTTATATTATTAATGTATTAATATGTTTCTGATGTTTCTGATATAGCAGCTCAAGGTTCCTGAGGAGCGTGCAAGGCGTGAAAGGGCGGATATCAATAATCCGAATAATTATTATTTAGCTTGTAAATAAACTTGTGTAGAAGGTTCTATTGTTAGAAAAGTAATGGTTAGAATAAGGGTCATTGTAGACCGCAGTTTCTGTTATTCAAAGCAATGGCTTTCTGTAAAAGTTACCAACTTTTAGTTTCACGCCTGCTTTTTGAAGCCGCCCTCATAACCACTATTTTCGACGTAATCAAAAGTCCCATAAATACATGCACTCTGTGGACTGTCGAAACAGAGTGCATGGGGGGAGATTTCACCCAATCTTGCGTTCAGTCTCGTCTCTTGTTGTCTCTATTCTTCTGTGTGTTTTCTGCATTCGCAACCTCTATTTGCGCGTGACCAAGATCCTGACAACAGTGGTATCAGAGCTCTGCACCCAAGGCTCCCTTGGCGACCGTTGGCTACGCACGAGGCAATTTTAATTTTGAGTGGCAATAGAGTGGTTGAGAGTCCCTAAGGTAGGAGGATTTGAACCCACAACCTCCTACTTTCAAGGGAAGTACTTTAACCACTCCTCCATCTCTTGGAGTTGTCACTCAAGTTCTTTCCTCTTATATTTAACATAACTTTCAGTTTTTCTTACTTTTCAAGGTGGCATGGTGCGACGCGATGCGGTGCGTCTCAAGGTACACTTCTCAGGGTACACCAGGGTACATTTCTCAAGGTACACTTCTGAGGGTACATCAGGGTACATCTAGACAAGGTACTTTTTTGCTAGGGTACATTCCCTGAGGGTACATCCTGAGAGAATAGCACTAGCTTAAGGGTCCAGGAGCACCATGGAGGATTACAATAATTCACCTCTACCTGAGGCAACACTTGAACAACAACTAGAGCTCTTGCACCATGAGCTTCGAGGAGCTGAGAACGAAATCCGACAACGTGATGAAGTCCTCCAAAAGATACAAACTGAGGCAAACAACCTTATGATCGTAGTTGGTTTGGAGGTGGGAATCCAAGCTAAGCTTCACTCCCTACGACCACTTTATGTTAAACCTACATTTCCTATGAAGCGTACTTTTAATGCCCCATCTTACCATAGTTTTTCTCGTCCTCCACAATCCAAGTACTCAACTCCACCTGTTCCTTCATCTCTCCAACCAACCAAACCATCTACCCTTCAAACTTCAATGGTGGATGCCCAACAGAAGCGACCACGAATCACTTGCTGGAATTGTGGTAAACCTGGACATACAAAAATAAGGTGCAGATTGGAACCTCTTCACATGAAACGGGCTACAACTCAATTGCATAACATGGAGGTCCATAATGAAGAAATTCCTCCTGTTTGGACAAAGGAATCATTGGAGAAGGACTTAAGTACCTTGGGTAAGGATATCTCTCTACACTCTGTACTTTGCATGCAGGGTACAATAAATAACAAACTAGTTAAAATTCTACATGACGATGGTAGTTCACATGACTTCATTTCACATTTACTAGTACAAGAACTTAAATTACAAATGTTTCCTTCCTTGTATAAAGTGAAAGCTGCATTTCAAGGTAGTCGTTATAATGTAACACACGAAGTGCAAGATGTTACGATTAGCATAGGCCCATATGTTGATTCACGGACATTTTTAATTGCACCTTTGCAATCTTACGATGTTATACTAGGTATGCCTTTTCGTCACCATTATAACCCACGTATTGACTACCATACGCATACCTTTAACTTTGAATTCAAAGGTCAAATCATTACTTTGTCTGCACGACATGATTTCCAGCCGTTTCCATTGATTAGTCACACTCAAGTAAAGCATGCATTTAGGAAAGGATTCAACTCATGCAATCTTTTTGTCAATGTCATCAATGATTATACTCATACACTTCCTGATGCATATAAACCTTTCATGAGTACTTATGAGGATTGTTTTATGTCTGAGTATCCCTCTGAACTACCACCATCTCGAGGATCCTTTGACCATAGCATAGAATTAGTCCCTAGTAGTTCTCCTCCTCAAAAAGCACGTTATAGGCATGGCCCACTAAATCAAAAGCAAATAGAAATTCCAGTAAAAGGCCTACTACAAAAAGGACTTATAAGGCCTAGTTCTTCCCCATTTGGAGCACCAGTTCTCTTAGTAGAGAAGAAGAATAAAACTTATCAAATGTGCATTGATTATAGAGCCCTTAACAAGATCACGATCAAGAATAGATACCCTATTCCTCGAATAGATGATCTCTTAGATAAATTACGAGGAGCTTGTGTCTTTAGTAAAATTGATCTTAAATCGGGTTACCATCAGATTCGTATGACACAAAGTGATATTTTCAAGACTGCATTTAGAAGTCAAACTGGCCATTATGAATTTATGGTAATGCCCTTTGGACTTACTAATGCCCCTGCTACATTTGCAAGAATGATGAACAATATTTTTCTTGATTATCAAGCTTTTGTTCTTGTCTTCTTTGATTATATACTTGTTTACAATAAGAATGATAGTGAACATGAAAACCATCTTGAAACAGTTTTTCATTTGTTGCAAGAGAACACACTTTATGCTAATCCTGAAAAAGAGTTACTTCTTTCAACGTAAGCTAGAATATTTAGGACAAATTATTTCAAGTGAAGGTGTGCATGTGGATCCGAAAAAGAAAATTAGAGTTATAGTAGAATGGCCTACACCACAACCAGTCAATGATGTTCGTTCTTTTCTTGGGTTGGCTAGTTTCTATAGGAAGTTTGTTCAAAATTTTTCTTATTTAGCATTGCCTCTTACCTTGTTGTTGAAAAAGAAAATAAAATTTGCATGGGGACTTACCCAATAACAGTCCTTTGACAAATTGAAAACAAGCACTTTCACATGCACCTGTTTTCTAGTTACCTTACTTTTCACAACCCTTTCATGTCGTTCATGAAGCTAGTGGTTTAGGAATAGGTGTTGTTTTAATGCAAAATGACCATCCCATTGCATTCGAGAGTAGGAAGCTTAAACCCTCAGAGCAGAATTATAGTACGTATGATAAAGAATTGTTAGCAGTTGTGCATGCTCTGCGAATTCGGAAACACTATCTTATGGGCTCTGAGGTCTTAATCAAAACTAATCAAACAGGCTATTAAGCATTTATTAAGTCAACCTTTAATTTCAGATAGGCATCTTAAATGGGCATCATTCATTCAAAATTTCCAACCCCTGATACAATATTAGCCTGATAAAGCTAATGTTGTAGCTGATGCTCTTAGCCATTTTCCTTCGCATTCTGTTGTTATGAATAATATTTCTGCCATCCAAATTCATTCATTTCAAGACATGGTTTTCACTTATGCCTCTGATATGTATTTTTCACGTGCATGGCATGACTTCAACAATGGTGCATCTTTATTTGATGAACATTATACATTTCATAATGGTTTTTTTTATTTTCAACATGGATTGTCTATCACCCACGCTTTTAACGATTTTGTCATTAAAGAAATGCATGAACCATCTTACATGTGTCATAGAGGCATACAGAGCACCATTTTTTGCACAGATTTCTTCTTTAGGCCACACATGGAAAAAGATATTACACATTATGTTTCTCAATGCATTGTTGGATGGTAACATGGAATATGTTGGCCAATGCATTGTTGGATTGTAACATGGAATATGTTAGCCAATGCACTGTTGGATGGTAACATGGAATATGTTGGCCAATGCATTGTTGGATTGTAACATGGAATATGTTGGCCAATGCATTGTTGGATTGTAACATGGAATATGTTGGCCAATGCATTGTTGGATTGTGACATGGAATATGTTGGCCAATGCATTGCTGGTTTGTAACAGTAACATGGAATATGTTGAACAATGCATTGTAATTGTTGGTGTTAAATTCTTTTATCAACTGAGGTTAGTTGCTTGTCAACTGAGAGGCATGTTGTATATTATTGAACAATGCATTGTTAAAGTGTTATATTATTAATGTATTAATATGTTTCTGATATAGCAGGTGAAGGTTCGTGAGGAGCGTGGAAGGCGTGAAAGGGCGGATATTAATAATCCGAATAATTGTTATTTAGCTTGTAAGTAAACCTCCGTAGAAGGTTCTATTGTTAGAAAAGTAATGGTTAGAATAAGGGTCGTTGTAGACCACAGTTTCTGTTATTCAAAGCAATTGCTTTCTGTAAAAGTTACCAACTTTTAATTTCACACCTGCTTTTCGAAGCCGCTCTCATGTAACCACTATTTTCGACGTAATCAAAATTCCTATAAATACATGCACTCTATGGACTATCGAAACAGAGTGCATGGGGGGAGATTGCACCCAATCTTGCGTTCAGTCTCGTCTCTTGCTCTCTCTATTCTTCTGTGTGTTTTCTGCATTCGAAACCTCTATTTGCGCGTGAGCAAGATCTTAACAACAAAAGGTTTATGTCTATTTCTGAAGTTGATTATGTTTCTTAGAGTAGAAGCTCGACCAAAAGGAAGCTCGACCAAAAGCCTAGTCTCACAAAGTTTCATTGATAAAATCAGCGTGTACAAGTGATCGGCTCTACAGTACATGCTCCCCCCCAAAAAAAAAGAAATCCCACCAAGAAGAGGTTGCTTCAAATCTGATAGAATATATTACAAAGGAAGTCGATATTCCTTTCATTGCGTTCATAGGGGCACACTTGCTTTTAATGTGGTTGTTCTTGAGGAAAAAAATTCTATGATGTCCCAAAGTTCGGAGTAGCACACCCTTTTTTTAGAGCTTGTAGAGGAGGTACTGGGATATACACTTTTATTAGTAGGGAATAAGGAATAAACACATCCAGTATGTCACCTACTCAAGGGAGGTTCTCTTTAGGGAAGTATACCCTTTGACACTTCTGTGAGCAGGCAGATAACAATGATTCCCAGAGTAAGGATTAAGATAAATGACAAAACCTGGAGAACCCAAACATTCCTTAGATCAAACAAATGATTTCACTGTAAGCCAAGGAAATGCTACAGATACTGGTTCTCTGAGCTAACATAATACTCCAAAACAGGTCTAAACAACCTCAATACAAGAGACTTGCAAAATCCATATAATGGTTACAACTGATGCAGAGTAGTGAGCACACAATGTATAGAGACTTGCTCTAAGCGAACATGAAGATACTACAAACTTACGCAGAATGGCAAACCAAATCACTCTCTTCAACTTTAGTGCTCTCAGCCCTCCACTGGGAAGCCCACGCTTTGTATTCACACCACATAGTGACTTCCTCGAGTAGGCTTGAAGCCACAAGGGTCAAGAGAAGACCTCTGTATGCACGTACACCAATGTGTATTTGAACTAATGTAACTCTAAAAAAATTGTACCCCAAATGAGCACAAATCCATTGTTTTTATAGGCTCCAATAGGCAAAGAGGGCCTTGCCGATTCTTCATGTCCACTGATCACGCGCCGGTTAATTTCCCAAGATTGGCGGGGTAGATCAAATTTTCCCTTGATTTGAATTGGATCCTCAAAAATAGGTAGTCGACGTGAATGGTTGGTGGCAATAGTCTTTTCTCCACTTCCACCTTTTTCCATGCACACTTTTATCACATACCCTTTTGTATTCAAATTGAGATCCTTACTTCGTGTTGCCGGTTATTTAGAAAGACCAGTTGAGTGTGAGAAAGGGAGGGTAGATATTGATTTTAACTTCACCAATCCCAGAGCCCCAAGAAATACCTTAATTGGAAAGGTCATTTCCCTCATGCTTCTGCTCCAATCACCTGATAACCCTTCTTGAGAGTAGCCAATCTTCCCATGGTTTCTTTGCAAGATGGCAAGCCTCATCCATCGCATTCATTATTTCAAAGTAAAATACAGAATAATTCAAGGCGAGCCCCAGTCGAATCGGATGAGTTGAGGATAAATCTGTAGTGGCAATATCCATAGCCTCCTTGTGTGTATGTGTGGGTGTGCATGTGTGAATGTGTGGGTGTGCATGTGTGAATGTTTAGGTGTGCGTGTGTATGTGTGGGTGTGCATGTGTGTAAGTGTGGGTGTGTGTGTATGTGAGGGTGTGTGTGTGTGTGTGGGCGTGTCTGTCTGTGGGTGTGTGTATGTATGAGTATGTGTGTGTGTGGGTGTGTGTGTGTGTATGTGTGGTTGTGTGTGTGTGAGTGTGTGTGTGTGTGTGTCTCGGTGTGTGTGTGTGTGGGTGTGTGTATATATATGGGTGTGTGTGCGATTATGTGGGTGTGTGTGTATGTGAATGTGCATTTGTGTGTATGTATATGCGTGAGTGTGCGTGTGTGAGCATGAGAGAGAGATAGAGAGTGAGGGGGGTGGAGTGTGTGGGGGTGAGTGGGGGCAGGGGGTGCGGGAGGTAGCGGTGTGAGGGGGTAGGAATGGGCGGGGGGCAGCGGGAGGCAGCGGGGTGAGGGGGCGGGAGTGCGCGGGGGGTGGTAGAGGTGAGGTGTGAGGGGGGGGGGGGGTTTTGTGGGATGGTGCGGGGTGAGGCGGGGTGGGGCAGGGAGGTTGGCGGAAGTGGGCGGGGCGGAGTGGGGCGGAGAGAGCCGGGGGCTGCGGGCGGGGAGAGGTGGGGGCTGCGGGCGGGGAGAGGCGGGGGCTGCGGGCGGGGAGAGGTGGGGGCTGCGGGCGAGGTGAGGCGGGGGGCTGCGGGAAGGGCTGCGGGGTGGGGCGGGCTCTGCGGGAGGCAGCGGGGGCAGGGTTGGCGGGGGAGCACGGGGGAGCGCGGGGGAGCGCGGGAAGGGCTGCGGGGTGGGACAGGTTCTGCGGGAGGCTGCGGGGAGGGGGTGGCGGGGAAGCGCGGGGACAGCGGGGGTGGGGGTGGCGGGGAGAGATAAGGAAGAGAGAGAGGGGGAGAGAGAGACAGAGAGGGAGAGAGAGAGAGAGAGAGAGAGAGAGAGAGAGAGAGAGAGAGAGAGAGAGAGAGAGAGAGAGAGAGAGAGAGAGAGAGAGAGAGAGAGAGAGAGAGAGAGAGAGAGAGAGAGAGAGAGAGGAGAGAGGCATCGGGGAGAGAGGAAAGAGAGAGAGTGAGAGGGGGAGAGAGAGAGAGAGAGTGAGAGAGAGAGAGAGAGAGGAAGAGAAAGAGGGAGAGAGAGAGAAAGAGGGAAAAGAGAGAGAGAAAGAGAGAGAGAGGGAGAGAGGCAGCGGGGAGAGAGGGAAGAGAGAGAGTGAGAGGGAGGGAGAGAGAGAGAGAGAGAGAGAGAGAGAGAGAGAGAGAGAGAGAGAGAGAGAGAGAGAGAGAGAGAGAGAGAGAGAGAGAGAGAGAGAGAGAGAGAGAGAGAGAGAGAGAGAGAGAGAGAGAGAGAAATAGAGAGAGAAAGAGAGAGAAGGAAAGAGAGAGAAGGAAAGAGAGAGAAAGGAGAGAAAGAGGGGAAGAGAGAGAGTGAGAGGGAGAGAAAGAGAGAGAGAGAAAGTAGAGAGCCACGGATCCCGAAGAGCTATCAAAATGTCAGCAGTCAGCGATATGCCTGTATCATTTGGGAACAGAACTTGTGGTTTTAGGGTTACCAAGGGATGTGGACACAGATGGATTAAAACAGTTCATGAGTAAATATGGGGAACTCTCAGATGTGATTGTCATGAAGGATGAAGGACAGGGGAACGGGTCGCTCTCGTGGCTTTGCTATGTAACTTTTGCATCTTCAGAGAGGTAGAAGAGAGGGATCTACAAACCCCCACATCAAGCTTTTGCACCGTCCCTGGTGCAATTTCTTCTTATTGAATGAAATAGCTGCAAATACTTGAATGAAAGAATAACTGTAAATACTCAAACGATGTAAATACTCAACTGACGAAATACTACTAATACGTGGTATGTACAGTGGTTGAAATTCTTCCAAGTCGACTTAGTTTAGAAACTTCTTCACCCTGGAGATGTTGACGAGGGGAATCCTTTTACCCTACAAATCTTCCAGATGCACAGGGCCATGTGGCAATACCTTGATTACCTTATAAGGTCCTATCCATTTGGGTGCCAATTTAGCTGAAATTGCTGGGACCTGATGCACTAAAACCATGGACCCTTCCTGAACTTCATTGCACCTCAGATACCTGTCATGCAATCTCTTGCGCTCTTCTTGTGTTACCAGAAGTTTCTGCATTGCCCATTCTCTGTACTCTTCTAATGCCACCAATCTCTTAATGGGGGGTTCAATTCCAATGGTTTTGATTCCTATTTCCTTTCGGATAATGAACTCGAATGGTGCCAATGCCTCTTTCCCATATACTAACCGAAATGGAGTCTCGCTTGTGGTTCCCATCTTCGTGGTTCTGAAAGCCCAAATTGCTCCGATCAGTGCTAGCGGCCAGGAGCTTTGATGATCGAAAGATAATTTGCCAAGCAGTCTAATCAAAATCTTATTGGAACTCTCTGCTTGGCCATTTGCCCTTGGGTAGTAGGCACAAGATTTTTTATGGAAGATTTTGTACCTGTCAAATATAAACTGGAGCAATTGATTTACAAAATGTGTGCCCCCTATCACTAATAATTTCCAGAGGACAACCAAATCTTGAGAAAATACGTTTATACACAAATTTAGCTACTGTTAAAGATGTGCAGTCCACAGTAGCTTTAGCCTCTATCCATTTAGTAGCATAACATGTGGCCATCAGAATATACTTTTTACCTCCTGGTTGACCAGTTGGACTAATTGGTCCTATGAAATCAAGACCCCATCGTTCAAATGGGAGCCATCCTATAGATATGACTAATGGTTGGAAATTCAACCTGGTTGGCGTAGGAGCACACCTCTCGAAGACGTGGCATTCTTTAGCAAACTTGATTGCATCCTTGAAAATATGAGGCCACCATAGACCTTTGTGGATGATTCTATGAGCCAATTTTTCCCCCTTTTGGTGTCCTTCATTGTGGGCAGCCTCTAGCAAAAGATTTACCTCCTCTGGATAGACACATCTTCTCAATATATCATCCTGACAGTATTTATATAAATTTCCATTTATATGAGAGTATGCTTTGGTTTTCAGGAGCAATCTTCTTTTTTCTACAGGTGTCAATTTCTCAGGGATCTTTCCACTAGTGAGAACATGAAGAATTTCATCATACCAACCAGTTCGGATTGCTACTAGGAAAAGATTGCTTTCCACCAGTTCATCATTAATACCTGTTGCCTTTTCGCTCATGGCAGTCCTGGACACTTGATCTGCCATGTAGTGCTCTTTTCCTGGCTTAATATGAATACCAAAATTAAATTCTTGAAATAGGAGTAACCATCTCCAAATCCTTCCAGCTACTCTAGGTTTGTTTATCAAATACTTCAAGGGTTGATGATTAGATATAACTATAAAATGTACACCAAGGAGATAATGTCGAAACTTCTGAAGAGCAAATACGATAGCCAAACCTTCCCTTTCCATTGTACTGTAATTCCTTTCAGCTTGGTTGAGTAGTCTGCTGACATAGGAGATTGGTCTATCAACCTTATGTGATGATGGTTGAGCTAGAACTACCCCAACAGCATGAAGACTAGCACCTGTATGCACATGAAATTCCAATGACCAGTCAGGAGCACTTAAAAGTGGAGCAGTACATAGCCTTCATTTTAGTTCACAAAATGCCTTGTTAGCTTCAACACTCCATGAGAAAGGGACCTTTTTACTGGTAAGCCTTGACAAAGGCTTAGCAATTTCTAAATACATCCTAATGAATCTTCTCTGATACCCTGCATGGCCCAAGAAACTTTGCACTTCTTTTGGGCTTTGTGGAATTGGCATGGAAAGAATAGCCGTAACCTTTACAGGGTCCACAGTTATACCTTCAGTAGATACTATGTGACCAAGAAGAGTGCCCTTAGTGACCAAAATGTGAATTTATTAGGATTTAATTTCAAACCTGTTTTGAGACATTGCTCAAAAATTTCTTTTAGATATTCCAAATGGTCATGGAAATCTTGAACTGCTGGTCTTTTATCTGTACCTGAAAATACTGAAAACGACATCCATAAAAATGCGTAGAAAGGTTGTTAACCACTTGCCCAATATTAGATACATCGTTTGCTGGTGCATTATTCAAACCAAAAGCCATGCGAGTATAGACATAAGTGCCCCAGGGAGTAACAAAGGCTGTTTTGTCCCTATCATCAGGATGGATCACTATCTGATTGTAGCCACTAAAACCATCCAAGAAACTATACAAAGTGTGTCCAGCTACTTCCTCAAGTACTTGCTCTGTGAAGGGTTGAGGAAATCCATCTTGAATGGTCACTTTATTCAAAGCATGGAAATCAACACATACTCTTATCTTTCCACTATTTTTCTTGGGTACAATAACCATAGAAGAAAGCCACCTGGAATGTTCTACTGGCACAATTATACCTGCTTCTTCTAGTTTTGTAATCTCTGCTTTTTCCGCTTCTGCATACTTCGGATTGAGTCGATATGGCCTACTTCTTACAGGTGCGGCTCCTTCAACTAAGGGTATCTGATGTAACCCAAGCTCTTCTGGTATCCCTGTTAGATCTTTGTAGGACCATTCGAAGACACTTTTGTAAGTAATAAGCAAAGAAGTTACCTTTTGTAGCAAAGGAGGATAATGCCACAACCAGGATGCTAAGTGGACTACTTGAGGGTTCTCTTCATCCCCTAAATTTACTTCTTGAACCAATGTTTCAGGACTGGTCTTGTTTGAGAAATCATCTCCACTATATGCAGGAGTGGATTTTAATTTATATTCTGCAACATGTTCTTCTATCCATCCTTGAGGTATATCTGCAAAAGGAAGATCTTCTCTGCTCTTAGGTTCATAACCTTCCACCTCCGATACTTTTATATTGGTTGCCTCTTCAAAGCTTGTATTTTCTTGCAATTGCTCATTCTCCAATACCTTGTGGTCTTCATTTACCTTATCTGCAACTTCTTCCTCAATTTCATTGATCTCCACTATGCAACACTCTGCACTTCCCATCATCCAATTGAACAATGTATCATTTTCTTGGGGTAGAGAGGGCATTACCTGAGTATCCACAGTATATCCAATGGTTTTTCCTGAGTCGAATCCTTCTTCCAAATGTAATTGCAGTTGGCTATTGGTGTTTGTTGAAATCCATAGTTTGTTTTTCCCCCAATCTTGCAAAGCTTTTGCTTGTCTCAGCCAAGGTCTCCCCAGGAGTAAAGGGTAAGAAGTCTCCTGTGGAAGTGCAATAACAACAAAATCTAGAACAAAGTGGCAGCCTTGTACTACCATCAGTACCTTTTCAATAATGCCAAGTGGCGCAACCCGATGTTGATCTGCTAATGTAACCGTGAATGGTGCCAACTTGGTGGGGTTCAATTTCAGTTTCTTCATTGTAAAATCTAGCATCAAATTGATACCAGAGCCTCCATCTATGATCACACGTGTGAGAGCTTCATCCTTTATACAAACAGATAATCTTGAGCTTTGGTAGTCTGCTAAGGGTGCAGGGGGAAAATCAACCATGAAACCATCTATACTAGGTGATTGGACCAAGTGAGCAGAGTGTATAATCTTCAGTTAGTCACTTCTTATTTTTGAATCCATCCTTATAAGTTCATATAGACTAACCTTGTGATGAATACCTTTCAAGATCTGTTCAATGTTTACCTCCTGAGTGTTTTCTTGTAGACTTGTCGGTTGGCCCTTTAGAGAAGTAGCCATCTTATCATAAGCTCCTTCATTTTCTGCTTGGTCCTTCCATCCAAACTTCTTTTCCTTCTCTTTATCCTGAAATCCTTGTTGTTCATCTCTATGGGCTACAACTGCTTGCCTAGCTCTAGTCATCATGGGCATTGCAGAGGATGAAACGGCATAAGACTGAGTGGTTTTCCCTTCTTCATGTGGAGAGACTGCAATCATGTGGATGGGAGCAGGACGACCTCTTGGGCAATCTTTGGTATAATGATCCTTGGCCTCTGGACAATGTTGACAAGGAGGTGCATCTTCTGGGAGGGAACACCTATTTTTCATGTGGCCGTACTCACCACAACGATAGCACATCAAAGGTCTATTATATCTAGGTTTTGGAGGCCGATTCTCCTCTCTATTTGATGTATTTGAAGTACTAGCATAATATGAATCCAAATTTTGAGGGTTACCTCTCTACTGTGTACCCTTGAGGTAGTAGCAATCTCTGGCTTCATAACCATCCTTTCCACAAAATTGACAGCTTACCTTAACAGGGAAATTAGCATTGGAATGTCCATTGTTGTTACAGATTGTACACCAAATTTGTCTCCTTATATCTTGAGTGGTCTTCAAATCTTCTAACTCACGGCGAAGTTGGGCTACTTCATCATCAGTGCAACGCAGTGGTGGTAAGACCTTCTCTTCTTGTTGATTTTTTTGCATTTTCAATGCCTCCAGTTCCCTCCTTAGTTGCCCAATAGGATCCAGGTCTGCAGCATACTTTGGTTGTGTATCCCCTTCAAAATGTTGCCTTGCCTCTTCTATGCGTGATGCGGCTGCAACAAAATCATTGAGGGTTGCATCCAATCTAAGAGACTCACGAAGCTTCTGCTCAGATGACCTGGGCAGAGCCTTTTCTATCCACTTTTTAACCAAAAAGTCACCTGGAGCATGTGGCAGACGTGTAACAAGTGCTTTTGTTCTAGTGTGAAGTTCATGAAAGGATTCACCTGATCTTAGCTTCAAGTTCTCTAGCTGATCTAGAGCTCTTTCCGAGGAATCACTTGGTCGGAATGTCTATGAGAACGCCGCCTTCAGAGCCTCCCATGTAGTGAAATGGCCATCTGCATATTGACTTTACCATTTATTTGCAAGACCCTCCAATGTGGATGGAAAAAGTGCCAGCATTGCATCCTCTCTATTTTGCAGACCTCGTCCACGGCATAAAGAGATGAATCTTCTCACATGATCATCAGCATCCTCATAGGCTTGTCCCTTGAAGGTAGGGAATTTAATGTTTAATCTAGAGAGTAAATGAGAGAGATCATCCATTTGTACTGGTGTTTCTTCGGACGTATCTGAGGAGAAGTCTAGAGTTCTCCTATACCTCTCTTTTGACAATGGTGTCGCACCCAAATCAATAGATAAATTTAGGGAGGGCAGAGGGGAGGTAGACTCACTAGTCGTGGTTATGGCTAACTTGTTAAGGCTCCTCCGAACACGAAGAGACTCCTTATCTACCCGTGTATGGGTCATGTACCTACTTGCAAATGTAATAGGGAAAAAATACCTCTCACAGAAATGCAAAGGCCCCACCGTGCGTGCCAAACTGTAGAGGAGGTACTGGGGTATACACTTTTATTAGTAGGGAATAAGGAATAAACACATCCAGTACGTCACCTACTCAAGGGAGGTTCTCTTTAGGGAAGTATACCCTTTGACACTTCTGTGAGCAGGCAGATAACAATGATTCCCAGAGTAAGGATTAAGATAAATGAAAAAACTTGGAGAACCCAAACATTCCTTAGATCAAACAAATGATTTCACTGTAAGCCAAGGAAATGCTACAGATACTGGTTCTCTGAGCTAACATAATACTCCAAAACAGGTCTAAACAACCTCAATACAAGAGACTTGCAAAATCCATATAATGGTTACAACTGATGCAGAGTAGTACTCAGCACACAATGTATAGAGACTTGCTCTAAGCGAACATGAAGATACTACAAACTTACGCGGAATGGCAAACCAAATCACTCTCTTCAACTTTAGTGCTCTCAGCCCTCCACTAGGAAGCCCACGCTCTGTATTCACACCACAGAGTGACTTCCTCCAGTAGGCTTGAAGCCACAAGGGTCAAGAGAAGACCTCTGTATGCACGTACACCAATGTGTATTTGAACTAATGTAACTCTAAAAAAATTGTACCCCAAATGAGCACAAATCCATTGTTTTTATAGGCTCCAATAGGCCAAATGGGCCTTGCCGATTCTTCACGTCCACTGATCATGCGCCGGTTAATTTCCCAAGATTGGCGGGGTAGATCAAATTTTCCCTTGATTTGAATTGGATCCTCAAAAATAGGAAGTTGCCGTGAATGGTTGGTGGCAATAGTCTTTTCTCCACTTCCACCTTTTACCATGCACACTTTTATCACATACCCTTTTGTATTCAAATTGAGATCCTTACTTCGTGTCGCCGGTGATTTAGAAACACCCGTTGAGTGTGAGAAAGGGAGGGTAGATATTGATTTTAACTTCACCAATCCCAGAGCCCCAAGAAATACCTTAATTGGAAAGGTCATTTCCCTCATGCTTCTGCTCCAATCACCTCATAACCCTTCTTGAGAGTAGCCAATCTTCCCATGGTTTCTTTGCAAGATGGCAAGCCTCATCCATCGCATTAATTATTTCATAGTAAAATACAGAATAATTCAAGGCGAGCCCCAGTCGAATCGGATGAGTTGAGGATAAATTTGTAGTGGCAATATCCATAGCCTCCTTGTGTGTATGTGTGGGTGTGTGTGTGAATGTGTGGGTGTGCATGTGTGAATGTGTGGGTGTGCGTGTGTATGTGTGGGTGTGCATGTGTGTAAGTGTGGGTGTGTGTGTGTATGTGAGGGTGTGTGTGTGTGTGTGGGCGTGTCTGTCTGTGGGTGTGTGTATGTATGAGTATGGGTGTGTGGGTGTGTGTGTGTGTATGCGTGGTTGTGTGTGTGTGTGAGTGTGTGTGTGTGTGTCTCGGTGTGTGTGTGTGTGGGTGTGTGTGTATATGTATGGGTGTGTGTGTGATTGTGTGGGTGTGTTTGTATGTGAATGTGCATTTGTGTGTATGTATATGCGTGAGTGTGCGTGTGTGAGCATGAGAGAGAGATAGAGAGTGAGGGGGGTGGAGTGTGTGGGAGTGAGCGGGGGCGGGGGGTGCGGGAGGCAGCGGGGTGAGGGGGCGGGAGTGGGCGGGGGGCAGCGGGAGGCAGGGGGGTGAGGGGGCGGGAGTGGGCGGGGGGTGGCAGAGGTGAGGTGTGAGGGGGGGGGGGGGGGTTTGCGGGATGGGGCGGGGTGAGGCGGGGTGGGGCGGGGAGGTTGCCGGAAGTGGGCGGGGCAGAGTGGGGCGGAGAGAGGCGGGGTCTGCGGGCGGGGATAGGCGGGGGCTGCGGGCGGGGAGAGGCGGGGGCTGCGGGCGGGGAGAGGCGGGGGCTACGGGCGGGGTGAGGCGGGGGGCTGCGGGAAGGGCTGCGGGGGGGGGAGGGGGGGGGCTCTGCGGGAGGCAGCGGGGGCGAGCGTGGCGGGGAAGCGCGGGGGAGCATGGGGGAGCCCGGGGAGGGCTGCGGGGTGGGGTGGGTTCTGTGGGAGGCAGCGGGGCGGGGGTGGTGGGGAAGCGCAGGGACAGCGGGGGGGTGGCAGGGAGAGAGAGCGAAGAGAGAGAGAGAGAGAGAGAGAGAGAGAGAGAGAGAGAGAGAGAGAGAGAGAGAGAGAGAGAGAGAGAGAGAGAGAGAGAGAGAGAGAGAGAGAGAGAGAGAGAGAGAGAGAGAGAGAGAGAGGGAGGGAGGGAGGGAGGGAGGGAGGGAGAGAGAGAGAGAGAGAGAGAGAGAGAGAGAGAGAGAGAGAGAGAGAGAGAGAGAGAGAGAGAGAGAGAGAGAGAGAGAGAGAGAGAGAGAGAGAGAGAGAGAGAGAGAGAGAGAGAGAGAGAGAGAGAGAGGGCGAGAGGCAACGGGGAGAGAGGAAAGAGAGAGAGAGAGAGAGAGAGAGAGAGAGAGAGAGAGAGAGAGAGAGAGAGAGAGAGAGAGAGAGAGAGAGAGAGAGAGAGAGAGAGAGAGAGAGAGAGAGAGAGAGAGAGAGAGAGAGAGAGAGAGAGAGAGAGAGAGAGAGAGAGAGAGAGAGAGAGAGAGAGAGAGAGAGAGAGAGAGAGAGAGAGAGAGAGAGAGAGAGAGAGAGAGAGAGAGAGAGAGAGAGAGGAAGAGAAAGAGGGAGAGAGAGAGAAAGAGGGAAAAGAGAGAGAAAGAGAGAGAGAGAGGGAGAGAGGCAGCGGGGAGAGAGGGAAGAGAGAGAGTGAGAGGGGGAGAGAGAGAGAGAGAGAGAGAGAGAGAGAGAGAGAGAGAGAGAGAGAGAGAGAGAGAGAGAGAGAGAGAGAGAGAGAGAGAGAGAGAGAGAGAGAGAGAGAGAGAGAGAGAGAGAGAGAGAGAGAGACGGGAGGAGGGAAAGAGAGAGAGAGAGAGAGAAAAAAAAAGAGAGAGAAAGAGAGAGAAGGAAAGAGAGAGAAAGGAGAGAAAGAGGGGAAGAGAGAGAGTGAGGGGGAGAGAAAGAGAGAGAGAGAAAGTAGAGAGCCACGGAACTCGAAGAGCTATCAAAATGTCAGCAGTCAGCGATATGCCTGTATCATTTGGTAACAGAACTTGTGGTTTTAGGGTTACCAAGGGATGTGGACACAGTTGGATTAAAACAGTTCATGAGTAAATATGGGGAACTCTCAGATGTGATTGTCATGAAGGATGAAGGACAGGGGAACGGGTCACTCTCGCGGCTTTCGCTATGTAACTTTTGCATCTTCAGAGAGGTAGAAGAGAGGGATCTACAGAGCTTCTAGTTGGCCTCGCTTCTTATAGTATTCCACAATGTTTAGGAATAGTGGATTGCTCACCCAGTAATGCTTGCTTCCAATGGATTTGTTCCTACAACAACATGATTCTCACAAAGGCCCTCCAAAACATAATGGAGTTGGGGCATGAAAAGAAGATGTTTTCCAAGTAGTCATTAAAAATGAAGGCACCGTATACACCACAAAAGGCTCCTTAATTTTTGTTGGCATTTACATTGGCCCAAATTCCCTTCTCGAAGATATACCACATAAGAACTGCTTTTCTTATCTCAGAGAGGGGATGCCAAAAGGATGGAATTTAAAATCTCATCTCAGAGTCAACCAATCCACACACGATCTCTTGGTAAGTGTGACATGAAAGTCCTTATTCTTCTTGAGTCGTTGAATTTTCTAAAAGGTTCAATGTTCCGACATCTAAAAGGGTACGAGAAAAGCGATAGCCGATGAATGTGTATGAAGACGATTGACACCGTTTCTTGATCTTTCCACTTTTCTAGCAAGAATGTTTATGAAGATGATTGATACCCTTCTTGATCTGCACATACAAACTGTTATTCAATTCAACTGTTCATTTGGCTTCTTCGTTTCAAACTGTTATGATTTTTTTTTCCATCAAACGAATGGATCATTGGTTCTCTACTGTAATGTAAAACATATCGCTTAAGACCATTGAGATTTCATATTATTCAACTGGTCTTCGTTGCTCAGTTATCGATATCTCAGAATACCGATTCAAAAGGTAATGGGCTCAAGTGTATCAGCTAGTTATTGACAGATTAGCTGGTTTTGAACAACATTTGTGTTGTTTCGTGCAATGTCTCCTAATGAAAATGGAATTTTATAGATAACCTCCAAGTACAAGAAACTCAACCCTCGTGCCATTAAACTCTGATGAGCGTGATATCGGTACTCATTAAAGACAATATTCTTTCACCATCTAAAACTCAAAGTCAAAATGCAACTCTCTACATAAAATGATTAGATTAGAAACAAAATGATATCTACCGAAGGCCGAGTCCATTCACGAAACGCATACTTTCAAACCTAGCAAGCCAGACCGAAGGCCCAGTCCAATTAAATCTCAAGCTGAAGGATTCTATCTGTTAATAAAAAATTAGAGGAAAGGCACAAGTTCTAGATCAGGTAACATCACAACGTAAAATCACAAAGTATATATAGAGAGAAATAACTTTGATATATATAGAAATGAGGTGTGGGAGGTCTCCAGTAGGCACCCAGTAGGGGGTTGAACTTAAGCCCTCACTGAAAACGAGTTGCATAACTGCATGCTCTAGGTGTCGTTAACTAGTTCCCCAATTGTTGTTGAGGTTACCAATAATTTCGAAATTGCTTCTACATGTTTCAGCTTAGTCCCTTCCGCTGAAGGCCTCCCTGCCAATCAAGAAACGAACTTTCGAAGCCGTCCACAAGCTGAACTTGCTCCTTAAAAAAGCCTATTTTTTTGGTTCGATGTCCTAATATCTGATGCAAGAACACCTTCTAAACTTTTGATCATTTTTCCGCATTAAGCATTGCCAGATTGATAAATTATGCATTAGCAGATTTTGTAGTGCATTGTTCTTTCTTTGCATTAAGCTATAATAAATATCTATTGATACACAGTTTAGGTGTGATACGAACTCGTTTCCAATGATAGAGTCCTGTTGAACCTCTTCTAGATCAGAGTAAACATAAAGAACGTGATAAAAAGAAATTGTACATTTTTGTCAGTGGCCGTACCCTGTTGTTCAAACATGAGATGGTTTAGAATACTAAATACTAATTTTTATACTATTTAGAAGGTACCAAAATATCGCATTTTTCGCATTTGTACAGCTTGGAAGTTGTTATTGAGTCATACAATCAGCCACCTAAGAGCATCATTCAATGTTCCGACATATAAAGGAGGCCAAGAAAAGCGATAGGTGATCAATAAGGCCATTATCGTGATCTTTCCAGCTTTCTGGTTGGAGATTTTGTGAACACGACTTGCATCCTATCTTGATCTTCAAGTGCAAGACTTTATTCCTTTTTTCTTTAATTCAATTCCATGTTTTCAAAATGAACTCTTGAATTTAAAACAAGGTTTTCGATAAAAAATCTTACTTAAAGGAAACTTTGCATGATTAATATCATTTAAATCTACCATTAATTTTGGTTTCTGTACGGCTTTCAAGTTTCATATTCACATGGTAAACATCCTCAAAACATGGATTTGTTTATTTGGATTCAAGACACGCAATAAATGCATCCCGGTGATTAATAAGAGTCGGCAACTTATACAGCGTTACTAGCCTATGCTCGAACGTACATATAAGAATTTAAAAGCACAAAGCTATTAGGGTCTCTGAATTACAATCACTCCCATTATCATCGATAGTAATCTATAGAGAGTTTCATATAACTTAATCAAATGTGAGATTTAAGGGTACATAAAACGAGGAGGAACAATGTTGATATTTAATGTCATGTGCATATAACAACGGTTTCATAAATTCATACCTATTGTAGGGTATAATGTGTCATGTTATTTTTTGCAAGATCTTAAGGTATGGGAGGAGTCAAAGGTCTTTTATTGTTGGGTGCATATAAAAGACCTCGTACTACTACTTGGACATTTCAAAATGTCTCCTCATTCACTACAAGGAATACGGGCGTATAGCGACCGTTAAAGCTACAAAATTTCGTCGCTATAAAATTGCAACTTGCATCGTAATTAGCATCGGGCGCAGAGCGTCGATTAGACGACGCAAAAAACGACGGTATTTGCGACTTGGATTGCGACGCTCCCGTACAACGTCGCTTAAACGACGCTATTTAAACTCATCACTTAAGCGACGCTTTTTTGCACCGCATAAGCAACGCTGGCAGCCGTCGCATAAGCGACGCTAAAAATGTCGCTTATACGACGACAAATAGCATCGCTTACACGACGATCTGTTGATGGACAGAAATTAAAACGTTGGAGGCTCTGCAATCGGCATTTTCACGCATCCGATCGAAGAGCTCTCCAACGTTCGCAATTGCGCTGCACTTACGAGCTGAAGCAAGTATATGCAGAATTGTTGTTTTGCCTAAGCTCTCTGTTATTGTCTCCCTTTGTCTTTGTTTCTCTCTTTCTACATCTTTCTCTCTTTGAATTCTCTCTCTCTCTCTAGATCTCTCTCTCTCTCTAGATCTCTCTCTCTTGATCTCTCTCTCTCTCTCTCTCTCTCTCTCTCTCTCTCTCTCTCTTCTTTCTCTCTTTATTGCAGGTTATTCAAGAACCTAGCCAAGCAAAAACTATGGCTAACAATTGTAAGTACAATTTCTTTTATTTGTAGATCATTTGAATTGTGTTATTTTCATTACATACCATACTTACACTTATTGATATGCACTCATACACTTATACATGATGAAGATGCACACACACATGCATATACCTACATATACACATATACATGCACATACACACACATACACATAGAGTTATACATATACACACACATACACAAGAACATGCACATATTGATACATATATATACACTTATACATGCACATGCATATACATACATATATGCACACATACACATGCACATACATACATATACACACACATACATATACACTTAGGTACACACATATGAATGAATTATATAATTAAAGTATTAAAACACATATACACATGCACACACACATGCACATACCTACATATACACATATACATGCACATACACACACATACACATAGAGTTATACATATACATGCATATACATATACACACACATACACATGCACATGCACATACTCATACACACATATACACTTATACATGCACATGCACATACATACATATACACACACATACCCATGCACATACATACATATACGCACACATACATATACACTTAGGTACACACATATGAATGAATTATATAATTAAAGTATTAAAACACATATACACATGCACACACACATGCACATACCTACATATACACATATACATGCACATACACACACATACACATAGAGTTATACATATACATGCATATACATATACACACACATACACATGCGCATGCACATACTCATACACACATATATACTTATACATGCATGTGCACATACATACATATACACACACATACACATGCACATACATACATATACACACACATACATATACACTTAGGTACACACATATGGATGAATTATATAATTAAAGTATTAAAACATATATACACATGCACACACACATGCACATACCTACATATACACATATACATGCACATACACACACATACACATAGAGTTATACATATACATGCATATACATATACACACACATACAAATGCACATGCACATACTCATACACACATATACACTTATACATGCACATGCACATACATATATATACACACACATACACATGCACATACATACATATACACACACATACATATACACTTAGGTACACACATATGAATGAATTATATAATTAAAGTATTAAAACACATGCTTAATATAAACAATAATAACAATTAATAGAACAAAACTCTTCATTACTTAATACCATACACACAATTCAAAACATAACTGAAATGAAAAATATATAGATAAAATATATATATATATATATCAATGTAAATACATATAATCCAATGTCATAATCAACTAAAATCCTAATCATCATCATCATGATCATCTTCATCATCAGCATATCATGATCATCCTAATCTTCCTCATCCTCATCGTCATGATCACCTTGTGACGATCGAGATCGTCCCTCTTGTGTTTGTCTCTCCACCTCATCCATATTTGTATTACATATAACAAACATAAATCAATAAAATAATTAAAACATTCATAACAACAAAATAATTATATAAAATTTAAAAATACTCACAAAGGCATCAGGATGATCTTGTATATACTCGCCCAAATGCCGATATCCAAAATGTGTAGCATACTCGATCTCGTGTTTCGTAGGATATCGGCCATAATCCTTTTGCTGCAATGAAACAAATAAAAAACATTAGTTGCTTGCATTTTAACTAAAATAAAAAATATACTCACAATAACACATATACTTACAAACGTAGCTACAAAACCATTATGGCCCATTTGGCCTAAGTGCGATGTGTGGCCCGACTCCACTCTCTTCTTTGCAGCAGCCTGTTTATTCAAGAAATAAAATACATAAATTAAATGTAAAAAATTACTAAAATATATAAAAATCATAAATATAAACTATTAATTTGTGTACCTTCTGCTGAGGAAATGACTCCTGAAGACGTAACTGCCTAAGAAAAAACTGCCACGACTTAGGTGGTATGTTAGCTCGCCTCTTATTTTTTTGGACCATACAATATCTCTTGTTAATTTAATCTCAAACTGAAAAAAAAGTCAGAATACATACACATATATACACACACATAAACATACACATACACATACCCACATACACATATACATGAAAACATATACGCATGCATATATGTATATATATACACATATACATACATATAACATAAACACACATATACATATCCACATATATATACGTACACACACATGCATGCATATACACTCATTCATACAAAATACATGCATTTATCCCACAATAATATGTAGTTGTGTATATGCGAATATGTGTGTATGTGTAAATGTGTATATGTGAATATGTGTGTATGTGTAAATATGTATATGTGAATTTTTTATTTATGTAGATAATCAAATCATTAATATCAAATACCATTATTTGTAGATTCTGATCGAATCAGATGGAACTCCACCACCGTCTCCTCATCGTGCAACGACTTTATACTGTAAGTATATGAAATATTTAATTTTAACTATATTTCATGGATACATAACTTATATTTTTTTTTTATGTTTCTTATGATGTGCAGATTCTGATCAATCAGAGGGTACTCCACCACCTCCTACCCATGCAACAACTTCACATGTGTCCTCCGATAGGAATTATGATGAATTTTACTATCAAGAGCATATTATATGTTGGTGTAACTCTTGTTATGGCACGTATCGAAGACCACGATTGGAATGTATTCAACATGAGGCAGAGTATGGTACTTTTGAGCATGCACCATCACCTAGTCAATGTGATAATGCTTGGGTATGTATTTTCTATATATATTAATGTCATTATTTTATTTAAAAACCATGTATAAAATCAAATTATTATTGATATACAGGAATACTTGCTGGATGATGATGATGATGATGATTTTTTTCATAGTGTTAATATACCTCGTACACGTCATAGACTTGCTGTTCATCAATTACAAGCAGAGGTTTCTAGAAATCCTCTACCTCCTGGTTTAGAGAATGAAACAGCTGGAGATTATCCATTGCCAGTTCGTGATCGTTCTTTAGTACAAACATATGAGAGAAGAAGATATGGAGGATGGAATAGAGGACCACTTCCTTTAGATGGAGAGGTTTTCAACTTTTGGGGTAATCGCTATATGATTGCTCCATCCACTATTACTCATGCTCGTCATGGTCTCTTTATTGTAGAGGATTTGTATGTGCCTCCGAACTCTGAAGTCACTCTTATGTCATTTTGTGGTCCTATATATGGATGGGGAGATTGGCATCGACTTTCACGTTCTGTTCAAAGCATGAGTACTTATGGAATATGCTTGAATGCAGCATCCCTTACTAGTAGAAGGATTTTACATGCAGAAATGAAAGATTATATATTGATGGAAGACCTTAGACACATGGAAATATAGCAGGTTTAATAAATAGTAGTCGAGGGTTACATAATAGTTCAAGGACTAATTGCACATTTGAGGAGCGTGAAAATAGTCATGAATCACCATACATGAGTAGAGATGTATCAAGATACATAGTTGTCAATGCTATTACTACATTACATGCTGGTGATGAACTATTAGTGAATTATGGATGGCGTAGACCTCCAAGAGCACCTTTTAGCTAGAGAGAATAAAATTTTTCTATCCATATTTAATAAGTTATATACTTAATTTTATATTTGAAGTTTAATTTTTATTCATTTATGGAATACTAATGAGTTTTATTTATATGTGTAGATTCCAACGTATGATGTTGATGATATTCGTCCACAACATTCACAATTACCAGTAAGAGCTCATTTATCAGAAGCTTCCATGAGGGGGCTACGCAAAACTAATCCTGTGCAATATGCAAAGTTGAAAGATCTATATTCAGAAGATGATAAAGTACAAGATTTGTGTGACAATGATGAAGATGATGGCATGGCAGATTTTATTGAGGATTGGTATCAAAATGACAGTGAGAGCATGGATATTTCTAAAAATGAGAAATATCTTCGAGAGGAATGTCTAAAGCATGTATATGAAGGAAGTCATTTGACACGACTAAATGCGAACTTACTTATTCTCAACCTTCAAAATCGTTTTGGAAGGAGTAATGTATCTGTTTCGACACTATTAAGGTATAAATTTCAATTTTCTATCTATTTATATATATAGCTGCATATATATATATATATATATATATATATATATATATATATATATATATATATATATATATATATATATATATATATATATATATATACATGCAGGTTTTTATTTTACTTTAGATAAGGTAAGAACAAGAACTTGAATTTAATGGAAACTTTTTGTTCGTGCATCTTGTAAAACTATTAATGCATCTTTCCAAATATTCGCAATGGTGACCTAGATGAGTCGCATGCACAGAGGTTACTCAAGAGACAGCAATCGGATTATAATGGAGTAGTCCACTTTGTATCCTAAAGTTCAGATGCTCATCATTGACATGCAAGAGGTTTACTGCATACCCGAGAAATCCTGCTCTATCTTGAGTAACCTCTGTGCATGCGATTCATCCAGGTCACCATTATATGAACATATGTGTGAATTGACAGGATACGATTGTTTGGATGGCAGGATACAATTGTTTGGATGGCGGGATACGATTGTTTGTTTTGGAGGATATGAATGATTTGTCGATTCACACATATGTTCAGTTTGAAAGTGTGAATCAAAAATCATTCAATGAAGGTACATACTTCATATCATCCAAAACAAACAATCGTATCTTGCCATCCAAATTTTGCGTAAATATTTTGAAAGATGCATTAATAGTTTTAAAAGATGCGCAGACAAAAAGTATCTATTCAATTCAAGTTCTTGTTCTTACCTTATCTAAAGTAAGAATAAAAACATGCATGTATATATGTATATATATTTATTTACCTTTTTTAATATATGTTTTTTTGATAAACTTACAGGTTATTATCTGAAAAGTTTTTACCAAGTCAGAATATTCTTCCTACCTCACATGATGAAATGAAGAAGATAATCAACAATCTTGGTATAGATTATCAATGTATACATGCATGTCCTAAGGATTGTATTTTATATAGAGGTGAATATGCAGACTCTTTGACATGTCCCAAATGTCAATCTCCTCGATATAAGGGTGAAGAAGGTAAAATCCAGAAAAAGGTATTGAGACATTTTCCATTGGCTCCATGGATTAGACATATGTTTCAAAGCCCCGAATTATCAAAGCTTTTGACTTGGGGACATGATCACAAAAGTACTGATGGAATAATCAGAATTCCTCATGATAGTGTTGCTTTTCAGCATATTGATTCTACATGGCCTGAATTTGCACAAAATCCATAGAATCTAAAGTTAGGAGTTGCATTAGATGGGGTTAATCCATTCTCCATGAAATCCAGTAAATGGTCAACATGGCCAGTGGTAGTCATAAACTACAATCTTCCGCCATATCTTAGCATTAAAAAGGAACATTTAATGCTTTCACTTTTAATCCCAGGCAAAAGACAAGTTAAAGATATGAATGGATATCTTGCTCCTCTCATTGACGATCTTCAAGAGTTATGGAGAGGTATTAATATCATTAATGTATCGAAAAGCATCAATGAAAGACATATTACGATTCGTGGTATTGTGGCTTGGACTATTCACGATTTTCCTGGATATGGCGTTTGTTCAGGTATTGATGTAATTTTTTTATTCAATATGCATGTAAATAAATATGATTTAATCTAATTATATTTTTATCATTTTCCATGATCCAGGAATATCTACTAAGGGTTATAAAGCTTGTCCATATTGTGGTGATTGGTTGAGATCAATCTATAGTAAGAATCTCAACAAAAATATTTATCTTCGACATCGACGATTCTTGCCTGATGATCATCCATTAAGATCTAAAAGAGAAGCGATACATTTTAATGGAAAGCTTGAAACAGGCCAGTATCCAAAACCTATGACGCCTATGGATTGGTATAAAAAATGGATAGATGGACCTCTGATAGATCCAGAAGCAGAAATCTTCAATGATGTTTCAGATAATGAGTATGTGAACAGAGGTAAAGGGAAATTGGCACTCGCAGAGAACATATCAATATGGTATTCTTTGGAGTATTGGAAAGAGTTAAAAGTATGTCATCTTCTTGATCCTATGCATATATTCAAAAATATTGGTTATTCACTGTGGTAGCATCTTCTTGGACTAAAAGATACCACAGCATCAAGGAATGATTTGAAAGATCAAAAATCCAAACCAAAGTTATGGCCACTTTTTGATAGACATCGACAAGAAACGACTTATGCATCTGCTCCTTGGGTACTTACAACAAAAGAGATACAGACTATCAACAATAGAATTCAATTGATCAAGACTCCTACAGGATATGGAGCATCGTTTCAAAACATGTTTACTATGGATGATAAGAGCTTATCTGGGTTAAAGACCCACGACTGGCATAACTTTTTGAAACATATTTTACCTTTAGTTATCGATGGATGTACAACGAAAGGAGTACAAGATGTGATCAATCATCTTGGATCACTTATAAGGTAATTATGATACTTTTATATTTAATATGTATGAATATTGGATATCTTTTCTTTTTTAATTAACTTCTTTACAATTGTTTTTATGATATAGTGGATTACATCCAAAGAGATCTACAAAAATTCGATCCCACAAAAAAACGTGAATGCAAAGAGCTACTATGTTTGATGGAAAAAGAACTTCCTACTTCATTTTTTGATATTCAGGTTCATTTACTAGTCCATCTTGTAGATGCGATAGAGATTGTTGGTGTTGTCAACACTCGATGGATGTTTTGGGTCGAGCGATTTATGGGAATACTGAAAGGTTACGTGCGACAAAGAGCAAAACTAGAAGGATCCATGGCAAAGGGTTGGATGCTTGAAGAGTGCATGTATTACGTTAATGAGTACCTTGAAAGAGTTCATGAAGAAGCTCCACGTGCATGGACCAACGAGTCTTCTTCAAAAATAACAGATGAGGTATTATCAGGTAAGGGGGTTCCATTCTTATTTACATTTCAAGAAAAAAATGATGTTTCTACTTTTGTAGCATATAATAGCCAATGCATGCAAGCATTCCTTAGCGAAAATGAGGAACTTCAAAGTCTCCGAAGTAAAAGGCGAAAAAACAAAAGATCTAGACGTTATCTCGATAATAATGAGATTATAGATATACCTTCTTTCACGGATTGGCTATATAGTCATTTGCAACGCGCCAACATAAATAATGAAGAAATCTCACATGAGCAAAGAGAGTTAATGATAGGTTGTGAACAAAAGGTAATTTTATTAAAATATATATTTTATTTTTTTCATATATGTATGTTAGTTTCTATTTACTAATTGAATTTTTTTGCAGGCTCGAATGTTCACTAATATGTGGGCTTTTGGACAACATATTAGAATCAAAGCCATTGATTCTTTACGTAAAACAGAGGATTCTAGTATTGTTGCTTGTTTCAAGCAACTATCACGTGCTAGCTCAAAAGACACGAACCTTATAGATAGCGAACTTGGTTACGTAGGAACTATTGTTCGTATCTACGAAATTTCATTTCGTACATTCAAACAGGTAGAAAAAAGTTTATATATTTTTTCTAGAGTTAGTTATTTTTTTAAGCACCTAATAATGGGACATTTTTGTTGTTATATATTTTGATAGGTGGTTTTGAAGGTTGACTGGTATCGAGCGGAGTATAAAGGTAGCAATTCTACAATAAGAAAGGAATTATCTAGGTTTTGGGCAATTGATTCTTCCAAGGTAATGCGATCTACTAAAGAACCATATATTCTTCCTAGGCATATTGAACAAGCATTTTTTTATAAAAACCCAGATGCTCAGCCTTGGTGGCAAGTCATTCATGTGCAACCTAGAGGTAGGTCATTGTTTGAACAGTTTATTGTTACAGAGATTGAAGAAAGTCCTCTTGATGATTCAGCATTAGATACTGATACATCAACATCTACAATAGAAATTAGACTCATTATACGTGATAATGATACTAATCTTTTTGATGAAGAGGATAATTCTCTACATGTTGATTCTACTGATGAGGAAGAGGAATTACCAGAAATAGATATTAATCCACCAATAGATGATGTGATTCATGAGAACATAGATTTAACAATAGAAGAAATAAATGAAATCAATAAGGATAATGAAGATGAGACTATATTGATGTCTTACCAAAATGATGGCAATAATGAAAACATATGAGCAGATTAGATAGTAACATGAAGCTTCTGAATGGATATTAGATAATAAATTTTTTTATTAACTTGAATAACGATGAATCCTACTAGAGAGATGAAATCATGTTCTTCTAAGTTAGAACATGAAGCTCGGGGGTATGCCTAATTATTTTATATATAGCTTTATCTTCGAGGAGTAAATTTTTATCATGTATATGTGTGTGTATTCATGTGTATTATATGTATACATATGTTAGTATGCATATATATGTATTTCATGTATATGTATGTGTTTGCATGTGTGTGATATATGTATACATGTGTTACATATGCATATGTGTATATATGCATATGCATTTATGTGTTTATAATTGTGTACTTGTGTATGTATATGTGTCTATGTGTAAATATGTACATGTAAATATGTATGCATGTATATATATGTTTATGTGTGCATGTAGGCATGTACATGTATGTGTAAATATGTACATGTAAATATGTACATGTAAATATGTTAGTATGTATATATATATTTATGTGTGCATTTAGGCATGTATGTGTGATGCATAATATATCTACTCCATTTTATATTTATGTATCCTATCTACATGATGTGTATATATCTTTACATATATTATGATCCTCGTTGATTCGAGTAGCTATATATAGAGGCATAAGGTTGGGAGGAAAGACATCTCTCTAGTAGGACGTCGGAGGTGTACATATACTTCAAACATATGGCTAAAAGGTTGAATTAGAGTTTTTAAATTAGGGATTTCAAAACCCTAATATCGAGATTAGTGTTCTCTCTCTCTCTCTCATATACATACATACCGTGCATTGTTGCGACGATGAGCCATAAGTGTCCGCATCTCTTTTAAACACTATTTAAGAGACCACCCTGTCCCAAACTCCGTCTCCAGTGAACTAAGCACGTATTTTTTATCCCTCTCATCATGCTCACTACAAAAATAAAAAACATAATATAAATAAAACATAAGATATATATTTCAATTTATCTGTAAAACTTTTACTTACTTCCACGGTAAGTGGATAAAGCGCAGGTAAGAGTCGCATAGTGCGCGCATTCTCCTCTTGAATTCCAATCCATTTCCTATGTATACAATATTCCCCTCTGGCTCTATGTCGCACTCTAGTCCTAACGTGCCTATGCATGTCCTCATAGGCAACGTCTCTGCTCTGCTATCACGTGCTGGAGGTGGTATAGGTGTCCTGAAAATAGATAGATAGAAATAAATAAGAATATGTGTTATAATATCCTTGAAAAAGTTTATGAAAAAAAACATACCTATTAGGAGATAGCTCTCTTCTTGCGTGTGGAGCCGCAGAAGAGCCCTCGTCTGATCGCGTAAGCATCTGGATCGTATAATCCAGCTCCTCATCAAACATCTCTACGTAGTCCCGCATTATGGCCCCTAGAGTATCTGACGGAACTCTTGCTCTCATAAGACTTTTTATGAGAGTGACTTTCGCCTTTCTCTCTCTACTGGGATCCATAATACCTAACATGTAAAACAAAATGGTTAGAAATCAATATATATACGTGTATGTGTGTGTATGCATGTGTATGTGTGTGTATGCATCATTATGTGTGTAAGTGTCTATGTGTGTTTGTGTGTCTGTATATGTGTGTGTGTGTGTCTATGTGTATGTGTGTGTCTATGAGTGTTTATGTGTTTATGTATATGTATGTATCTATGTGTGTGTATGTGTCTATGTGTGTATGTGTATGCATGTATGTATGCATATATGTGTGTATGCATGTGTATGTGTGTGTATGCATCATTATGTGTGTATATGTGTATGTATATGTGTGTGTTGTCTATGTGTACGTGTGTGTGTCTATGAGTGTGTATGTGTTTATGTATATGTGTGTATCTATGTGTATGTATGTGTCTATGTGTGTATGTGTATGCATGTATGTATGCATATGTGTGTGTATGCATATGTATGTGTGTGTATGCATCATTATGTGTGTCTATGTATGCATGTGTATGTATGTATGCATCATTACGTGTGTACGTGTCTATGTGTGTATGTGTGTGTGTATATGTGTTTGTATGTGTGTATGCATGTGTATGTGTGTGTATGCATCATTATGTGTGTAAGTGTCTATGTGTGTTTGTGTGTGTGTATATGTGTGTGTGTGTGTCTATGTGTATGTGTGTGTGTCTATGAGTGTGTATGTGTTTATGTGTATGTCTGTATCTATGTGTGTGTATGTGTCTATGTGTGTATGTGTATGCATGTATGTATGCATATATATGTGTATGCATGTGTATGTGTGTGTATGCATCATTATGTGTGTATGTGTCTATGTGTGTATGTATATGTGTGTGTTGTCTATGTGTATGTGTGTGTGTATATGAGTGTGTATGTGTTTATGTATATCTATGTATCTATGTGTGTGTATGTGTCTATGTGTGTATGTGTATGCATGTATGTATGCATATGTGTGTGTATGCATATGTATGTGTGTGTATGCATCATTATGTGTGTCTATGTATGCATGTGTATGTGTGTATGCATCATTACGTGTGTATGTGTCTATGTGTGTATGTGTGTGTGTATATGTGTTTGTATGTGTGTATGCATGTGTATGTGTGTGTATGTATTTATGTGTGTGTATGTGTCTATGTGTGTATGTGTATGCATGTATGTATGCATATGTGTGTGTATGCATGTGTATGTGTGTGTATGCATCATTATGTGTGTATGTGTCTATGTGTGTAGGTATATGTGTGTGTATGCATGTGTATGTGTGTGTATGCATCATTATGTGTGTATGTGTGTGTATGCATCATTATGTGTGTATGTGTGTATGTGTGTAGGTATATGTGTGTGTTGTCTATGTGTATGTGTGTGTTTCTATGAGTGTGTATGTGTTTATGTATATGTATGTATCTATGTGTGTATGTATCTATGCGTGTATGTGTATGCATATGTGTGTGTATTCATATGTATGTGTGTGTATGCATCATTATGTGTGTCTATGTATGCATGTGTATGTGTGTATGCATCATTACGTGTGCACGTGTCTATGTGTGTATGTGTGTGTATATGTGTGTGTGTCTATGTGTATGTGTGTGTGTTTATGAGTGTGTATGTGTTTATGTGTATGTATGTATCTATGTGTGTGTATGTGTCTATGTTTGTATGTGTATGCATGTATGTATGCATATGGGTGTGTATGCATATGTATGTGTGTGTATGCATATGTATGTGTGTGTATGCATCATTATGTGTGTCTATGTATGCATGTGTATGTGTGTATGCATCATTACGTGTGTATGTGTCTATGTGTGTATGTGTGTGTGTATATGTGTTTGTATGTGTGTATGCATGTGTATGTGTGTGTATGTATCTATGTGTGTGTATGTGTCTATGTGTGTATGTGTATGCATGTATGTATGCATATGTATGTGTATGCATGTGTATGTGGGTGTATGCATCATTATGTGTATGTGTCTATGTGTGTAGGTATATGTGTGTGTTGTCTATGTGTATGTGTGTGTGTCTATGAGTGTGTATGTGTTTAGGTATATGTATGTATCTATGTGTGTGTATGTATCTATGTGTGTATGTGTATGCATGTATGTATGCATATGTGTATGTATGCATATGTATGTGTGTGTATGCATCATTATGTGTGTCTATGTATGCATGTGTATGTGTGTATGCATCATTACGTGTGCTTGTGTCTATGTGTGTATGTGTGTTTATATGTGTCTGTGTCTATGTGTATGTGTGTGTGTTTATGAGTGTGTATGTGTTTATGTGTATGTATGTATCTATGTGTGTGTATGTGTCTATGTGTGTATGTGTATGCATGTATGTATGCATATGTGTGTGTATGCATATGTATGTGTGTGTATGCATCATTATGTGTGTCTATGTATGCATGTGTATGTGTGTATGCATCATTACGTGTATGTGTCTATGTGTGTATGTGTGTGTGTCTATGTGTATGTGTGTGTGTCTATGAGTGTGTATGTATTTATGTGTATGTATGTATCTATGTGTGTATGTGTATGCATGTATGTATGCATATGTGTGTGTATGCATATGTATGTGTGTATATGCATCATTATGTGTGTATGTGTGTATGTGTCTATGTGTGTATGTGTGTGTGTATACATTAGGACAGTGTATGTAAGCATGTGCATTATGTATGCATATAAGTATGTATGTATGCATATGCATATGCATTATGTATGCATATGTATATGCATTATGTATGCATATGCATATACATTATGTATGCATATGCCTAGCATTATGTATGCATATGCATATGCATTATGTATGCATATGTGTGTGTATGCATATGCATGTAAGTATGTATGTATGCATATGTGTGTGTGTATGCATATGCATGTAAGTATGTATGTATGCATATGCATATGCAATATGTATGCATGTATGTGTATGTGTGTGTATGTCTCTCTATGTGTGTGTATGCATATATGTGTGTGAGTCTGTGTGTGAATGTGTGTGTACATGTGTCTGTATGTGTGTATGCATGTGTATGTGTGTGTATGCATCATTATGTGTGTATGTGTGTGTATGTGTGTGTGTCTATGTGTATGTGTGTGTATCTATGAGTATGTATGTGTTCATGTGTGTGTATGTGTCTATGTGTGTATGTATCTGTGTGTGTGTATGTATCTATGCATTTGCATTATGTATGCATGTAAGTATGTATGTACATTGTATGCATATGCATATGCATTATGTATGCAAATGTATGCATGTATGTGTTTATGTGTGTATGTCTCTCTATGTGTGTGTATGCATATATGTGTGTGTATGTGTGTATGTGTGTGTATATGTGTCTGTATGTGTGTATGCATGTGTATGTGTGTGTATGCATGCGTATGTGTGTATGTGTCTATGTGTGCATGTGTGTGTATATACTATATGTGTGTGTGTCTATGTGTATGTGTGTGTATGTGTTTATGTGTGTATGTGCCTATGTGTGTGTGTGTATGTGTTTATGTGTGTATGTGTCTATGTGTGTGTGTGTGTATGTGTTTATGTGTGTATGTGTATGCATGTATGTGTATGTGTGTGTATGTCTCTCTCTATGTGTGTGTATGCATATATGTGAGTGTGTATATGTGTGTCTATGTGTGTATGCATGTGTATGTGTGTGGATGCATCATTATGTGTGTACGTGTGTGTGTGTATATGTGTGTGTATGTGTATGCGCGTCTATGTGTGTGTATGTGTGTGCGCATCTATGTGTATGTGTGTGTTTCTATGAGTGTGTATGTTTGGATGTGTGTGTGTATGAATGTGTGTCTATGAGTGTGTATGTTTGGATGTGTAAGTGTATATGTGTGTCTATGTGTGTATGCATGTGTATGTGTGTGAATGTATCATTATGTGTATGCATGTATATGTGTGTGCATGTGTATGCATGTATATGTGTGTGCATGTGTATGCATTATGTGTGCATGTGTGTATGTGTATGCATTATGCATTGTGTATGTGTGTATATATGTGTGCATTTGTGTGTATGTGTGTGTGTGTCTATGCGTATGTGTGTGTGTGTGTCTATGCGTGTATATGTGTGTGTACATATGTATGTGTGTGTAAGTGTGTGTGTGTGTGCGCATACCTGCCCATGGTCTCGCTCACTCTCTCTCCCTCTCGTGCGTGCTCTCTCTCTCTCTCTCTCTCTCTCTCTCTCTCTCTCTCTCTCTCTCTCTCTCGGTCTCTTTTTTCTTGCTCGCGTCCAAGTCCCGGCACAAATGTGCCAGGAGAAATCATTTTTTTTTTTTTATTCTAGAGCATGGCATATGTGATGCTCTGCAGTTTGCCAACGTCGTTAACTGCGTCGCTAATCAGCGACGGTGATAGCGGAGCTTTTTAAGTAGCGTCGCTTATGCGACGCTATCGTCGCTTATGCAACGAAAATCGGGCAAAAAAAAAAATCCAAAATTCGTACCGTCGTTTATGCGACGACTTCGTCGCATAAACACGGTTCTCGTTTTTTTCCTGATTCGGGGGCATCGCTATGCCCCCCTTTTTCTTGTAGTGATGGCCATGTCAAGATGTCTCTTTATGAAAGAGGAGAGCCATTAATAAATTGGGTCATCAGTACATCCAGCTTTGTTTTTATTACCCTTGAAGTCTTGAATGCAAGAGAGACGAGAGACAGAAAAAGCTTTGCTTGTTCATGATGTGTTGTGGTAAGGTAAGAAATACGCTCTGTGTTCTCTTTACAGAAATAAGCAAAATCCCATCCTTTGATTAGAAAAAGAGGGGCAAGAAAGTTCAAATAGAGGGAGGATAATAGTCTGAGCTTTTAGTTTTTGGATGGTCTTACAAGATTTCGGGATAGATACGTAGAGTCAAGGAAGATGACCTCAAAATATAAATTAAAAGTATAGTTTTTGGATGAGCATACAACATTTTTGGATAGATAAGCAGACTTAAGCAAGATGAACTAAAACTATAAACTAAAAGTAGATATGGAGAAGATGAGATAGAGGAAAATGCAAGGAACTCTTATGAAATCTGGTATGAGACAATTTAAAGATCACAAGGTCGATGGAAATCCATAATGGGGATTCTGTATGCATCCACTTTACAAATGAAAGTGGACTCTTTACTTTCAGGCCATCTTTATTCGCAAGTTGTTTTTCTATTCCAGGTATCTCCGTTCTTGAGCTCACGCGTTGTCGCTCAATATGCATATTTGGAATTGCAATTATTTATACTCTAGAAATGTTGTTCTTGATTGCTTTGGAGGTACATATCCACCGCACCTTTTTTCTTTTGCATAGCTTGAAAGTTGTGTGAGTTATACAACAGCCACCTAAGGGGTAAGAACATAAATCAAAGTTAGGTTTGCCACCTACGAGGCTAGCGCAAGGAAAAACACTTCACATGTAATGTTTGATTCCTTTTATATTAAATTAAACTCTTCAAACCTAAAACAATCTTTAGGGGAAACACATCTTCTGTAGAGGCAAGTTTGCATGATCTGTATCCTAAGGAATAACTACTAAGTTTTCCTTTTTTAGGAGACGAGGTCAATTTTTCCTATTTAAAGAAGGGTGGAGGCATGCCTGATCATACAAAGGAATAAAAAAGAACCCCTTTATATAGTACGTGTCCATACAAGAAATTAAGTAAGCATAAACACATGATTAGATTTTTCGTAAAATAGATACATATTCTAGCAAACCAGTAAGTATAAAAGCCCAAAGAAGAATGACGGAGAATCAAAATGGTCCAAGCCTCAAAACGATATGATAGAGATAAGTACTACTTCCAAATTTTTCATCTATGTTTACTTTCTATGATACAGATCCACATACACCTTGAATGATGCAAACATTGAATCATCTAAATGGTGCATTAGAGGCACTATTCATTACCATGAAATGGAATGTCCTTCCAAAGTATGATTAGAGATTGAACTTTGGACGTTCATTATAGCATGGAATGAACATTAATGAGAAGTTTGAGCTTATTATTGAATGTAAATTCATGAGTGAACTGAGGATACGTTTATACATATAACGAAGTTTCAAGTGAGAATTCCATGCATGTCTGAAAGAAGGGTTCAATATTTGAACCTTGTGCATGCTAAATATCTTTGAGAAAAAAATGTTCCATTGAAGCCATGTCGTGCGTGATCAAAAAGGCAAAGGAATTAAGAAAACAACTCAACCAATGTTTCTTTTGTTATTCATCATAGGTTGGTGGTAACATGAATTGGCAATGCAGGATATCTGAAAGAGAGACTAGGGCCAAAATCAAACCCTAAGAACAATGATGGGCTTACCTTTGATAATCATGAAAGACATGAAGTTCAAAGGCCCTAAGACCTTCAACACCTGATCATGGAGGACAAAGATCATAGTAACGAGGGAAAAGAATGTCATAAAGTGAAAACCTAGGGAAATAAATGGTAGAGCCATTTTTCTCTTTTGAAATACTCATTTCCCCCGTAGTAAACTTCTCGTGTTCTTGACAATCGGTATAATCCATTTGAAGCTTCAAGATAGTTGCTTCATGAGTACATATTTGAAGAAAAGGAAAACTAACGGGTGGAAAGATACCCTACGTACTAGTGCACGAGAATAAGTCCTATAAACAAGCAACAACATTCCAATATGGTTAAAAAAATGAATATTGGGCTATCTCAATGTACTATTTCCTTTGACATAGATGGAAAACTTTGTCAAACGACATTATCTAGTTTGAAAATACTACCTTTATTATCAAATGACATAGAAGAAAATCCTTTTAGTTGCATCTTATCAAAGGAAAAGTTCAATGATAACTCAATATTCAAATTCTTTTCAAGAATAAACCAAGAAATGGTAAGGATGTAACTTACAAGTATTTTGATTAAACAAAAAAAAATTCTTAGTTAGCAAGCCTTGAGTAAAAGGTAAATTAAATTTTCTATGTTAAGGATGAAGTGTCAATCGGATGGTATGACACATCTAGGTTTACAGTATCACTAATGTGCATTCTTTGGTATGGGACAACAGATTTAAGGATAATGGAAGCTTGAAGTCAAGGATATTTGATAAATTTTTCAATACTTGAATATTAAGCTTCAAGAAATGCTAAGTTATTGATATAAGGCCTCTTAGCTTGAGAAGGAATGAGGAGCTAGTATTTTCTACTCCTTTCATTGAGCATGTTTAGGCAGGGACTCTCTATACCAAATAAGCTCATAGTCATTGTCAAAACCTATCAAATACAAATTAAATGCATTTGTATTTAAAAGAGACTATGTAAAGATTAATTCAAGTGCAAAATCTATGAAGATCAGCCCTCCTAAAGTGTGAATATTTATGAAGACAATTGGTACCCTTTCTTGATCTTCACATACAAAACTTGTTTCTTTCTTTCTTTATTCAATTCAACTGTTCAATTGGCTTCTTATTTTCAATTAAGATTTTTTTCCATCGAGCAAATGCATCATTGGTTCTCTACTTCAACGAAAAATATATTGCCTAGGACCATTGAGATTACATATTATTCAACTACTCTTCGTTTCTCAGTTATCGATATCCTAGGATACCAATTGAAAAAGTAATGGTCTCAAGTGTATCAGCTAGCCAAAATCACGTGAGCTAGGTATTTGGCAGATTAACTGGTTTTGAACAACCTTACTGTTGTTTTGTGAAATGTCTTCCAATGAGAATGGAAATTTTCTAGATACTTCGAAATAAAAGAAACTCAGCCCTCATGCCATTAAGATGTCACTCACCTCTGATTTGAGTGATATCGGGATTCATTAAAGACAATATTCTTTCACCATCTAGAACTCAAACTCAGTACTTCCACACATAAAGCGACGACCGAAAAATAGAACTCTCTACACGAAATGATATCTCTACCAAACGCCGAGTCCAGACCGAAGGCCGAGTCCATTCACGAACCGCGTACTTTCAAACCTAGTAGGCAAGACCGACGGCGGAGTACAATCAAATGTCAAGCTCAAGGATTCTATCTTTTAATAAATCATTAGAAGAGAGGCACAAGTTCTAGATATGGTAAAGTCAAAAAGTATATATATAGAAATGACTTCGATATAGTGTAGACTGTCAACCCTGTAGAATGAAAGGATAGATGAGCAATCAGATGACTTTTAGTTTTTTAATTTTCGAACTTCTGCATTATGGTATGTCAGAAGAATACTAGAACATGCTACAAGATCCCAGATCTTCAGGAGGATGAGGAGCTACGCTTTTGGTTTCACATCTGGAGGATGTCCGATCACATTTTAATCGCTCGATAATCTAGCAATACATCATGAAGGAAGGCATAGAATATGGTGGTTTTAATAATCTTTCGTCTTCATGATAAGAATATCGAAAATGCTTTTTAGAACCAAAGGTTTATTTCTATTTCTGAAGTGAATTACGTTTCTTAGAGTAGAAGTGTCTAATTTGTTCTTTTCATATCATGATTAAATGTTTCTTTTTTTTCAAAAGGAAGCTCGACCCAAAGTGTGGAAGGATGCTGGCAGGATGCTCTTCTAGGGAGCTGCAACAGGTTTGACTTCTGCTATGGAACCTGTAGAGGGGTCCTACTTTATGGGCCATTTTGAAATCCATCAATGATGTTGTCTTCAATAGAAAGCTTCATGCCAACAATTTGCCTCTCCTCAGAGAAATAGCTGCTCTCGCTGAAAGTTTTCTGAAGGTCATTGATGATGCTCCTAATAGTTCCTTTTCCCTTTCCAAACACTTGGCTTGTAATCCCCCCTCTAAATGGAGAGATTCATTGATGAAATTATCATTTAGTCCTAGATTTGAGATGTCTGATCTTCTGTAATATTCCCTAGGGGCTTTTACTCCTTGAGCCTTCTGATTGTATCAAAGTATTCTTGGCCCTCTAGACTCAGGCTTATTATCTCTACTCGTGCTGTTATTGAGCCCTTATTGGGGTGTGGGGTACCTTGCTCTGTGTACAGTCATACTTATCATTACTAATTAAATCTTCTTGTTCTCTCAATATATATATATATATATATATATATATATATATATATATATATATATATATATATATATATATATATATATATATATATATATATATATATATATATATATATATATATATATATTCATAAAAAGAACAAGTGCACAGGACACGAGGCCTCGAATACATGGGACCCCCATATCCCACAAAGTAGAGGTTGATTAAAATGTGATCGAATATATAACAAAGATTTTCTCTTTAATATAAAGGAAGTTCGGCAATAGCCTACTCTCCCGGACTTGAATTAAATAAAGAAAAGTAGAAGAGAAGGGGACAAGTGCCCACGGGACCTCCCAAATCCCAGAAAGCTGGGGAAGCTTTTATAGAGCTTAGATGGCATTACAAAGAAGGTTAATCACCCTCCCATCACCCTCATGTGGGGCCCACTTATGTTTAAGCTTGTTATTGATCAAAAGGAGTACTTGATGATGCCTAAAGGGGGGGGGGGGATTTCTTACAATTGAGAATCCTTTTGCCAAGGAGGAACAACGATTTATCAATTGACCACTCTTTGGGGGAGTCACCGAAGTTGAAAGCACATTTTTTCCGCCAGATTTTCCATAGGACATCCCCTCTGATGGGGTTCGAGAGAGTCGCCAAGCAGCCAATCGCTTCTCCCAGCAGGGCTTGCTGCCAATTGAGATGTTTCTGAAGTCTAATTTTCTTTCCAACCGTCTGCCAAAGTCTGTTGGAGTTGGGGCAGGTAAAGAAGATGTGTGAAACATCTTCAATAGACCGGTAGCAGCGTTTCCAACAAAATTTGCTAGCCTTAAGGTTGGTCCAGATTCCATGATGAAGAATTTTCCATAAGAGGACATGCTTTTTGATTTCTATGAGGGGGTGCTAGTTACCCATGAACTTCATGTCCCACCGAAGCCGCGTCCATGACAGGCACCACTTCTTGTTGAGGTTAACCTGATAGCCAATCGTTTCTTTGATGTTTGAGATTTTTGATAGGCTATTCCCATTGTGCCATTTGAGACCAAGCGAGCTTGACGTGTCGTGTCCCATGAGAAGGCGAACTTTGTTTCAGTCCCAGGTGAGACATCTGCTTTGCAAAGTGTTCCATTCTTCGTACGAAATGTTGATGCAAGGGTCAATATCCTCGAAGTTGATCCAGTGGTTGGTGTCTTATTTCCAGAGATGTTTCCATTTTTTGAAGCCTTTGTTCCATAACTTCTTGGCATTTTGAATGTTCCAAGATTCCGCACTCCGGATGCCATGGATCAGAAACCAGATAGAGTCGTTTTGCCTGATACCGGATGCACACTTCCATTGTTTGCTTATTCTTGTGTAGCTTTTGACTTTATTCCATCTCTTCCATAGGGAGCACACGAGATTAGAGCCTTTTGGGAAGACGAGGATCGGGGAAAACAGCAAGGTCAAGATGTCAAGATTCTTCCAATTCGGGAAACCCATGAGAGCCAACTCATTCTTGTTTCTCAAGATCAACTTGGCCGATGAGGCCTCCTTATTGCACCAAGCCTTAATCATCCATTTGGCTGCCAGTTTGTTAGCCATGCACCCAATGTCTAGGATACCAAGCCCCCACAATCTCTATGGCTGGTGCACATGGACCATTTCATTTTAGGCACCCCCCTCCTATTGTGGTCGCCCGTCCAAAGGAAGTTTCTACAAATACTATCGAGCTTGGACAGATCTTGCTCTTTTTGTCTTCAACAAGAAAGGAAATAAATGGTAGATGATAAGAGGAGCGGGTTGATAACCATAGCACGACCAAAAAGATTGATTTGCATACCTCTCCAATAGTTAAGCTTGTTTTCGAGTTTGGCCAGCACCTAGTTCCACCGGTATTCCATAGAGATGCCAAACCCCAAGGGAATCCCAAGAAGCCAAAAAATTTGGCCCTATGGAATGATTTGTTAGCCATGATCAATGAGAAGGTCGGGTTGTGACCCAACAATAGCTCTAAAGGCGGTCTTAGAGTGGTTGATTGTGGATCCATAGGCTTCACAAAAAGTAGCCAGACACCTCCAGAACGTCTCCAAGCTAGTACTATCATTGTGAAAAAAAACGTTCATATCATCGGCAAAAAGTCTCATGGTGATCTGACTATGGTCATGAGGCAAACAGAGGCCTTTGATATTACCAGCTTCCACCTGATGCTCTACCAGCCTGCTAAGTCCTTCCGTGGTAATGGCAAAGAGAAGGGGAGCCAATGGGCACCCTTGTCTTATAGATCTTCTAAGTTTGATCACCTTCGAAAGTTTGCCATTAATGTTAATTTGGGTCGATGCCTTTCCGAGAAGGGTTGCGATCATTTTGGTGAATTTCTGACTACATCCAAGATCTTGGAGCGACTGCAGAATATAGTCCCATTCTAGCCTGTCGTAGGCTTTATCAAAGTCGAACTTGAGGAAGACCACGTCTTGTTTAGACTCATTTGCAAATTCAAGACCTTCCCAGATATCTATAATGGTTTCGAAAATTGACCTGCCTTTGACGAAACCTTTTTGGTCCTCGCTTAGCCACGCTCTCAAATGGCAAAGATTCTGTTGGCAATGACTTTGGTAACGATCTTGTCTCCTGTTTGGAGCATCGTAATAGGAAGCCAGTTCTCTACTCTGTTCTTTTCCCCTTTTTTATGTATTAACTTGATAATGCCATTGTTGAGACAAGATGGAAGCACGCCGAACTTGAGTGCCTCATGCCAAACCATACGGAGAGGGGTGGGAACCACCAACTTGAAGGATTTAAAGAACTCATTAGTGAGCTTGTTGGGTCCCAGGCTTTTACCAGAAGGGAGGGCATCAATGACCTCAATGATTTCTGCTTCAGAGATAGGGGCATGAAGTAGGGAGCGAAGGTTGAGTGGTATCCTCTTGGGGGAAATACTAGATATGGCTGCCATATAGTCCCTTCTATGGTGGGAGAGGGGGTTCGAGGTCCGTAGGAGTCTCGTGAAGTGCCCTTCAATGATCCCAAAATTGTCTTCTTCCGTATTGCACACATTGCCATTTAAGTCTAGCAAGAAGGGGATCGATTCTCTGTTGCGTTTCCTTTTAAGGATAAAACACATCTCTTTGGTGGGTTTGTCGGCTTTGGCAGCCCACCACTCCTTGAAGAAAATTTGCAAGTTTTTCCTTCGTATTTCTTCCTCGTATCTCAGCAGCGCTATAATTTTTCGAAGACCTTTCTGGGCTTGAGATTTTCCTTTGTTCACTTCCTCCTTGAGCCTCCAGAGTCTATGATATAAAGCTTCTCTATGAGCCCACCGCACAATCTTGAGTGTCTTCCAAGATCTAATCATGATCTGTCATGACTTATCGACCACACTTCTCCAACACTTGGCTGGGGACATGCCGGAGGTGAATGCCTCCTTCCACACACCAGCAATTTCTTGATGGACGGAGGGGAGACAAGATAGCACGCGGTGGGAAGGTTTTTGTAAATGATGTCTTGCTCCCACACATCCCCTTCGCCCAGGTCCACTTTGATCTTCGATGGAAGCGGCATGCTGAGATTAGCCTCGACACAAATTTGAGGGTGCCACTGAGCGTTTTTTTTTTAATATAAAGGAAGTTCGGCAATAGCCTACTCTCCCGCACTTGAATTAAATAAAGAAAAGTACAAGAGAAGGGGACTAGTGCCCACGGGACCCCCCAAATCCCACAAAGCAGGGGAAGCTTTTATAGAGCTTAGATGACATTACAAAGAAGGTAAATTACCCTCTCATCACCCTCATGTGGGGCCCACTTGGGTTTAAGCTTGTTATCGATCAAAAGGAGTACTTGATGATGCCTAAAGGGGGGGGATTTTTTACAGTTGATAATCCTTTTGCCAAGGAGGAACAGCGATTTCTCAATTGACCACTCCTTGGGGGAGTCACCGAAGTTGAAAGCACATCTTTCCCGCCAGATTTTCCATAGGACCTCCCCTCTGATGGCGTTCCAGAGAGTCGCGGAGCAGCCGATAGCTTCTCCCAGCAGGGCTTGCTGCCAACTGAGACGTTTTTGAAGTCTAATTCTCTTTCCAACCACCTGCCAGAGTCTGTTGGAGTTGGGGCAGGTAAAGAAGATGTGCGAAACATCTTCGATAGACCGGTGGCAGCGTTTGCACCAGGGAGGGATCCCACAAATTTTGCTAGCCTTAAGGTTGGTCCAGATTCCATGATGAAGAATTTGCCATAAGAGGACAGACTTTTTGATTTCTATGAGGGGGTGCCAGATAGCCATGAACTTCATGTCCCACCGAAGCCGCGTCCATGACAGGCACCACTTTTTGTTGAGGTTAACCTGATAGTCGATCATTTCTTTGATGGTCAGGATTTTTGATAGGCTATTCCCATTGTGCCATTTGAGACCAAGCGAGCTCGACATGTCGTGTCCCATGAGAAGGCGAACTTTGTGTCGGTCCCACGCGAGACATCTGCTTTGCAAAGTGTTCCATTCTTCATGCGAAATGTTGATGCTAGGGTCAATATCCTTAAAGTTGATCCAGCGGTTGGTGTCTTGTTTCCAGATATGTTTCCATGTTTTGAAGCCTTTGTTCCATAGCTTCTTGGCATTTTGAATGTTCCAAGATTCCACACTCCGGATGCCATGGATCGAAAACCAGATAGAGTCGTTTTGTCTGATACCGGCAGCCCACTTCCAGTCTTCACTTATTCTTGTGAAGCTTTTGACTTTATTCCAACTCTTCCAAAGGGAGCACACCAGATTAGAGCCTTTCGGGAAGACGGGGATCGGGGAAAACAGAAAGGTCAAGATGTCAAGATTCTTCCAATTTGGGAAACCCATGAGCACCAACTCATTCTTGTTTCTGAAGATCAGCTTGGCCCACGAGGCCTCCCCGTTGCACCAAGCCTTAATCATCCATTTGGCCGACAGTTTGTTAGCCATGCACCCAATGTCCAAGATACCAAGTCCTCCACTATCTCTATGGCTAGTGCAGATGGACCATTTGATTTTAGGCATCCCCCTCCTATTGTGGTCGCCCGTCCAAAGGAAGTTTCTACAAATACTATCCAGTTTGGACAGATCATGCTCTTTCGGTCTCCAACAAGAAAGGAAATAAATGGTAGATGATAAGAGGAACGTGTTGATAACCATAGCATGACCAGCAAGATTGATTTGCATACCTCTCCAATAGTTAAGCTTGTTTTCGAGTTTGGCAAGCACCCAGTTCCACCGCTGTTCCATAGAGACGCCAAACCCCAAGGGAATCCCAAGAAGCCGAAAAATTTGGCCCTGCGGAATGATTTGACAGCCATGATCAATGAGAAGGTCGGGCTGTGACCCACCAATAGCTCTAAAGGCGGTCTTAGAGTGGTTGATTATGGATCCAGAGGCTTCACAAAAAGTAGCAAGACACTTCCAGAACGTCTCAAGGCTGGTACTATCATTGTGCACAAAAGCGTTCATATCATCGGCAAAAAGTCTCATGGTGATCTGACTGTGGTCATGCGGCAAACAAAGGCCTTTAATGTTACCAGCTTCCACCTTATGCTCCACCAGCCTGCTAAGCCCTTCCGTGGCAATGGCAAAGAGAAGGGGAGCCAATGGGCACCCTTGTCTGATAGATCTTCTAAGTTTGATCACCTTTGAAAGATTTCCATTAATGTTAATTTGGGTCGATGCGTTTTCGAGAAGGGTCGCGATCATCTTGGTGAATTTTTGACTACATCCAAGATCTTGTAGCGACTAAAGAATATAGTCCCATTCTAGCCTGTCGTAGGCTTTATCAAAGTCGATCTTGAGGAAAACAACTTCTTGTTTAGACTCATTTGCAAATTCAAGACCTTCCCAGATATCTATAATGGTTTCCAAAATTGACCTGCCTTTGATAAAACCTTTTTGGTCCTCGCTTAACCACGCTCTCCAGTGGCAAGAGATTCTGTTGGCAATGACTTTGGCGATGATCTTGTATCTTGTTTGGAGCATTGTAATGGGACGCCAGTTCTCTATTCTGTTCTTTTCCCCTTTTTTGTGTACTAACTTGATAATGCCATTGTTGAGACAAGAAGGAAGCGCGCCAAACTTGAGTGCCTCTTTCCAAACCAAACGAAGAGGGGTGGCAACCACCAACTTGAAGGATTTAAAGAACTCATTAGTGAGCCCGTCGGGTCCCGGGCTTTTACCTGAGGGAAGGGCATCAATGACCTCAATGATTTCGGCTTCAGAGATAGAGGCATGAAGCAGAGAGTGAAGGTTGGGTGGTATCCTGTGGGGGGAAACCCTAGATATGGCTGCCATACAGTCCCTTCTATGGTGGGAGAGGGGGTTTGAGGTCCCCAGGAGTCTCGTGAAGTGCCCTTCAATGATCCCAAAATTATCTTCTTCCGTATTGCATACATTGCCATTTGTGTCTAGCAATAAGGGGATCGATTCTCTGTTGTGTTTCCTTTTGAGGATACGGCACATCTCTTTGGTGGGTTTGTCGGCTTTGCCAGCCCACCACTCCTTGAAGAAAATTTGCAAATTTTTCCTTTGTATCTCTTCCTCGTATCTCAGCAGCGCTTTGATTTTTTGAAGTCCTTTCTGGGCTTGAGATTTTCGTTTGTTCACTTCCTCCTCGAGTCGCCAGAGTCTATGATATAGAGCTTCTCTACGAGCCCGCCGCACAGTCTCTAGCATCTTCCTGGATCTAATCATGATCTGTCGTGACTTATCGACTGCACTTCTCCAACACTTGGCTGGGGACAAGCTAGTGGCGAATGCCTCCTTCCACACATCAGAAATTTCTTGATGGACGGAGGGGAGAGAGAAGGAGGGCACACTGGCATGGAACCATGGAGCCTTAAGGATCTTGGTGGGGGGTTGAAAAGTGATGATGATCGGGTAGTGATCAGAGATGGTGAGGTCGGTGCGTTGCGAGAGGGAAGGGTGGCCCCACTGATGAGTAAAACTCTGAGAAATGTAGCATCTATCAAGTCTAGCTTTCCTCAGGTCCTCGCGTGCTTGGAGATTTGACCAAGAAAAGCCTTTTGAGTCTTTGAATTCGACCAAATCCAAGTGTAGTTTAGTTTTGTCCCACGTTTCTTTCTCCCGACTATCGATGACCCTACCCTTGCCCATCCATCTGTCCATAGGGTCCTCTACCATGTTGAAGTCACCACAAATAAGCACGTTGTGGGGGAGCGAGTCCAAGGAGGCCCAAGTATTAAGTCTCTCTAACTCCCCATTAGGGGCATACAAAGAAACTAAAGTAAAACAAAAGGGAGCACCGAAAGAAACAGCAATCCATCGATGGCATTCATCTTCAATGGAGTTCTCAAGCTTTTCAAACCAGAGTTGATTAATACCGATTACCGTTCCACCGGACCCCCGCTGATGCGCCGTTGAAATCCAAACATGGGTCGAGGAGATGTGTCTAAGCCGTTTCTGGAGGTCTTCTCCGTCAATTTTAATCTCTTGAATACATATAAAATCTGGGTTTAGGCTAATGTCGCGAAGCCATTGACCAATGATGATCGCTCTTGAGGGGTCGGTTAGCCCTCTAGCATTTAACGAGATGATGATCATTGTCGTAGTGAGCCCTCTTTGCAGGAGGGAGCTTTGTCCTTTCTTTTCTTGGATTCATCTTTCTTTTTTGCTCGGATCTGATCCCGAGTTAGCATTAGGTTCTTGTGGGGGCTTTTCCACGGTAACTCCATAGGTTGTTTTCCTTTGCGGGATGCCTCCTGCTCGGAAGAACTGGGCACCATTTTCAGCTCCGTTTCCGGAATAGTCGATCCGATGATGGAGCTTTCACTATCCATGTTATCTTCGTTGCTAGTGTTGGTGCATTTTGCCCAAGCCTACATGCTTGATATGCTTGATATTATCCTCATTTGTAAGTCACATGAGTAGTCATGTGAACACCTCTTGTAAAAGAGTACATTTTATCTCTTGTAAATGGAAAAAGAAAAAAGGAAAAGGATGGCTTACCTCATCCATGATGTAAAAGCAAATTCGTGGCTCCAACTACCAAAATCACGAATTTTTGAGCTGAGGGAATCTCTCCTAACTTTGGGGATCACTTTTAGGTGGAGCCATTCGAATTCGAATTCAAAACTCCCTCCAAGAATAGCTATAAAAGGAGCAAGAAGGAAGAGGCGATTAGCAAGCCTTGTACGTGACCACTTCATGTCATTTTGTAGAGATTGAAGAGCTTACTCCATAGCTCTATCATTCTACTCCCATTGTGCAAAGATTCATTGCCAATGTGGTTGTAATCATATGTGAATCTATACATTTATTATCATCTACCTCTCTGTTTTGTTCTCTGCTATACTCACTCAGAGCAGTAACTTCAGAAGGTCATATCTCGAGTTTTACTGAACATTTTTCAGTGTTTTAAAGTGCGTTGGATAGCTCTCACTGTCTAGTTTCTACATATAAGTTTTCAAGGTCATTGGATTTATACGTTTGGAGATATCTGCATTTTACTGCTTACTGGTCTATCTCTGCAGAGCCCCGAGAATTGTGGGAATGTTCCAGAACTTGATGAAACTTGTTCTCAGTGCTCAGTCCATCATTTGAAGTGTTTTAACTTGGAATAGGAAGCTTGCTAAGTCTATTTGCTATGCCCAAAAGGAATTTTTCTAATTCCTTCCAGGTTGAGAGCACTGTTCATTTTTTCCAGCAGGTGTATGTCCAAAAATAGCAAGTTTTGGGAGCTAGTCATTTCGCAACTTGTCTGTCTTGACTTAAACTTTTGGGATACATGTTCCAAAGTACTTGGCTGATATTTTGGTGGATTTAGGAAGCTCAAAGGGTCTACTAATCAACTCTGAAGTCTCAGTTGGCTGGTGTGAAGCTGGTTGTAGCGGCACCTACTCATCTTTGGATTGCATCCACCATCTCTCTTCACAGTGGTATCAGAGCATAGTCAAGCAACATGGGAGATGGATTTCCATCAACAATTGACAAATTGGATCGAAACAACTACCCGGCATGGTCTCTAAGGATGGAGGCTTACCTTCAAGGAAGGAATCTATATGGATTCATATCCGGAGATGAAGCAATGCCAACCATGAGGAACAAAGGGCAACCATCACATGAAGAAGTGGAAGGACTTTCGAATTGGTGTTCGAAGGATGCACTTGCAAGGTCCTATATTCTAAACTCAATTTCTGATTTTCTTTTACCTCATGTCAAGGGATGCAAGACATCAAGAGAGACCTGGAATGCACTTGCTTCTTTCTTCTCTTCCAACACTCGAGCAAGGAAGAACCAATTGTGGATGGAGTTCACAACAATGAAGAAAAGCCCGAAGCAAAATGTGACTGATTATGTCACAAAGATGAAGGAGATTTCCGACCAACTTGGAAGCATTGGAGAGGTTATTGAAGAGGAGCAAATCATTAGACAAATCATGAATGGAATCAAAGCAGACGACAAGTGGGAGTCATTCACAACAGCCATGGATTTATACATGGATATGCATGTACCCGACCTCAACACACTCATGGGCCAACTCTTCACTCATGAAGCAAAGATTAGCAAAGGTGGTGAGTCCTCAAGAGGTAATCAAACTTCTGCCTTATATTCTGATAAAGCTAAGGTCAAGGACAAGTCAAAGAATAGGAAGAATGAAGATGAAGGAAGCTCTTTCCAAGCAAACTTTGCAGGTAGAGGAAGAGCTAGAGGAAGAGGCAGAGGTGGAAAGCAAGGCAGGGGGAGATTCCAATCATCTCAACCTTGCAACATATGTGGCTTATCTAACCATACTACTGAAGAATGTTTCAGGAATCCAAGGAACTCAAGAGGAAGAGGATTCAATAGAGGTGGCTATGGATCAAATAGAGGTAGGTACAATGGAGGCTACAACAGCAACAACTACTACAACAACAATTACAACAACAACAACAACTATCAAAGTGGCCATAGAGGAAGAAGAGATTACAATAACTATGCAGAGGACCAAAGTCAAGAAGATTCATTATTGATTATGAATCTATCAACGAAGAAGGGTAAGGATGCTGATCACATATTTTACATTGATTCGGGATGCTCGAACCATGTAGCAGGAAATGTGGCTTTACTTTCTGATTTGGAAGATCCTCATAACAAGCATGAAGTGCAGACAGGAGATGACACAAAGCACTCAGTGGAGAAGATAGGTAATGTGAAGACATCAGATGGGAATATGAACCTCTTAAGCAAAGTCTTGTATGTCCCTACAATTACCAAAAATTTAATAAGTGTTGGACAGATTGTTGAAAAAGGATTGCAGGTTAGATTCAATCGATTTGGAGCATATGTTGAAGACCCAAGGCAAGGCTTTCGAAGGATTGCCAAAGGAGAAAAGACAGGAAGGCTTTTCACTTTTGAAGTGGAAGATACAAAGAACATAGCTTTGTTTAACTATGGATCTCAAACTCTAACAGAGTTGGAGATATGGCACAAAAGGCTTGCTCACATTGGTGAGAGGACACTCAAACAGATTTGCAGGGACCAAAGTGTACTTGGTTTGCCTAATATCACAAGGCAACACATGATTTATAAGTGTGAAGCTTGTCAACTCGGCAAGGCTCATAGACAACCTTTCAATAAGAAAGGATATATGTATCAAAATCCTTTGGATCTAGTGCACACGGATGTGTGGGGTCCAAGTAAGGAGCCATCTATATCAGGCTCAAGATATTATGTGTCTTTCATAGATGATTGTAGCAGGTGGACCATTCTGTTTTTCATGAAGCACAAGGATGAAGTGTTTAATTGCTTTAAGAAGTATATTGCTCTTGTTGAAAATCAAACAGGTAGGACTTTGAAAAGACTCAGATCAGATGGTGGAGGAGAATACTTCTCTTCTGAATTTGATGCCTTCTTGCATGAAAGAGGCATTAAAAGGGAAGTCACTACAAGGTATACACCTGAACTCAATGGTGTAGCAGAGAGGAGGAATAGAGCTATCGTCGAAGCTGCAAGGTCCATGCTCAACGAAAAGGGATTGCCGAACTACCTATGGGCAGAGGCTGTGTCGACAGCCACATATCTCATAAATAGACTTCCATCTAAGTCACTAGATGGAACCACTCCATATGAAGTGTGGAATGGAAGAAGACCTAGTCTAGAGCATTGTAAAATCTTTGGATGCTTAGCCTATGCTCACATTCCTTCTCAAGTAAGAGGGAAATTGGATCCCAAGGCAGAGAAGTGTGTATTCATTGGTTATGATCAAAACCAAAAAGGATATAGATTGTACAATCCAACCAATAAAGGATTTTTTGTGAGTAGAGATGTAATTTTTGATGAAAACAAATCATGGTTTGATGATGACAGGAAAGTGAAGCTGCCATATGACTTGGATGAAGATTTTCCATCACTTCAACCAAAGGAGCCAAAGCAGATTGAAGAAAGTGATTCGGAGATTGACCTAGAAGACTTGGAAAGACTAAAGCTATGGAAGAACAAAGGTAAAGCAAAGATGCAGGATGCTACATATGGACCCGAGAGCTCACATCAACCACTTAGAAGGTCTTCGAGGGAGAAGAAGAAACCAGAGAGGTTTGGTTATGATACTTCTTTGGTCACCAAGCACTCAATCTACATTGCAAAGGATTCAACCAATGAAGAACCTACCACATTTGAAGAAGCACAAAGCAAGAAAGCTTGGAGAGATGCAATGGATGAAGAAATGGAAGCCTTGAAGGAGAATGACACTTGGGAGCTTGTACCTAACAAGCCATCTATGAAGATAATCGGATCTCGATGGATATACAAAATCAAGAAGAATCCAGATGGAAGTATAAATAGACACAAAGCAACGTTAGTTGCTAAAGGGTTTGCTCAAACCCATGGTATTGATTATGAGGAGACTTTCTCTCCTGTTGCAAAAATGCCTACAATTAGGGTTCTCATAAGTCTTGCTGCATCTAGAAATTGGAATCTTTATCAACTTGATGTAAAGAATGCTTTCTTGAATGGATGGATTTCTGAGGAAGTGTATATGGCACAACCTCCTGGATATGAGGATGCACATCATCCTAACTATGTATGCAAACTAAAGAAAGCTTTGTATGGATTGAAGCAAGCTCCAAGAGCTTGGAATTTCAGATTGGTTACTTATTTGCAGGACCAAGGATTCAAAGCTAGCAAGGCGGATACCTCTTTGTTCATAAAGAGGAATGGATCTGAAGTGATCTATTTATGTGTGTATGTTGATGATATTATTATCACAGGCAATGATCTTGAAGGAATCAAACAGGTAAAGAGTCAAATGAAGGAGGAGTTCAAAATAAGTGACCTCGGACCACTCACTTATTTTCTTGGATTGGAGTTGATCTACACAGATTCAGGTATATACATCACACAAAGGAAGTATGTCCATGACATGCTCGTCAAGTTCAAGATGGAAAATACAAAGTGTGCAGGTACACCTATGGAGCAAAATCATAAGCTTAGTGCTTATGAAGGAGAGCCAATTGAAGACATCACAAGCTATCAAAGCTTGGTTGGAAGTTTGAACTATGCAACACTCACAAGGGTGGATATATGCTATAGTGTTAGCATATTGAGTCAGTTTATGCATAAGCCGAGAAGACCACATATGGAAGCGGCCAAGCGAGTCCTCAAGTACCTAAAGGGGACCATGAATGAAGGTTTGTTCTATTCATATACTTCAGATATTGAGCTAAAGGTCTACTCAGATGCAGATTGGGCCGGATCTAAAGATGATAGAAGAAGCACATCAGGGTATATATCATTTGCAGGTTCAAAAATCATTTCTTGGTCATCGAAGAAGCAACCAACCGTGGCATTATCTTCTACTGAAGCAGAATATAGAGGTTTGGCTAATGCAACTCAAGAAATCATGTGGTTAAAATCTTTGTACACAGATCTTGGACTTCATTCTTCAACACCTCACATTTTTGGTGACAACACAAGCTCACTACATCTAGCAGCTAATCCGGTATACCATGCTAGAACCAAGCATATTGAAGTCCACTACCATTATGTAAGGGAGAAGCTAATGAGCAAGGATATTCAACTATCCTACGTCTCTACAGATATGCAATGTGCAGACATGTTGACGAAAGCTCTTGATGGTACGAAGTTAAGTAGATTCAAGTTGATGATTGGCTTGCAGGAAATCAAGGACAATTGAAGACTTATTTGGAGGCCAAGCATGTTAGGCTTGAGGGGGAGCTGTTGGTGCATTTTGCCCAAGCCTACATGCTTGATATGCTTGATATTATCCTCATTTGTAAGTCACATGAGTAGTCATGTGAACACCTCTTGTAAAAGAGTACATTTTATCTCTTGTAAATGGAAAAAGAAAAAAGGAAAAGGATGGCTTACCTCATCCATGATGTAAAAGCAAATTCGTGGCTCCAACTATCAAAATCACGAATTTTTGAGCTGAGGGAATCTCTCCTAACTTTGGGGATCACTTTTAGGTGGAGCCATTCGAATTCGAATTCAAAACTCCCTCCAAGAATAGCTATAAAAGGAGCAAGAAGGAAGAGGCGATTAGCAAGCCTTGTACGTGACCACTTCATGTCATTTTGTAGAGATTGAAGAGCTTACTCCATAGCTCTATCATTCTACTCCCATTGTGCAAAGATTCATTGCCAATGTGGTTGTAATCATATGTGAATCTATACATTTATTATCATCTACCTCTCTGTTTTGTTCTCTGCTATACTCACTCAGAGCAGTAACTTCAGAAGGTCATATCTCGAGTTTTACTGAACATTTTTCAGTGTTTTAAAGTGCGTTGGATAGCTCTCACTGTCTAGTTTTTACATATAAATTTTCCAAGTCATTGGATTTATACTTGTGGAGATATCTGCATTTTACTGCTTACTGGTCTATCTCTGCAGAGCCCCGAGAATTGTGGGAATGTTCCAGAACTTGATGAAACTTGTTCTCAGTGCTCAGTCCATCATTTGAAGTGTTTTAACTTGGAATAGGAAGCTTGCTAAGTCTATTTGCTATGCCCAAAAGGAATTTTTCTAATTCCTTCCAGGTTGAGAGCACTGTTCATTTTTTCCAGCAGGTGTATGTCCAAAAATAGCAAGTTTTGGGAGCTAGTCATTTCGCAACTTGTCTGTCTTGACTTAAACTTTTGGGATACATGTTCCAAAGTACTTGGCTGATATTTTGGTGGATTTAGGAAGCTCAAAGGGTCTACTAATCAACTCTGAAGTCTCAGTTGGCTGGTGTGAAGCTGGTTGTAGCGGCACCTACTCATCTTTGGATTGCATCCACCATCTCTCTTCACAGCTAGTAGTAAAGCCGTCTTCTTTGCTTGTAGTGTAACCCTCCTGCAAGGTTTCTTTACTGTCAGGGATCTCTAGGCCTTTGATGTCGGTGTCCACCTCAAGTTGGTTCCCACCTGGGTAGTCAAACTCATTGATTTCCTTTTCCAGATTGCAATACAAGTTGCTGGAGGGGGTAACTGACATGTTGTTTCGCTCAGAGGTTGCCCTAGGGCTTCTTCTCCTTCTTCTTCTGACTTCGATGAACCCGTTTGCATCAGCTTCTGGATTAAGGGGTCCCTTGAATTCCTCTACTTTCGTCGAGCGATTCAATGCTCCATTGCTATCTTGAGCATTTTTGGGGGCTTTTTGATTTCGCTTGCTTTTTCGTCTCAAAGGGCAATCTTTGATCCTGTGACCTTGTTGGCCACAACGAAAGCACGCGTTGGGAAGGTTTTTGTAACTGATGTCTTGCTCCCATACATCCCCTTCGCCCAAGTCTAGTTTGATCTTCGATGGAAGTGGCATACTAAGGTCAGCCTCGACACAGATTTGAGGGTGCCACCGAGCGTTGAACGAGTGTCTTGCACCTTCATAAATGAGACCACCAATGTCCTCGCGTGAGGCCAACGGCTTGCCGATAGGAGAAACGATGTCCCACACGAAGTTGTACAAGAAGTATGGCTGGTTAGGGAGCTCAACCGAGAGAGGGTACCGAAGCGATTTTGATTTGTCGGGAGTAAAATCAGGGGCCTATTCAGATGGTGCCACTGAGCGTTGAACGAGTGTCTTGCACCTTCATAAATGAGACCACCAATGTCCTCGCGTGAGGCCAACGGCTTGCCGATAGGAGAAACAATGTCCCACACGAAGTTGTACAAGAAGTATGGCATGTTAGGGAGCTCAACCCAGAGAGGGCACTAAAGCGATATCGATTTGTTGGGAGGAAAATCAGGGGACCATCTGAATAGGCACAGGGTCGTCTGGTCAAGTTGCCAGGTTCCGACACTTAGGGCTCGAAATGCCATATCTTCATTTTAACAGACTACCAACATATGGCTTGCCGGTAAGAACTGAAAATTACAAAAAATTAGCCCACGGGGAACCACTCGTTGCGAAGTCACTGTCGCACAGTTTTGAGCGGGGGCCTAGGGCCAAACATTTGGCCGACTAGGCAAACTTTCTTGAGCTCCTCATGAGTTGATAGACATGCAGATCTACTGAGGGAGACCAAGGGGGGTTCAACACTCTTGAAGGCTCGAACGATGGCACAAGATCCCCCCTCCAACATAGAGGCCAGGCTACCGGTCTCCCGCGGAGGAGGGGCCAGGTTACTTCTCACAAAAGAGGTGGTCACCAAATCTATGACAAAGGCCCGACAAGAAGCTAGGGCTGAAGAAACAGGAGTTGCAATCTTTGGTCCCTTGCAAATTGAGAAACCCTCTTTCAATAGAAAATCTCTGATTTTCTTCTTCTCCGAATCTTTTGTTTTCTTTGAAACCCACTGAATTTTTCGATCCTTAACCTTTAGAAAAAATGATAAGCCTCACTCGAGCAGCAGTGTTTAATTCCACTAAAAGAAAGCTTTCCTCAAAACTAAAAAGTTACGAAGCTAAAGAGGAGCGACTAGAACAAAGGAACTCTCTAATCACAAGAAACAAATGAAGGCCCTGAACCCGAAGCACTATACCACAGTGGACTGAAAATGAAGAAAGAACAGCTCGCACCTTGAAAGCAGGCATGTCCCACGCTTGGATATATGCCATGTGTTCGATGATACACAGAGATCTGCGATAAATGGAAGCTTCACTGCCGTGATAGACAAACACCGCGATAAACCGAAAACCACGAGAGACTCGAGAGCCCGCCCCACGATAGACCAAAAGTCACGATACACGCCAAAAGCCATGATAGACGCCCACTCCGCGAGACTCTCGCGCACCCGCGATAGACCAAAAGCCACGATAGACGCCCACTCCCCGAGATGATAGACGCCCACTCCCTGAGACTCTCACGTGCGGGACCAACGCAATAGCGAGATTGCTTATGAAGGTCGGAGATGCCTTTACTTCAGACGGAGATTGATGACAGAGGTATCAGATGACAGAGCACACAGGTTGTGGCCGACAGATGCCCAATCAATGCTAAGGTTGTTACTGATGGAGTGCTGACTGAGTTTTGGCTCGTGCAATGACCCTCTGCCCGCAGATACAACCACCTTCCGCCAAGCTCGACGATGCTCACCGCCTCCTACACAGATGCAACCACCTTCCTCCACGCTCGACGACGCTCACTGCCATGCTCGACGATGCTCAACACACATCAATATGCTCGACAATGCTTACTGCTTGAGTACCAAGTCTTACTGCTTGAGTACCAAGTCTTAGTTCATCGGATAACTCGTAGGGAGATTCCGTAGTACTATTACAAAGAATTTTGATCGATATTCCTTTCATCCCCTTCATGGGGACCCATTTTCTTTTAGTCTTGTTCCTCTCGAGCAAAAACATTCTATGATGTCTAAAAGGCAAGGACTTCTTGCAATTGCAAGTTCTTTTGCCTAAAAGAAAAAGATATTTATTGATCGACCACTTTCTAGGATGGCTAGCGAAGTTGGCAGCATACCTTTCTTTCCTGATCTTCTAGAGGGCCTTTCGTCTTATAGTATTTCACAATGTTGAGAAACATCTAACCGCTTCAACCAATAACACTTTCTTCCAGTTGACTTCTCCCTATAGCAAGATGATTCTTTCAAGGCATGCTAGACTGACATTGACATGGGGCATGAAAATAAGACGTGTTGCAAGTACTCCTTGCCATAAAGGTACTGTTTACACCAGTGACAAGCTCCAAAAATTTTGTTGGCTTTTACATTGATCCAAATTCCATAGCGGAGGATTTGCCACATAAGAAATATTTTATTTCATCTTGATGTGGGGTTGCCAAATGGTTTGGAACTTAGAATCGCACCTTATACTTACCCAATCCACAACATCTCGTATTAAGTGTCACATGAAAGTCCACATTCTTCTTGAGTCTTGGAATGTTATTGAGACTATTGTCATTGTGCCACTATAGACCCTCATCTTGAGGGAAGCCATGTCCAATAAAGAGGTGAGTCTTCCAACACTCCCAACCATTGAATCTCCATCACAACAAGCACCATTATTCATATTCATAGTCCACTCTTCTATTAGAGTCAATGTTCTCAAATCTAATCAATTGGCATGTGCCTTGATTCCGAAGGTGCTTGCACAATTGAACCCTTTGTTCAAAAACTTCCTACCTATTTGGAGCTTCCAAGTCTTGAACCCTTTGCTGCCGTTGATAGGAAGCTACATCCAAACATGTTGTCTAATATGAAAACCCATTTCCAATATTTATTGAAACTGAGATATTCTTTCACCTTGTTCAAAATACTCACAAACTACACACTAAGATTGAGCATTTCGGTGTCATTGCATAGGGGTAGAACATAAGAGTGAGAAGACGTAGACACTTCTATCCTGCCTAAGAACACTCTTGTTTCTAAAAATCAATTTGCATCAAGAGGCTTCCTTGTTGATCCATATTATAATAAACCATTTGGCCACCAATGTATTGGCCATTCGTTCAATGTCTAGAATGCCCAAATCACCTTTATCTTTTTACCTTATACAAGTAACCTATTTAATTTTTTAGACCCCCTTCTATTAGGATCTCCTAACCAGAGAAAGTTTTTCCAAGTTCTTTCCAATTAGACAATCTCATGGTCCTTCACTCTCCAACAATAGAGAAAGCATATAATCAAAGAACGAAGGAACATGTTAATTAACATAGCTCAACCTTCCACGTTGAACTCCATACCTTTCTTGTAAAAAAACTTATCATGGATCTTAGAAAGACCCTAGTTCCATTGCTGACCCATCAAAATATCGAATCACGTTGGAATAGTTAAGAGGGAAAATGTTTGTCCCTTGAGATCAAATCACAAGCATGGTAAACAAAAACTTGAGGTCTTGCCCAATAAAAACCTTGAAAGGAATTTAAGAGTGGTTTATTTTGGAGCCTAATGCCTCACAAAATGTATTTCGGCACCACCAAAAGGTATCAATGCTAGCCTGCCCATTATACAAAAAACATTTATGTCATGTGCAAAGACTCAGATGATCATTTGGTCATGATTGAGAGATAAATAAAGGACTTGAATAAGTCGTAAACATGCATGATGCTTAACAAGAGATTTGGGCCCATCGATAGGGATTGCAAAAAGAAGAAGAGCCAAGGTGCATCCTTACCTATGAAAAGGACATCTTGAGTGGATTATTCCAAAAAAAAGTCCTTCCCAAATACGAATGATGGACTTCAGGATGAAGCTTCCCTCGATGAACCGATTTTGAACCTTAGTGATCTAATTTTGTAAGTGAGAAGCAATTCAATTAGCAATAACCTTATGAAAGGTCTTGTAACTAGGTAAATCTAGGGAAATTGATTGACAATCAATATATTATTTTCTTCATCAACCCTATCGATATCCATGATCAATAGTGTAACCAGAATTTCAGTAATATTTGCATCTCTTCGTCTTTTGCAAATCAGCATCCTTAGGCGGAATGACTGGAAGAAGAAGGTTGAGGATTTGGTTTTGATGAACCCAAAATTGAACCATACTTTCTTTTCGCTTTTTGTGAGATAGAAACTGCTTGTGTTCCCTCAATCAAACCACTCCTTTTCACTCTAGATGACTCTTCTTGCAAAAAAGAGATAGGATCTCATCAATTGTTGGGTGGATTTCACATCACTCAAGAAGATGTCAAAGCAATGTGTCACTGATGTTTTCATCAAGATGGACATTTGAGAGATTATTGATGGAGAACAAGTTATGAGCCAAGCCATCAATTGAACTAAAGTTGATATCAACTAGGAAGGATTCACATGCGCCATGGACTTGTATATCGATATGATGGTGCTAGACTTCAACATACGCATGGGACAAATATTCAATCATGAGGTCAAACTATGAAGAAGAACGAGAATAGAAAGGGAATCAATCCAATGCCCTCTAGATAAATACAAGTAAAGGTAACAATGGAAAAACGAAAGGTCAAAAGTCTAATGATGAAGGAGTCACCTCCCACTCTAACTTTCTCCGTAAAGGGAGAACCTCAAGAGCAAGAAATAGAGGGAGAATACAAGGTAGGGGGAGGGCTCCAAGCTCCTCTCTTTGTGCCATATGTTGATTTATGAACCACATCAGAGATCATTGTGTCAAGAACCGAAGAAACCATAGAAGAGTATAGAATAGACATGGATATCGAGCTTTTGGAGAAAGATACAACAATTCATATGTATAGAGCAACAATAAATATAACAAAAACTTTTATGAAGGCTACAAAGGATGAAGACATTAGAGCAAATAGAGTGATGACCCATCCCAAAATGACTCCCTCATGCTCATGAAAATTACATCGAAGGAAGGTAAATGAGATGAGCATATGTTTCATATTGACTCTAGTTGCTCAAACCATGTAGCACTGAATGCAAAATTGCTTTGCGACTTGGAAGATCGAAAGAATAAGTAGAATGCAGAACAAAAGATGACATGAGGCATGTTATATTCGAGAGATGTACATGCTTGGAGGAATGAGAAGTTCCTTGCTCGGGGGATAGCCAAGGCCAAAAGCCAAAGAGTTCATATGAGGTACCTACTCATGATGGCCAGACATGTAGAGGGACCTTAGAGAGAACTATAGATGGTGACTAGGGAGGGGCTATAAATACGCTAAAAGGTGAGTCTCAAGCATGTCATTCTTGACTTCTCACATTTGGTATCAGAGCATAGAGAGAGGTTTTGGGGAATCTCGTCACTCTCTTTTCTCAGGCATTTCTCTTCCTTCCCTTGGCTTGATGGGCATGGATATAGTGAGTAATGAGTGTCCTAATGGGGTATGCAGTCATTGAGAGCATTTTTCCATGCATCAATGGCTTCATATGCGCATGGTGAGCTCTGATGTGAGGTAAGTATGTTTTCACCAAACTTTCGAAGCCTCTTCTCTCTTTGTTTCTTGTTGTTTTTGCAGATTTGTCCAGGTTGCCATATAGAATATTCCATTCCACACATTTTGATATCGGAGAAGGGGGAGGTGGGGGGTGATCCCTAACAATTAAAGAGATACTACTTCCAGAAATTCTGTAGCACATTCAACTTTGAATTTAAAGAAAGAAACAGGAAGATTCTTAAACTCAAGCATACATACATAGAATTGCATATGTTTACACACACACATCCCCACTCATGTTTGCTCACATAACAACACACATATGTAATCTAATTATGAATGTACTTATGCATTTGATTATGCATCTATACATATCTAAGATATAAATAAATAAAGAGAGAGTTAGAGAGGAAGAAAAGAAAGTGAAGGAGAAAAAGAAAGGATGAAAGAAGAGAAAGAGAGAAGGAGGAGATCCTAAGTGAGATAAAGTGAATAATAGAGAGATGATGAAAAGATTAGAAAGAGAGAGAAGAGTACAGAAAGAGAAAAAAAGAAAGATTGGAAATAAGAGATAAAGGAAGAATAGTATACCTACATTGACTAAATTGGGCATAACTCTCTCATATGAAACACAAACTAGATGATTCCAATTGGTATAGAAAGTAGACTCCAAGATCTTTCCAAGGAATGACTGAAATCCACCATTGGATAAGCAAAAGATACCAGTAGAGAGTATTTAATTCTCGGCATACTTCTTCAAAGAGGTATGTTGCCCACTCACATAGCTCCATTGTTTTGATCATAACTTCTTCATAGAATATCCAAATCACAAAATTCAAATTGGTATGGATTCTAGACTCCGAGCTCTCTTTTTTTTTCAACTAGTCATATGCCATATTTTGACCATTGAAATTCATTCCTGCATAAGCTTTTAGATGGTTGTTGATCGGCTAGAAACTCTTTTTGACTTACCAGAGTGTCCAATTATGATAATTATGAGTTTCTAATCATATTTTGAACCATTTTGGATCAGAATGAATTGAATTTCATACATTTACATCATATTTTTTCTCTCAAATAAATTCATTTGAATACTTCTCGCATCAAAGTTCATAATTTTGCATTGTATTTTCATCCGATGTTATGAAACTACTATGGGAATATGGATGAAAGTTAGTTTTCACATGAATTTATCTATGCACATGAAGTTTGAATAACTTATGATGATTTTTAAAAGGATGCAAAGTTTGTTGCTATGTGTTTAAAGACCATTTTACAGGTATTGAAGCAAAAAAAGACGTTGTAATGAGGGCGTGTAGTGCACAACAACACATTTTGGAAACGTTTCTTATTTGTAGGTTTCTAGCATAAAGAAAGTGGTTTGGCAACCACTACGCTGATGCCTACCATTCTATGCTTTTTTTTTTCAAGCTTCATTTTCCTCGCGAAATGCTACCAAAGATTTTGTATCCACATGGCATGATATGCCATGTGAGAACTAGAGTGATGTTGTGTTGTGAGAAAGAGGAAGTCTTATATGAGCATAATTAAAAGAATATAAATTTGTTGAAGTAGATAAGAAGATCCATTAGTCGATACATGCATACATAGACAATATGATTGCTAAGAAGTTGAGGTGCATGATGCATTTTTTGTCTATAGAAGATCACTTTTATGTATCACCACGATGAGTTAGGGTGAGCATGAGGTATGTGATAGAGGTACCATGCATATGCACACATGTGCCTTTAGAAAGTAAATGACAAGGTATATGCATCAAGAACGACTGAGATGTGTTTTCATCTAGTACCGCATGAGCACATGAATTGTTCTTCATGCGAGTCTATGTACTTGATATAGAAGTTTATCACGAGTCAGCACAAGAGTGCTATGGTTATGATCATCTATACAAGTATTGAATGCTTGTATGTGATTGTTTTTTATGAGGTTTATGAATGTGTAAGAAGCAAATTTCCACGAGACGTTTTGAACTGTTAATTGGTTTGCATTGATCTGGATGATCCTTATATGCATGGATATGTCTCCATGTCATAATCCATACAGGAGATATGTCTAATCATAAGGATTAACATGTATCATCATTTTTCTAGATTTAAAAAAAAATGATTGAGCAAAACGTTAGTGAGGTAGCAGCCTCATAGAGATTTGGAAGCTACTCTTTGAGGGAATTCCCAAATTTGTTGCAATTTGGAGGGAAAGTAGGACCTAGGCCTATATTTAAGCTGACCAATTTTCAAGTAATTTGGAGACTTTTAGAAGGGTCAAATGACCTCTGCACTAAAAGTGCTCCTAATAGAGGTAGACTCGTTGGTAGATCCAAATTGAATGGTTTTTGTTGGAAATGAATGCTTTATAGATGCATTGTGTGAATATCAAAGTGCAACCTCTAGATTTTATGAAATGATCAAAGACCATGTGACCTAGAGGTGATTAGTTCTCTTAGCTTATTTACTGAAATTAGATGGTTTTTATTTCTAGCATTAGGTAAGCACCTCCAAAAGGTGTGTACAAAATTTCAAGATGAAATTTTCTCCATTTAGGAGATATATAGAAAAGATTAAACATTAGCCTCTACAAAGTTTTAAAATATTGTAGGTATAGAGGCTTAGTATACTGGTCATTATCAAAGATCCAAATTTCAAAATACTATGAAACGTACATTAATATAAGAGATAGTAGTAGCTATATGCTATTAAAATTTGGAAGACATCCGATATCATTTGATGGTTCAAATGAGCTATTCTTCTCAGACAATTGCTAGTGAGGATTTTCCAAAGAGTGGTACATGTGTCTAATGAGCACATGATATTTTCATATTCGAAACTCAAATTTTAAAAACTTTTGTTGGAGAAGCTACTCCAGTAGAGACCCTATGATGTACCCAAAATTCAAGGATTTTGAAATTTATCTGTATAGTTAGAAGATATGATAAAAGTGTAGTAGCATTGTTTCTAGGCTCACCTAAAAGCAAGTGTTGGAAAGATAGAATTATACTTTTGAATGAGTATTTGGTTGAATTTTTTATTGAAATCTTGTGACCAAACTTGATATGTTGATCTAGATTTGGGCACCAAGAAAATATAATTTGGAGTTTTTTTTATGAATCTAAGGGCTTCAAGAAGATGACCCTGTACATTTTTAGAGTTGGTTGTCAAGTGTTCGACCCTTCCAATCAAATGGCTATAAAACTCTACGTAAATATCCAAATCAAGTGAGTTTTTTGCCTAATGAAAGCTTAAAAAAGTTTTAAAAAGGTTGGAAAATTTCATAGATTTTAGGATGAGTAAAAGATAGTTAAAATTAAGCTTTAAGCTACTGCTCTTGGAAATTGTTAATGTAGGCGATGTTGTTGAAAGGAAAAGATTTTCCACAGATTTTTGTGATATTTTTTTGATATGGTGTGATCACTAGGGGCTAGCTATGCCCTAGATACTTGTTTATTGATCACTGGTTTATGGTGACCATTCTTAGTAGGATAGAGGAGAGTCTATCGAGATTTTCATAAATATATATTGCGCCATGAGAGCATGGAACAAGAGAACTTTGATAGTTGTTCTCATTTCATATAATTGGATTCATACAAGTTGTATAAACTCCAATTTATTGTGAATTAATATTTGATTCAAGTTGCATGAGTTGATATTTCATGCAAGCCGCATCCTTCACAACTCTAGGAAGGAAATACTTTAGGAACACTTCATGATTTCATTATTATTATTTATGATTGTGAGTCCTCACCGAGTTATTGTTATTGTTTTGGAGAGAAGTGTTCGACTTTGATCTCATACACACATCTATGTGGGGTATAAAGTTTGGTGGTATGGGACATCAAATTTTGTATTCTTCCTAGGTGTAGGATAGGTGGTATGGGAGAGAAGTCTTTGAGATTATATTTTTTATATGATTTGGAGTTCATTCATATGATCTTTATATTATTAGACAATGGAGGGGCAGTTGAGGTAGTCACTCTGTATGTGATCACAAACAAGGCAAGTGCGTAGGTCAGCAGCCTAGAAGCGGAAAGACAAGGTTTGCACATAAGAACTATGAATAGGCAATTGCATTAAGAAGAAAATCATAGAGTACATACTACTTTATTTGATATGCCTGAGAATAGGCCATGGTTCATATATAGTGTGTATGAGGTGAGCTAGATGCTTAGCCTAGTGGGCTATGAGTGTGCACACATCTACTTACCATTTTTTCAGTGTATTTGGTGGACTCATATTATGGTCCTCATTATGTCTAGAAGTGCGAGATTATTACATCAGTTTACTTGGGACATCTCATTCCTAGTTAGGAATGATTTGATTATAATAGTGATCAGATGGTGGTCATGCATAAAGCATTTTTCATCCACTTGGAACATCTTGCATGTTATTATTAAGAAGGCGGTTGTGGTTCCACTAGTTGTTACACTTTCTTAGTACGTATTCATTATGCATGATGGATTAGTTCCATAGAGTGGATTGGGATTTACTTTCTATGAGGGATATTTTGGTCCATAGTTGGGATTATTATGTAGCATAGATTGAGATTTGGATCCATAATTTGGATGTGATTGATTGAGATGTTAGTCCATAGTTTGGATGCGACAGATTGAAATCTTGGTCCATAGTTTGGATCATTGATAGATTGACATCTTGGTCCATAGTCTAGATCGCTCATAAATTTTAATCTTAGATTCACGGTTTGAATCATGATGAGAGTTTCTTGAGTTTCATTTCCATTACAATGAGTAAATCAAGCAGATTTACTTGAACTTAGCGATAAAGCACTATTTGGAAATATTTCCTATTGTTTTTAGTATTTTTTCACCGAGATTGGGGACATAGATAGATTGTTTTGGATTAGCATAATGATTTTCATTACTCTAGTGGAGTAAGTGATTTTGCACAATTATACCATATGACAAGCTAACAATGGGCATTCCAGGGAGACAAGGGCAAGTTACCAAGGTTTCTACAAGTGACAAGCCATCAAAAGTTAGTGTTCAAGGTCTAGGCATAGGGAGTCCAAGGATATTCCGAGTACTTATGTTGTGCACATAGGGTCTCATTGGGCATTAGAGGGATTACTACAGTATGCCCAAGGCAAGGACTACTATATATTGGTGGAAATGCTAGATATGATGCAAAGATATTTTGATTATCTAGTATTTCACACCTAGCACACTCTACTCTTATTATTTGGAATCATAGATTCTGATTCCCAAGTTTATAGCTCCTTCTATATAACTGAGGACAATGATCTTTAGAGGGGGGAGAGAGTGTTATATTCCAGAGATGTACATTCTTGGAGGAACGAGAAGTTCCTTGTTTGGGGGATAGCCAAGGCTAAAAGCCAGAGAGTTCATATGAGGTACCTACTCATGATGGCAAGGTGAGTAGATGGACCTTAGAGAGAACATTAGATGGTGACTAGGCAAGGGCTATAAATAGGCTGGGAGGTGAGCTCGAGGCATGTCATTCTCCACTTCTCACAAAGCACCCTATAGAGAAATAGGGAAATTCAAAAAATCTACATGGTAACATGAATTTATTGAGCCAAATTCTATATATTGTATTTAGTATTACTAAGAACCTGATAAGTGTATGTGGGACTGTCAAGAAAGGTTTAGAGGTGAGGTTCGCCTAGAATGGAGCCTATGTAGATGATCCGTATCAAGGTTTAAAGAGGATAAGAAAAGGAGAAAGAAAAGGTGAATCATTCACTTTTTTACACCAAGACACTAGGAACATATCATTGTTCAATTATGTTACTCAAACCCTATTAGAGTTAGAGGTTTTCCGTACGAGATTGTCGTACATTAGAGAGCGAAACCTAAAGATAATTAGTGGAGATCAATATGTGATTGGACTACCCAAAATTTCCAAGATACATATGAATTGAAATTGTAGTGCATGCCAATTTGGGAAATCTCACAAGTACCCATTCATAAAGAAGGAGTACATACATAGAGGCATTTCGGAGCTTGTGCACATAGATGTTTGGGATGAAGTAAAGAGTAATCAATTTCATATTTCAGGTACTATGTGTCTTTCATTGATGATCGTAGGAGATGGATGATGATTTATTTCTTGAAGCATAGAGGTGAAGTGTTCTCGTGCTTTAAGAAGTATCTAAGTTTTGTGGAAAATTCAACACGTAAAACCCTTAAGAGATTAATGGCTGATGGAGGGAATAACACTTCTCCCACAAGTTTTATTCCTTATTTCAAGATAGGGAAATAAAGAGAGAGATAACCACCAAATACACACTTAAGCATAATCGAGTAGTAGAGAGGAGAAATAGTACCACCTTGGAAGCGGGAAGGTCCATGTTGTAATATAAAAGTACAAGAGATCTAGATAGAGGCATAGAAAAGACATGCGATTGTGATATACCGTTTTATGAGGCATTAATTCGTTTCTGACATTAGGTAGCTCCTTTAGGAGGGACTCTTTTTCTTCTAAGGTTGTGATTCTTTGACACAAACACCCTCTTGTGATGAAAGACTAGAGAGCTATCATAGTGGTTGACATTTCTATCCAAGAAAAGTAGCGAGGTCTTTTATGGAACACTCATTGTTTGTTCTACCCGAGTTTTCTCATTGTTTCTTTTAGTGTAGCCAATACAACCCCAAAATACAATTCTTTACTTAAAATTGATATCTTAAAAAAAAAATATGAACGCTGATGGAATGTACCATTCAAGAAAAGAATAGTTTTCAACCTAGTAACCAGACCGAAGGACGAGTGCAAGTAGACCTAAAGCTCAATGATTCTACCTGTTAACAAAACATTGGAGCCAACGCAGAAGTTCTCAAACAAATAAATCCAAGAATTATATAGGCCTATTCGCCGATTCACAAAGCTTATCCGACAGTCCATCTCAATTGTGTAATCGAAAAGGATGAAGTATCATCAAAATATTTCTCTTCATATTTATACGAAGTTTCGTTCTATTTCTGATCTTGCATTGCGTTTCTATCAATAGAAGTTTCATATTTCTTCTTATCATTTCATGATTCAGTGTTTCTTTGACAATATTATTGATTTTTGGAGAAAATTGTTATCGTTTAAAAGAGTGATTAACATGTTCCGAAGAAAATTATGTTTTATTGCTTTCATAATTGTTAAAGTTCATTTATCAGGAAAAGAAAAGAAGTGAAAAAGTATCCATTCTTTATGATTCATCCAGCCTAAAATAATCCGATATTTATTCTCCTTCGAATACTGTGCTTTTATTCTTTAAAAGTGCACCAAATATGTGTTGATTTCCTTTTTTGTGATAATAATCGTGCTAAAATAATTTAAAGAAGAGTAGTACATTTTGTTTAACTTTTTCGTATGTGAGAGCAGAATATGGTCAAGGCCGTCTTTTTTGACATCTATACGTTTATCAGTGTAATGCGAGGGCACACTCGTACACATTCAATCGAACAATTGAGAAAGAGTAGATCGAATCTTACATTTAAAAGTATGTGAAAGAAAACCCTTAGAAAGCTACTAAGTGTTAATATCCCACTACACGATCATGGAAAGAAATTCGTAGAAGTGTGTACGAACAAGTGAAATGAAGAGTTTTTTTCTTTTTATCAAGTGCTATTCAGTCTCGACTTAAGAAGAATAGAAGTAAAAATGAGATAGAATTTTGAAAACCGTTTTATGAAGGATTAATTTGGTTCTAACCATCAGGTATGCTCTTCAGGAGGGATTCTTTTTCATCTAAGGTTGTCGTTCTTTAACACAAGCACCCTCTAGTGATTAAAGACTGGGGAGCTATCATAGTGGGTGACTCTTCGATTAAAGAAAAGTAGCAAGTTTCTTTTATGGAACACTCATTGTGTGTTCCACCAGAGTTTTAATTTCCCAAAAACTTTAGAGGGCTCTACTCTTCATATTTAGGACGTCGATCAGGCAATCGTTTGAAAAAGCAACACTTGTTTCCAGCTGCTGGGTTGATCATTGAAAAAATTCGTTGTACTTGTTTGCACACCATGCACTTTTCCGATAGGAAAAAAAAGAGACCCGTAATGTTTTGTCTCAATGTATGATAATTTTTCCACCAAGGCGTGGCACCACAAAATTTCTTGGTTGCTCTACTGTTCGTCTACATACGCTGGTGATATTTCCTTGTTTCCAATGGTTTGGTGCCACCGATCACTTCGCCAATTTCGAAATTGCTCAAAGTACCTTCTAATTTTCTTCCGTTGTTCCACCTCAATTGATTCGACATGTTGACCCTTCCACATGCTGACCTTCCACACATGCTGACATGTTACATAGAAAACATCAGTGTCAATAGCCTCGTCTTCATAGTTCGATGTCCTCGAGTCTCATGCACATTTGAGTGGTTGCAAATATGACGATAGAGCAAGCATTGCTTGAGTGTCGATTACATTTCACTCTTGGATTCCGCTATAATAAATACCCTAAAAAAGATTCATTACCCTTATCAAAGGAAGAGATCTCTCTACCCTTCTTGCTGAAAGAAAATAGGAAGGATTTGTCTGGGCTTATTGTAGTCAATCAGGTGAGATATTCAATCATCAGAGAGTCGATCGGTAGCACATGCGAGAGAAACAGCAATAAAATAAATAGTATTGAGAACGACGGATGGAACTTCCAGAGAATGGAGCGAACTACTTGACGTGGCTCGGTACACATATCAATAAAAGGGTTCCTAATATTTCCAAGGGAAACAACTATGGATGATAAATATCTATTGATACACACTATAAGTATGATACTCATTTCCGAAGACGTCCTCATATTGAAGCTCTTCTGGATCAATGTAGAAATTCTAGATTCTTTGTCGAGGGTCGTTCCTTGTTGTTCACACATGAGATCTTATTCTATAACGATTCACACATTAAAATACTGGACTTTTATTATTCAAAAGGTACTAAAATATCCAAGTTATCGGATTTGTAGAGCTTGAAATCTGTTTTTGAGTCATAAAACAAGCCACCCAGGAGCACCGTGCAACGTTTATGAAAAGCGATAGCTGATGAATGTTTATGAAGACGATTGGCATCCTTTCTTGATCTGTCCAGTTTTCTAGCAAGACTGTTTATGAAGACGATTGGTACCCTCTTTTGATCTTCACATGCAAAACTTATTTCATTTTCTCTTTATTCAATTCGACTGTTCAATTGGCTTCTTCGTTTCACACTATTAACATTTTTTCCATCAAACCAATGGGTCATTGGTTCTCTACTTTAGTATAAGATATATCCTCTAAGACCATTGAGATTTCATATTATTCAACTGGTCTTCGCTTCTCAGTTAACAATATCCTAGAATAGCAGTTCAATAAGTAATGGGCTAAAGTGGATCAGCTAGCGAAAATCCCGTAAGCTAGTTATTGACAGATTGGCTGATTTCGTGCAATGTCCTCTACTGACAATGGAAGTACAAGTACAAGCATTAGAAGAAAGGCACAAGTTCTAGATCAGGTAAGATCACGAAGTATATATTCATTTCATCCCATTTCACCTTATTTGTATAACCGAAAAGGATGAAGTATCATCAGAATATTTTTGTTCATACGTATACGAATTAATGCCACGTTAGAGTATTTCGTAGTCAAGAATGTGTCACAGGATGAGTTAAGCCTTGAGAGAAGGCTTCAAAATGTTTTACAATGGTCTGATCGTGAGGGTGAAGAAGCTTAATCAAGTTACAAGAATGTTCAAGTTTACTACTTACTGCAGTTTCCATCGTTCGGGCAAACGGACGAGTTCTTTTTCTTTCAGACAAAAATGACACACTATATGTACATCCATGCATATTAACTAACTAACTAACTATATATATATATATATATATATATATATATATATATATATATATATATATATATATATATATATATATATATATATATATATATATAGAGAGAGAGAGAGAGAGCAATGACCTCGATATAGTGTAAACCGATCACATGAGTTTTTGTTTTTTTTTTGCAAAGTTCAGCATTATGGTATGTCAGAAGAATACGAGAATATGCTACAAGATCCAAGATCTTCAGCAGGATGAGGAGCTACGCTTTTGGTTTCACATCTCACATAGAATCGAGCCTATGTAGATAATCCATATCAAGGTTTAAAGAGGATTAGCAAAGGAGAAAAAAAAAGGTTAATTGTTAACTTTTTGGAACATAGCATTGTTCAGTTATGGTACTTAAACCATATTAGAGATAGAGGTTTGTCATACAAGACTTTTTAACATTGGAAAGATAACCCCAAAAGAAAATTATTGGAGATCAGGGCTACCGAAAATTTCCAAGATACATATGATTTACAATTGTAGTGCATGCCAATTTGGAAAATCTCACAAGTACCGATTCACAAAGAAGGGGTACATACATGCAGACATTTTGGAGCTTGTGCACATAGATGTTTGGGACGTAGTAAAGAGGAATGCATCTGAGATTCAAGGTACTATGTGTCTTTCATGGATGATTGTAGCAGGTGGATGATGGTTTATTTCTTGACGCATAACGATGAATTATTCTCATACTTTAAGAAGTATCTAAGTTTTGTGGAAAATAAAACAAGTAAAACCCGTCTCTAAGGGCTGATGGAGGGAGTAACACTTCTCCCACAAATCCATTCCTAATTTCCAGATAGGGGAATAAAGAGAGAGATAACCACCAAATACACACTTGATCATAATCGAGCAGTAGTGAGGAGAAATAGGACCCTGTAAAATATATAGTGTAGATTGTCAACCCTGTAAAATGAAAGGAGAAATGACCCATCACCTGACCTTTTTTTTTTTAATTTCAAAGTTCAACATTGTGGTATGTCAGAAGAATACTAGAATATGGTACAAGATCCAAGATCTTCAGTAGGATGAGGAGGTACGCTTTTGGTTTCACATCTGAAGGATGTTCGATCACATTTCAATTACGTGATAATCTAGCAGTACATCGTGAAAGGAAGGCATAGAATATGGTGGTTTTAAGAGTATTTCTCCCTTCAACAACATGATTTTCCCAAGGGCCCCCGAGATGATATGGACTTGGGTCATGAAAAGAAGAGGTGTTCCAAATACTCATTGCCATGAAGGCATTATTTAGACCAGGAAATGCTCCACAATTTTTTTTGGCATTTACATTGGCCCAAATTCCCTGGTAGAGGATATACCACATATGAATTTCTTTTCTTATCTCAAAGAGGCGATGGCAAAAGGATGGAACATAAATCTCATCTTAGAGCCAACTAATCCAGAGACTATTACTTGTTAAGTGTGACATGAAAGTCCACATTCTTCTTGAGTTTGGGAATTTCCTTATGAGGGCTGTCTCTAGGTTATTCAAGATATTCACAGAGCCTAAAATATGGCTAATTCTTGTACATACAATTTCTATTGTTTATTTATCATTTGAATTTTTTTAGTTTCATTAATTAACATACTCACACTTACTCATTTATATGCACATATACACGTATACATGAACATGCATGCTCACAGATATTCGCACACATGCACATGCACATACACACACATATACACACATACACATACACATGCACATACGTGCATATACACACACATACACATACATAAACATACACACACATACACATGTGCGTATGCACAAACATATCTACAAACACATAAAAGAACATGCATGCATGCATTAGTGCATATACACATACTCATAGAAATAATGAACCTTCACTTTTGGCATGTCTTTTAGTTATGTTGATGAGCATTTACATGTATAATGAATCTAAGATAAATTTTGCAATTGGAATCCTTCAAGTATGAATTATCGTGTGCACACTATACATTTTTTGATCTGTAACGCATCTTGACATATCCTTCAAGTATAATTTCTTCAATTCGAATCCTTCAACTATATATAATTATGCGTATAGTAGACACATGTTATGATTTGTGGAGATTCTTGGCGATAGGTTTATCCAATGATGACGTACTTGTAGAGGTATTGATATTCACCAGCACGTTCAATCATAATGAACTTCAAAAATAGGATAACCAATCACATCTATGTAGAATCATCTCTCAGCAATTAAAAACTTATAACCTTTCACGTTTATTTGTAGAGATCATTTATCTTAACCAGCCATCTTTCAAAAAAACACAAGCAATATGACTATATTGATTACAGTCCTGTCCATTTTCGGCAAATACTTCGCCAGTGACAGTAGAGCTCTAAAGTCACCGTAATGCCATATAGATGTTCTCCAAATGGTTTCAACGTGAAACAAAAATATTACAAGTAAGGAAGCTATAAATGGGCATAGATTCAATTGCTTTGGACTTCTGGATGAATAATAATAGATCAAATATCCATTGAACCTGTAGCTGCACATACGAGTACACAATTAGTGCTTCATCTAAATATGGAAATCACTTACTCGTGAAAATTTTCATACGTATACCTCATTATGAAACATGTCTTTTCCCCAAAAACCTTAATTCATCTAGCCTTCTCAATCGGGAATACTTTCTTTATAGAAAATGCCTTATCACGTGTTGAACGCTTTATTAAACGTTATTAGCTGACATGTTGACCCTTCCACATGCTGACCTTCCACACATGCTGACATGTTACATAAAAAACATCAGCGTCAATAGTCTCGTCTTCATAGTTCGATGTCCTCGAGTCTCATGCACATTTCAGTGGTTGCAAATATGACGATAGAGCAAGCATTGCTTGAGTGTCGATTACATTTCATTCTTGGACTCCGCTATAATAAATACCCTAAAAATGATTCATTTGTCTGGGCTTATTGTAGTCCATCAGGTTACATATTCAATCATCAGAGAGTCGATGGGTAGCAAATGCGACAGAAAAAACAATAAAATCAATAGTATTGCGAACGACGGATGGAACTTCCAGAGAATGGGCCACATGAGGAGGACGACGGAGCTTCGACGGAGATAGCACCAACTATTGCTCTAGGGGACGAGGGAGCCTCGATGGAGAACGAGACAGTGTCGACAGGTCGCTTTTCGAGAAAAGATCGCGCCGAACAGGAAGCTAGGAGGACGACGGAGCTTCGACGGAGATGGCATTCTCGAGCATGATGACGATGGAGCTTCGACGGAGATGGCAATCTTGAGGTGACGACGGAGCTTCGACGGAGAACGAGGCAGTGTCGACACTGTGGCCCTAGACACTGCCGTGGCGACAGCAGGTCGCTGCTTCGCAGAGTCCATTTACCGCCTATCGCGCTGATGTGCTTAACCGCCTATCGCGCTGAGCCTCTTACCGTCTATCGCGGAAGGAACTTACCGCTTTCCGCCTATCGCGGAAGGGACTTAACCGCCTATCACGGGGAGGCTTTAACCGTCTGTTGCGGCGTGAAGCATTCCATCTATCGCGGGTCGGGGTTACCGCCTATCGCGGGAGGAGAGAACCGCCTTTCACGGGTGAAGAAACCGCCGCACTATTCCTTCCTTTGGGGAGGCACTAAACCGTCTATCGCGGGCGCGAAGCAAACCAGGTCGTGGGAGTCATACCGTCAATCGCGGGGAAGAGGATACCGTCAACCGCCATTCGTGGGGAAGAGGAAACCGCCCATCGCGAATTACCGTCAATCGCGGGGAAGAGGAAACCGTCCATCGCGGAGGTTTCACGTGCCTTGCAGAAGTTAGTTTAAAGAGGGCCGCCTGCAGAGTTCCGTGCCTTTTTTTTATGGCTTAGAAGTTTCTAGTTGAGAAAAGAAAAAACAGAAAGAGAAAAAGAAAAAAAAGAAAAAAGAAAAAAGAAGGAAAAAAAAAAAAGAAAAAGAAAAAGAGAAAAGATTCGAAAGAAAAAAGAAGAGTGCTACCTTTCATTGTGGGATTGTTGGGCTTTCTGGGCTCTTCATGATGCTTCTCTCCTCAGAGTTTTAGCAAAAGTTCTTCCTTCTCGGGGTGTCCCTCTTTTGTCATGGACTTGGCGACCCCCTCTCTTGTGAGAAGCAATCTGGCCCCTCCCCCCGGGGAGACCGTTAACCTGGCCTCTTTGTTGGAGGGGGGTTCTTGTGCCACCCAAGGGACCCACGAGTGTGCTGAACCCCCCTTGGTCTCCCTCAATAGATCCGCAATTCTGTCAACTCAGGAGGAGCTCAAGAAAGTTTGCCTCGTCGGCCAAATGTTCGGCCCTAAGCCCCCGCTCGAAACTGTGCGTCAATGGCTTCGCAACGAGTGGTTCCCCCGCGGGCTAGTTGTTTGTAAGTGTCAGTTCTTACCGGCAAGCCACTTGCTGCTAGTCTTTGAAAATGAAGATATGGCGTTTCGAGCCCTTAGTGTCGGAACTTGGCAACTCGGCCGGGCGACCCTGTGCCTATTCAGATGGTCCCCTGATTTTACTCCCGACAAATCGAAATCGCTTCGGTACCCCCTCTGGGTTGAGCTCCCTAGTCTGCCATACTTCTTGTACAACTTCGTATGGGACATCGTTTCTCCTATCGGCAAGCCGTTGGCCTCATGCGAGGACATTGGTGGTCTCATTTATGAAGGAGCAAGACACTCGTTCAACGCCCGGTGGCACCCTCAAATCTGTGTCGAGGCTGACCTCAGTATGCCACTCCCATCGAAGATCAAACTGGATTTGGGCGAAGGGGAGGTATGGGAGCAAGACATCAGCTACAAAAACCTTCCAAACGCGTGCTTTCGCTGTGGCCTACAAGGCCACAGGATCAAAGATTGCCCTTTGAGATGAAAAAGCAAACCAAATCAAGAAGCCCCCAAAAATGCTCAAGACAGCAATGGAGCATTGAATCACTCGACGAAAGTAGAGGATTTCAAGGGTCCCCGTAATCCAGAAGCTGACGCAGACGGGTTCATCGAAGTCAGAAGAAGAAGGAAAAGAAGCCACAGGGCAACCTCTGAGCGAAACAACAAGTCTGTTTCCACCTCCAGCAACTTGTATTGCAATCTGGAAAAGGAAATCAATGAGTTTGACTACCCAGATGGGAATCAACTCGAGGAGGTCACCGATGTCAAAGGCCTGGAGATCCCTGACAGTAAAGAAACCTTGCAGGAGGGGTACACTACAAGCAAAGGAGACGGATTTACTACCAGCAACGAAGATAACATGGATAGTGAAAGCTCCATCATCGGATCGACTATTCCGGAAACGGAGCTGAAAACGGTGTCCTGTTCTTCCCAGCAGGAGGCATCCCGCAAAGGGAAACAACCTATGGAGTTACCGTGGAAAAGCCCACGCAAGAACCTATTGCTAACTCGGGATCCGATCCGAGCGAAAAAGAAAGATGAAGCCAAGAGAAGAAAGGACAAGGCTCCCTCTCGCAAAGAGGGATCAATACAAAAATGATTGTCATCTCGCTAAATGCTAGAGGGCTAACCGACCCCTCAAGAGCGACCATCATTGGTCAATGGCTTCGCGACATTAGCCTAAACCCAGACTTTATATGTATTCAAGAGATTAAAATTGACGGAGAAGACCTCCAGAAACGGCTCAGACAGGTCTCCTCGGCCCATGTGTGGATCCCAACGAAGCACCAGCGGGGGTCTGGAGGAACGGTTATCCGTGTTAAACAACTCTGGTTTGAAAAGCTTGAGAACTCCATTGAAGATGTAAGTCACCGTTGGATTGCTGTTTCTTTTGGTGCTCCTCTTTGTGTCACGATGGTTTCTCTGTACGCCCCTAACGGGGATTTGGAGAGACTGAACACTTGGGCCTCCTTAGACTCGCTTCCCCACAACGTGCTTATACGTGGAGACTTCAACATGGTGGAGGACCCTACGGACAGATGGATGGGCAAGGGCAGGGTCATCGACAGTCGGGAGAAAGAAACGTGGGACATGACCAAACTTCACTTGGATTTGGTTGAATTCAAAGACTCGAATGGCTTTTCTTGGTGGAATCTCCAAGCGGGCGAGGACCTGAGGAAAGCTAGACTCGACAGATGCTACATCTCTCAGAGTTTTACTCATCAGTCGGGCCACCCTACCATCACGCAACGCACTGACCTCACTATCTCGGATCACTACCCGATCGTTATCACTTTTTAACCTTCCAACAAGATCCGCAAGGCTCCGTGGTTCCATGCCAACGCAACCACCTTCTCTCTCCCCTCCGTCCATCAAGAAATTGCCGATGTGTGGAAGATGGCGTTCGCTTCTAGCTTGGCCCCAGCCAAGTGCTGGAGAAGTGCGGTCGACAAGTCTCGTAAGATCATGATCAGAACTAAGAAGATGCTCGAGACTGTGCGGCGGGCTCGTAGGGAAGCTCTTTACCACAGACTCTGGCGGCTCGAGGAGGAAGTGAACAAAGGAAAACACCAAGCCCAGAAAGGTCTCCGAAAAATCAGAGCGGTGTTGAGATACGAGGAAGAAATACAAAGGAAAAACTTACAAATTTTCTTCAAGGAGTGGTGGGCTGGCAAAGCCGATAAACCCACCAAAGAGATGTGCCGCATCCTTAAAAGGAAACACAACAGAGAATCGATCCCCCTACTGCTAGATCCACAAGGCAATGTATGCAATTCGGAAGAAGATAATTTTGGCATCATCGAAGGGCACTTCACGAGACTCCTGGGAACTTCGAACCCCCTCTCCCACCATAGAAGGGGCTGTATGGCTGCCATTTCTAGGGTTTCCCCCCGGAGGATACCACCCAACCTCCACTCCCTGCTTCATGCCCCCATCTCTGAATCAGAAATCATTGAGGTCATTGATGCCCTCCCTCTCGGTAAAAGCCCGGGACCCGACGGACTCACTAACGAGTTCTTTAAATCCTTCAAGCTGGTGGTTGCCACCCCTCTTCGGATGGTTTGGCAAGAAGCGCTAAAGTTTGGTGCTCTTCCTTCTTGTCTAAATAATGGAATTATCAAGTTGATACACAAGAAGGGGGAAAAGAACAGAATCGAGAACTGGCGGCCTATTACGATGCTCCAAACAGGATACAAGATCATTGCCAAAGTCATTGCCAACAGAATCTCGTGCCACCTGAGATCTTGGCTTAGTGAGGACCAAAAAGGTTTCATCAAAGGCAGGTCCATCCTGGAAACCATTATGGATATTTCGGAAGGTATTCAATTTGCAAATGAGTCTAATCAAGATGTGGTTTTCCTCAAGATCGACTTTGACAAAGCCTACGACAGGCTAGAATGGGACTATATTCTGCAGTCGCTCCAAGATCTCGGATGTAGTCAGAAATTCACCAAGATGATCGCGACCCTTCTTGGAAACGCAACGACCCAAATTAACGTTAACGGCAAACTTTCGAAGGCGATCCATCTTAGAAGATCTATTAGACAAGGGTGCCCTCTGGCCCCCCTTCTTTTTGCTATCGCCATTGAGGGGCTGAGCAGACTTGTGGCGCATCATGTGGAGACTGGCAATATCAAAGGCCTCCGGCTACCTCACGACCATAGCCAAATCATAATGAGACTATTTGCCGATGATATGAACGTGTTCGTTCACAATGATAATACCAGCCTGGAGACTTTTTGGAGGTGTCTTGCTACCTTTTGTGAAGCCTCTGGATCCAAAATCAACCACTCTAAGACCGCCTTTAGGGCTATTGTGGGACATCATCCTAGCCTTCTCATTGATCATGGCTGTCAAATCATTCCGCAGGGCCAAATCTTTCGACTTCTTGGAATCCCCTTGGGGTTTGGCGTCTCTATGGAGCAGAGATGGAACTGGGTGTTGGCCAAACTCGAAAACAAGCTTAACTATTGGAAAGGTATGCAAATCAATCTCGCTGGGCATGCGATGGTTATCAACACGTTCCTCCTCTCGTCTACCATCTATTTCCTTTCTTGTTGGAGACCGAATGAGCAAGGCCTGTCCAAACTGAATAGCATTTGTAGAAACTTTCTTTGGATGGGCGATCATAACAGAAGGGGGGTGCCTAAAATCAAGTGGGCCATCTGCACTAGCCCTAGAGACAGCGGGGGGCTTGGTATCATGGACATTGGGTGTATGGCTAACAAACTGGCAGCCAAATGGATGATTAAGGCTTGGTGCAATAGGGAGGCCTCGTGGGCCAAGCTCATCTTCAGAAACAAGAATGAGTTGGCTCGCATGGGGTTCCCAAACTGGAAGAATCTTGACATCATGACCCTGCTATTCTCCCCGATCCCCGTCTTCCCGAAAGGCTCCAATCTCGTGTGCTCCCTTTGGAAGGGCTGGAATAAAGTCAAAAGCTTCACAAGAATTAGTGAGGACTGGAAGTGGGCAGCCGGAATCAGACAAAACGACTCTATCTGGTTTCCGATACATGGCATCCAGAGTGTGGAGTCGTGGAACATTCAAAATGCCAAGAGGTTATGGAACAAAGGATTCAAGAAATGGAAACACCTCTGGAAACATGACACCCACAGCTGGATCAACTTCGAGGATATTGACCCTTGCATAAACATCTCCTACGAAGAATGGAACACTTTGCAAAGCCGATGCCTCGCGTGGGATCGTCACAAGACTCGCCTTCTCATGGGACACGACACACCGAACTCGCTTGGTCTCAAATGGCACAATGGAAATAGCCTACTCAAAATCCCGAACATCAAAGAAACGGCTGACCACCAGATCAGCCTCAACAGGAAGTGGTGCCTGTCTTGGACGCGGCTTCGGTGGGACATGAAATTCATGGGTATCTGGCACCCCCTTATAGAGATTAAGAAGTTTGTCCTCTTATGGCAAATTCTTCATCGAGGAATTTGGACCAACCATAAGGCTAACAAACTTTGTGGGATTCCTCCTTGGTGCAAACGCTGCCACCGGGCTATCGAAGATGTCCCACACATCTTCCTTACTTGCCCCAACTCCTACAGAATCTGGCAGACGGTTGGAATGAAAATCAGACTTCAAAAACAGCTTACTTGGAAACAAGTCCTTTTGGGAGAAGCGATTGGCTGCTCTGCGACACTCTGGAACGCCATCAGAGGGGAAGTCTTGTGGAAAATTTGGCGGGAGAGGTGTGCTCTCAACTTCGGCGATCCCCCCAGGGAGTGGTCGATCGAGAAATCACTATTCCTCCTTGGCAAAAGGATTGTTAACAGTAAGAAATCCCCCCCCCCCCCCCTTCAGGCACCATCAAGTCCTCCTTTTGATCAACAACAAGCTCAAACCCAAGTGGGCCCCGCATGAGGGCGATGAGAGGGTGATTAACCTTCTCTGTAACGCAACCTAGGATTCATTCAAGCTTCCCCTGCTTTGTGGGATTTGGGGGGTCCCGAGGGCACTAGTCCCCTTCTATTGTACCGTTGTTTCTTAATTTAATTCAAGTCCGGGAGAGTAGGCTATTGCCGAACTTCCTTTATATTAAAAAAAAAACTTCCAGAGAATGGAGCGAACTTCTTGACGTGGCTCGGTACACATATCAATAAAAGGGTTCCTAATTTTTCCAAGGGAAACAACTATGGATGATAAATATCTATTAATGCACACTAGAAGTATGATACATACTCATTTCCGAAGACGTCCTTCCAATGTAGAAATTCTAGATTCTTGTTGTTCACACATGAGATCTTATTCTATAACGATTCACACATTAAAATACTGGACTTTTATTATTCAAAAGGTACAAAACTATCCAATTATCGGATTTGTAGAGCTTGAAATCTGTTTTTGAGTCATAAAACAAGCCACCCAAGAGCACTGTTCAACGGTTATGAAAAGCGATAGCTGATGAATGTTTATGAAAACGATTGGCACCCTTTCTTGATCTTTACAGTTTTCGAGCAATAATGTGTATGAAAACGATTGGTACCCTCTTTTGATCTTCACATGCAAAACTTATTTCTTTTTTTTCTTTATTAAATTCGACTGTTCAATTGGCCTCTTAGTTTCACACTATTAACATTTTTTTCCATCAAACGAATGCATCATTGGTTCTCTACTTTAGTGTAAGATATATCGTCTAAGACCATTGAGATTTCATATTATTCAACTGGTCTTCGCTTCTCAGTTATCGATATCTTAGAATAGCAGTTCATTAAGTAATGGGCTAAAGTGGATCAGCTAGCGAAAATCTCGTGAGCTAGTTATTGACACAAGTTCTAGATCAGGTAAGATCACGAAGTATATATGCTTGACCAACATTTTATCCCGTTTCACCTCATTTCTATAACCGAAAAGGATGAAGTATCATCAGAATATTTTAGTTCATACGTATACGAAATGACAGGTTAGAGTATTTTGTCATCAAGAATGCGTCACATGATGAGTTAAGCCTTGAGAGAAGGCTTCAAAATGTTTTACAATGGTCTGATCGTGAGGGTGAAGAATCTTAATCAAGTTAAAAGAATGTTCAAGTTTACTACTGACTGTAGTTTCCATCGTTCGGGCAAACGGACGAGTTTTGTTTTTTTTCAGATGAGAATGACACACTATATATACATCAATGCATATTATCTAACTAAGTAACTAACTAACTAACTAACGAACTATATATATATATATATATATATATATATATATAGAGAGAGAGAGAGAGAGAGAGAGAGAAATGATTTCGATATAGTGTAGACTCCCAACCCTTTAAAATGAAAGGACACATGACTTTTTATTTTTTTATTTCGAAGTTGAGCATTATGGTATGTGAGAAGAATAGGAGAATATGCTACAAGATCCAAGATCCAAGATCTTAGCAGGATGAGGAGCTACGCTTTTGGTTTCACATCTGGAGGATGTCCGATCACATTTCAATCACTCGATAATCTAGCAGTACGCCGTCAAAGGAAGGCATAGAATATGGTGGTTTTAAGATTCTTTCGTCTTCCTGATAAAAATCTGGAAAATGCTTCTTAGAAGCAAAGGTTTATTTCTATGTTTGAAGTGGATTACGTTTCTTAAAGTAGAAGTGTCTAACTTGTTCTCTTCATATCAATATTCAATGTCTTTTTCTTTAAAGGGAAGTTCGGCAAAAGCATAGTCTCCCAAAGTTTAATTGATAAAAAGAAAAACTATACAAGTGACCCAACCTAGAACACATGGGGTCCCCCAAATCCCACAAAGGAGAGGTTGCGTAAAATATGATAGAGTATATTACAAAGAAGTTTGATATTTGTTTCATCTCCTTGATGGGGAACCAATTGCTTTTAATCTTGTTCCTCTCAAGCAATAACATTCTATGATGTCTAAAAGGCAAGGACTTCTTACAATTGTAAATTCTTTTTCCTAAAAGGAAAAGATATTTATTGATCGACCAGTTTATAGGAGGGCTACCAAAGTTGGCAACACATCTTTCTTTCCAGATCTACTAGAGGGCCTTGCCTCTTATAGTATTCCACAATGTTGAGGAATATCTAACCACTTCAACCAATAACACCCTCTTCTAGTTGACTTCTCCCCAATGCAACATGACTCTCTCAAGAGCATGCTAATGTGACATTGACATGGGGCATAAAAATAAGGTGTCCCAAGTACTCATTGCCATAAAGATACCCTTTACACCACTCACTCACTCCACAGTTTTGTTGGCTTTTATATTGACCCGAATTCCCTAGTCAAGGATTTGCCACATAAGAAATACATATTCTCATCTCGATGTGGGCATGCCAAAGGGATTGGAACTTAAAAGCTCACCTAAAACTTACCCAATCCACAACATCTCGTATTAAATGTCACTTAAAGTCTACATTCTTCTTGAGTTGGAATTTTATTAAAAATAGGCCTAGGCCGAACCTCCATTTTTTTTTTTATTATTAAAAATATTGTCATTGTGCCACTATAGACCCTCAACTTGAGGGGAGTCATGCTCAATAAGGAGGGAGGTATTTGGGCACTCCCAGGCACTGAATCTACTTCATACCAAGCACCAGACTTCATAGTCTACTCTCCTTTCAGAGTCAATGTCCTCAAATCTAATCCATTGGCATGTTCCTTGATTCCATAGGTGCTTCCACAAATGGACCCCTTTGTTCCAAAGCTTCCTAGATTTTTGGATGTTTCAAGTATCAACACCTTTGATACCCTTGATAGGAGCCACATCCAATCATTTTGTATAAGACCAACAACCCATTTCCAATATTCATTTAACTTTGCATATTCTTTAAACTTATTCAACATCCTCACCAAGAGCACACTAAGCTCGAGCATCTCGGAGTCATCACATAGGGGAAGAATATGAGAGTGAGAAGATCTAGACACTTCTATCGTACATAAGAACACTTTTGTTTCTAAAAATCAATATGGACCAGGAGGCTTCCTTGTTGTTGCATATGTTAGCTGACCATTTTGCCATCAACGTATCGGCCATTCCTTCAATGGCTAGAATGCCCAAACCACCTTTATCTTTTTGCCTTATGGATGTAACCCTTTTCATTTTGGGGACCCCCCTTCTGCTACGGTCTCTTAACCACATAACATTTTTCCAAGTTGTTTCCAATTAGACAATCTCGTGGTCCTTCACTCTCCATCAAGAGAGAAACTAAATAATCAAAGAAATTCAGAACGTGTTAACCACCATAGCACAGCCTGGCACGTTGATCTACATACCGATCTTGTAAAGAAACTTATCATAGATCTTAGAAAAAACCCAACTCCATGGCTAAGCCATCAAAATATCAACTCACATTGGAATACCTAAGAGGCAAAATATTTGTCCCTTGGGATCAACTTACAAGCATGTTGAACAAGATTTTGAGGTGTAGCCCAATAACAAGAGCCTTGAAAGCAGTTTTAGAGTGGCCTTTTCTGGAGCCTAGTGGCTCACAAAATGCATTTCGGCACCACCAAAAGGTATTAATGTTGGCGAGACCATTATGACAAAAGCATTTGTGTCATGTGCAAAGGCTCTCATGATCCTCTAGCCTTGATTGAGAGAAAGATAAAGGAATTGAATAAGAACTAAGCATGCATGATGCTTAACAAGGCAGTTGGGCCCATTGGCATGGATTGAAAAAGGAGGAGGGGCAAAGGGGCAGTTGAGGCATTTCCCAACAATGTTGAGATCATCGAAGTGAATTTTTTGATATAGCCCAAGGCTTTCAAGGATTGGAGAATGAAATCCCACTTGCGTCTTTCATAAGCATTTTCAAAGTCAATCTTAATGATAAGAACATCTTGAGTGGATTCTTCCAAAAACATTAGTCCTTCCCAAACATGAATGATGACCTTGAGGATGAAGCTCCCCTTGATGAATCCCTTTCTAACCTCATTGATCTAGTTTTTTAAGTGAGAAGAAATTCGATTAGCAATAACCTTAGGAACGATCTTTTAATGGGTTTGTAACATCACAATCGGTCACCAATTTTCAATCATGTTTTTGCTACCTCTTTGTGAATAAGATTGATAATGACTTCATTTAGACATTCGGTTAGTGCACCAAAAGAGATGACTTATTGCCACACCAAACATAATGGAGTGGTCACCACGTGCTTGAAGGTCTTGAATGACTCATTCGGAAGTCCATCCAACCCTAGGTCTTTGGCTTTAGGAAGAAAATCAATGACTTCAAGAATTTCCTCATCCAATAATGGAGGCTTCAAGAAGAGGCTTCATATTTTGTGGAATTCTTTTAGTTCTGACTCTCCTGATGGTCGTCATGTTATCACACCTATTTGGAGAAAGAGGCATAGAAATCCCAAAATCTAGGTAAAGTGATTGACCATCAACATACTACTTTCTTCATCCGTCTTGCACTCAACCCCATCGATATCTATCATGAATAATATGACCATCCTTTCGACAATATTTGCATCTCTTCTTCTTTTGCAGATCAGCATCATTAGGGAAATGGGTGCATGAGGAAGGTTGAGGCTTTGGTTCTAATGAACTCAAAGCTAAACCATACTTTCTTTTCACTTTTTGTGAGATAGCAATTGCTTGTGTTCTCTCAGTCTAACCACTCCTATTTATTCTAGATTCCTTGTTTTGCAAAAGGAGAGACACGAATGCATCAATTGTGGGTGGATTTCACATCACTCAAGAAGATGCCAAAGCAAAATGTCACTGACTTTTTCACCAAGATGAAGGACATTGGAGAGATTATTGATCGAGAAAATATTGTGAGGCAAGTGATCAATGGAATTAAAGCTGATAACAAGTAGGAATCATTCACTTGTGCCATGGACTTGTACATCCATACGATGGTGCCATATTTCAAGACACTCATGGGACAAATATTCAATCATGAGGTAAAACTTAGGACAAAAAATGAGAATAGAAAAGGCAATTAATTCTATGCCTTTAGATAAATAAAAGTAAAAGTAACAATGGAACAGATAAATAAAAGTAAAAGTAACAATGGAAAAGGAAAAGGCAAAAAGCCTGATAATGAAGGAATGACCTCCCATGCTCACTTCGGTGATCCCCATATTGTGATGTAATTTTTTTGAACTTGCGCCTTTTCTACGGAGACCACCGGTGCTACAACCGAATATCGGTGATAGGGTATGTTGCATCTGTTGAAGGGAATAAACATGCACGAGCGTAGCCCAATAGATTTCAAGATACTTTCGTATGTTCCAAGATAATTCCACCTGTTCTAGCAAATAGAGGAAAGAATGACACTGGGAGCTAAGATGGTGGATGCTCTAACCAAGGACGCCATTGTATTTCATATGCATGCTATGCGATCCCTTATGATGCTTCGTTATGATGCTCTCCCTCATGCTTTCTTCTTCCCGTACTAAAACGTAGATCATATCACGGACTACTGAATACGATTCACAATATGAGCCAATCTTATCGCAGTGAACAAAGGCATTGACAAGACTATTGTTGTGCTTGTGGAATAGTTAAAGAAAAAATTTATAACCACACTGTTAAAAAGAAGCAATGCAGATTGAAAATGGCCACACAATGCGTGGATATGAAACAAAGAAATGTGTCTTATTATTATCAATAACAGAGTACATATTTATATAGTAAGATCATTATCAATAAGAGAGTACATATTTATATAGTAAGGCTGAAGGCCTTGTTCATTAAATGAAGTAGGTGATTGCACGGTTGGCACATGAACTTCTTCGAAAGGTGGCTGACAAAAGGTTGTTATCTCAGTAGAATGGAATCCTGACACATACATAAAGACAAAGGTAGTTTCGATTCCCCCTCGTTTTCCTAGCATAGGAAAACAAGTGGAATACCACATAGGGCATGCCTCATTGTACCTCACAATAACGTTACCATATTAGAAACCTAAAACATCATTCCTATTTTTGTTGAAGAATCCGAATTTTTTTCGGCAAAGTTCGTCCAGTTCTTGATCTCCTTTGATCTCTTGAAGCAGTTGCTTGGTAATTATCCTGTTTTTCCACAAAACGTACATTTCCTCTTGCTTAAACAATCCTTAGCGACATGATTATTCCGTCCACATATGCTACACATTTTTTATGTAGCTAGAAGCCTATCGCTAGGGCGTTTTGGTTTTTCAACCCTTTCTTGTTGTAAAGAGTTTATGATATCCTCTAGGGATAGAATAAGATCTTTCTCCTTCAAGATAGTAACAATGTTTACAAACGAGTTGGGAAGGGCTTTTAGAAGTATTGCTATTTTTTCCTCATCATGGATTAGACATTGAAGAGAATGCAATTGGGTTACTATACTTTCTATCCTATTTATTAGGGAAGATATATGCTTGTTGGGATTAAGGGAAAGCCGATACAATTGCATTTTCAATTTCATTTTGTTTTGCTTTGCATGTGCACTAAAGATATTCTCCAATGTTTGCCAAGCTTCATATGCATTTTTTTCTTCATCCATAGTGTATATAACTGTCATTCAGTGCAGTGATGATGATTTTGTAGGCTTGCTCTTCACAAAGTTGACATTGTGTCTTGGGTGCTTGAGTAAGCTCTTCTAATTCTCCTCTAGTAGGTGGAGCCTTATTGATGAAGCTCCATACACCTTTTGCACATTAGAAAACCTTCCGTTTTCATTTAGTGTGAGCATTTATACCTAGAAACTTGTCTACACCTTCAAAATCCATTATGTTGGGAAGCTCTTACTAATAATTTTTAATAAAAAATGTCTAATCACATTATTTAAAGAAAAATGTAAATACTCTATACAAGGAGTGCTAGCTCAAACCTAGATATCTACGAATTATTAAAGAGCTATAAAAGCTTGGGTTTATTTCATAACTTAGATAGAACCAATGTTGACAATGAAGACTATTACCACTTTGGCAAGTGCCGATTTAGCACTTTCCAATAAATAGGTTATGCTCGTGAACTGGTAGTTCCCATCACTAGAGCTGCTAGCAAGAGTGCTTTCTTTAATATTGAGGACATCGAGCTTTTGAGTCTATTAAGATGTTGTGAGGTAGTGAAATTCTAGTAATGCTACTTGCTACACACTCGTGAGGTTGCAAAGTGCAGCCGTAAGAAGTTTGTTGAATGCTCCATCAAAGGGCAAAACATTGTCAGGCCTGAATTAACTTACCTGTTAGCGCTGGACCTAGAGCTCCTCCTCACGTGGGCATAAGGACATTGTTGATGTTGCTGGCAGTAAGAGACATACCATCCACCTTATCGAGGTGTATCGCCCCTGCCTTCTAAATGACGTTGATGAAGCCTTCCTTGCCCTTGACGATGGTGATTTTGATCACATCTTCGAGTGACCAAAGTGGCCACTAGTATGGGTGTTAGCAGAACTACTGTGACTATGGTGTTGGGAATGCACAATTCCCAAGTAGCAACAAAAAATGCAATCTAGTAGAAGATGGCTATCGGTAAGTTGACATAGAGGCAATGGCAATAGACAAGGATGATCGAGGTTTAAGAACTTAGAGTGTCCAATACTAGCACTGCATCTCTTGGCATATACTAAGAGACATGCTTGGTTGCTCAAACACTACCCATTCGTGCTGGGTTGTCTCACAAGCTCTGATGGTATATAGCCTATGGGTCCAATGTTGGAAACAAGAATCATCCCGACTGAAAGATCATAGATTCTTCAAAGTTGCTGCTTGGTCTTGTCCAGAACCATGTGCTTGAGCCGATCAATCATATAAACTTTATTGATGGAAGCATAGCTAAGTAGATCATTGTTGATGTAATTCTTGCTGCCAAATACAGTTGCATAGAGTGATTTCCCAAGAAAGTCTTAGATGAATTGGCTAACATCTTCATGCAAGCAGATGGGAGAAGTGAAGAAAGAGAGGGTAGTTCTCTATAACAGCAAGGCACATTGTCATCTCTTGATGGAAGATGTTGAAGCCCCCATTAGCGATGCTATCGGAGCTTTGAAACCAACTCATAAAAAGAAGCAATGCAGATTGACAATGGCCGCAGAATGCGCGAACATGAAACAAAGAATCGTGCCTTGTCATTATCAATAAGAGAGTGCATATTTATACAGTAAGGGTGAAGGCCTTTGTCATTAAATGAAGTAGGTGATGACAAGGTTGGCACATGGACTTCTTGGAAAGGTGGCTGACAAAGGGCTATTCCCTAAGTAGAACAGAATCCTAACACATACTTGGAGACAAAGGTAGTTTCACACACATGATTCATGATTCCACCTTCTCTAGTATAGAAGTTCAAATTTCTTTGGCAAATCCAGGATTGTGTGGCAACCAGAAAATAAATTGGACTCTGGGAAGAATGCTTATTAGAAACTTGATACGCAAGTGTGTGTTTTTTATCTCAAGTACATATTTGATTTCGATTTTTTTCATTTCGAGTGCATGTGGCAATTAATGTCAGGTATACACTTTGTGGGTCCTTGAATAGAAATACCTCACACACTATGAGAAGTATGTATGGATTTGTGGGCCCTTAATTTGAACAATTCATGCACCTTGTGAGGTTATATTTACCCTGCTAAAAAACTTGAGTTAAACAAAAACAGATGGACATGGTGAGGTTTTTAACTGGGGTATACTCCTTTCTTGGAGATACCTTGGTGATATAGGTGGAAGAACAAAGTGAAGATAGTCTAAAGATCTCATGTATCAATCATGAGATGGATTTATGAAATTGTGGCCTCATGTCTGAGAGAATTTTCTTATGCTATGTGCTTATTTTCATGCTTCACCTAGAGTTTGTGTCTTGAAGTGGATTTATTATGGTTGATTTGGATCATATACACACTAGACAAAGGATACTCTCCCAAAATTTCTTCCAAGAGGTTATAAGTGAGCATCCTAGTATATAGCGACACATTGAGTGGACTAAAAAGAGGAAAACGTCTAGATTACTTGCAAACATTCAGTTTATTGGTGCATCTACCAAGAAATACAGTCAAAATTCTATCAAATTTTTTCTAGATCTTGCCATAAGATTTCCATAGCATACAGAATTGCTTAAGTGGCAGAAATCGGTTACAACATTGCAAAAACAGTGGGCCATAACGTTAACAAATAGAATTACCAATGGTCCATAGGATGGAGAATTTTCTAACTTGTTTCGGAGGTACATAAACATCGCATGTTTTTTCTTTTGCAGAGCTTGAACGTTATGTGTGAGTTAGGTTCGCCACATAAGAGGCTAGCGCAAGCAAATAGGCTTCACAGGTAATGTTTTATTCCTTTTATATTTAATTCAAATCTTCAAATTTAAAACAGTATTTAGGGACAACACATCTTCTATAGAGGCAAGCTTGCATGATCTGTATCCTAAGAAATAGCTATTAATTTTTCCTCTTTAGGAGTTGAGGATACTTTTCCCTATTTAAAGAAGGGTAAGGGCATGTTTGAGCATACAAGAGAATATAAATAAACCTTTTATGTATAATTGTCCATGAATGAAATTAAGTACAGATAAACACATGATTAGAGTATTGGTAAACATACATACATACACTGGAAACAAGTAAGTATAAAATGCAAATAAAGAATGATGGAGAACCAAAATAGTCCAAGGCTCCAAATGATATCTTAGAGATAAATACTAGTTCCAAATTTTTCACTTATGTTTACTTTCTTTTCCATGCTAAAATAATGTAGGAAAAGATGCATTTCAACAGAGATAGGTGACATCCACATACACCTTGAATGATTCAAACATTGAATCATCTAAATGGTGCATTAGAGGCATTATTCATGACCATGAAATGAAGTATCCTTCAAAAGATGATTAGAGATTGAACATTTAACATTCCTCATAGCATGGCATCAATATTAACGAAAAATGTGAGCTTATTATTGAATTTAAAATCATGAGTGAAAATTCTGACCATAAATTTATACATATAATGATTTTTCAAGTAAGAACTCCATGCGTGCTTGAAAATGGGGTTCGAATTTTGAAACTTATGCATGCTAAACATCTTCAAGCAAAGGTGTGTGTTGTTGGCGTTCACCACGTATAAAAAAAGTTAATGGTTTTAGAATATGTATGTTTATATAGATTAAGAGAAGGGTTAAGTTTAATTAAAGTTTAAGATAGGAAAATACCTCTTTATATATGCTGGCTTAGACCAAAATCCAACAAATCGTAACACAAGATAGAAGAAAACTGTAAGCTTAACAGCCCTCATTATGGATTCTCAAAGTTCCATCAAAGTCATGACATGCATGATCAACAAGGCCAAGGAATTAAGCGAAGAGTTCAACATATTTTTCTCTTTTTATTCAACATAACTTGGCAGTAATGAGAATTTGGATGGAATGATATCCAAAAGAGATGCTAACATCGATATCAAACACTACAAAAAATGATGGATTAACCATTCAAAATCATGAATCATTTCATAAAGTTGAATGGCCCTAACAACTTCAAGACCTGATCATTCAGGAGAGTGATCATAGTAATAGGGGAAAAATAATTACTTAAAGTCAAAACCTAGGGTAAGAAATGGTAGACTCATTTTTCTCTTTTCAAATACTCATTTCCTTTATAATATAATTCTCGTGTTTTTGGAAAAGCGGTACTATCAATTTGTAGCTTCAAAATAGTTTCTTAATGATTACATATTTAGAGAAAGGGAAAGATTACAGGGTGGTAAGTTACCCTACATACTAGTGCTCTACAATCAACCCTATGTACAAGCAACAACGCTCCAATTTGATTAAATATATGACTAATGCTTAGGCATGAACAATTTCATTTGACATATATGTAAAAATATGTCAAAAGATATTATCTAGTTTGCAAATACTAGCTCTATTATCCAATGGCATAGAAGAATCTATTTTTTATTGCATCTGATCAAAGAAGTATTTCAATGGAGGCTCAATATTCAAAGTCTTTTCAAGAATAAACAAAGAATCGATAAGGATGTAAATTACAATTATTTTGATTCTTCTTGGATAGATAGAAACAAACCAAATTTTTCTTAGTTAACAAGCCTTGAGTAAGACCTAAAGTTTTCTACACTAAGGTGAAAGTGTAAATTCGATTTTATGACACATCTAGGTTGACACTATCAATAATGTGAATCACTAGTATGGGACAATGGATTTAAGGATAATGGAAGCTTGAAGTCAAGGATATTTGATGACTTGTTAAGTGAGGCCGAAAGAAAAGAAAATTTAACATTGATGACTATTCAACTAGGTTTAGGAGATTCTATAAGCATCAACTTCCAAGTGAGAGATACGTTCCTTAATTATGTAGCGAAAGTTAAGGAGTTCATCTGACATGACATCAAGTACCTTGTATTTGAAATACAACCTTAAATCAAAGTAAGAGATTCAGAGGAGGAAATTCACTTAAGAACTTCAATTTTGCAGTAACCAAAGGTAAAAATTGCCAAAAATTTAAAACATATCCATTGTATGGTACTTCAGAATGCATACAGCGAATCAAGAAAGTATGCATGCGAACTTTATTAGGTCACAGAGGTGACATATAGTTTTCTATCCGTGAGATAATAGGCACTGGTTTAGGGAACGTCAGTAATAATTTAAGAAATTAAGAATATGGTAAGCTCATAGAGGGGTGAGTTAAAGATCCCAAGACAAATTCAATAGGTAAAGATCGTTGAAGAAAGGGTCCAAAGGAGATCTTACTTCAAGTAATTTTGGACAAAGGAGATTTGAGAAAGCCTAATAACTGACATTGGTAAAAGGGGTCAAACCTTCTATGCTTTGATAAATGATTCCAAGGATACGTTTAATGGTTGACGTAAGAAATCTTTGAGTTATAAGATCAACTCGCATAAGATCTAGACACCTTCATTCTGGCTCTCTTGTTTTGGGTACCACGGATTTCAGAGATGCGTTCCGGAGCATGAACGAATAGAGGGCATTGAGAGAATAAGAAAGGTGGAAATACTAAAGGATGTAGTATTATGGATTGGAGAAATAACTTCTTGATATGTGATACTGAGAATCGACTCCTATTGAAAATTTGTTGCACATAGCGAGAGAGAATATAGAACCAAGATCCAATAGGAGACATCTTAGTAAGCCTTAAAGATAAGGACACAAAGAGTGAGGTATTAGGTTCACAAAGATGTAAGTTTCTTTCTTACTTGAACCATATATTTACGCTATGGGTGGATGAAATAATGTTGACATTTAGCTTGGGAAAGTGCTATTCTTTATTTTCTTAATAGATGCATTTTTCACAAAAGAATGCATAGCCAACTTCAGATTATGTAGCACATATGGAAAGCTGAGGATAAAAGGTTTAGGGAGTTTTAGCAGATAAACTACTGAAGTGAGGAGCCTATTGAAAGTCAAGATTATGCAATTTCTGAATGATTTATAATCTTGCTTTAAATCTTTGTACTATGAAAATAATTGATTCGAGAATGGTCACTACGTTCTTTGAAGCAATATGATGCCAATAAAGAGGTATATTTTATTACAAGAACTTGGATCTTAAAAAAAATAAAAATTAAATTATTTTAATCCATTAAATAGCTCCAAGATAGAGAAATAAACTATCTTGATGGCCTGATAAATATTGTTCCTTAAATATTTTTGGGATTAAAAGGAATTGTTTTAAAGAAAAGAGAAGTTATTTACTGTTTTTTGCAAAGATTTTGTGACCTTTGAAGTTAGTATACGTAACTATCTTTGGTATTAACAGTAGTTTTTTCAAGATAGTTAACACTAACTCTCTTTGAAAGAACCTACTAATCCAAGATGAACAACGAACTTGGTTAAACACTTAAAATAGTAGTCTAACATATACATCCGGTTGCTAAAAATGTAATTTTATTCCTTGGATCTAAAAAGTCTTCGAGATCAAAGATTTTGATGAAGAAATGATGTGAAAGAACAAGGAAATGTATCAAAGTTGAATTTAGAAAATATCAAGGATGATTAAAAACGATATTTGCAAAAATAGGTGAACATTATGTCTCAGGGAATTTTAAGCGATTGATATAAGTCCTTCTAGCTTGAGAAGGAATGAGGAGCTAGTATTTTCTCGTACTTTCATTGATCATGTTAAAAACCACCAAATACAAATCAAATGCATTTGTATTTAAAAGGGACTATAAAAAGATTAAGTCAAGTACAAAATATATGGAGATTGCTCCCCTTTCTATTGCAAGTAGAAGATGAATCTAGCTTTTTGCCTTTTTGAGATAGAGGTAGGAGCTCTGTTGCATACAAATAAAGTTTTACCCTTCCAAAAGGTACATTGTGTACCAAAATGTACGATTATATAGAGATGATCTTAAATGTAAAAGAGAAGAAACATTGAAGCTAAGACCAGCAATGAAATCCACCCATTTCACTAATGTAATGGTACAAGGCACGGATGTACATTCAATGAGAATGAGAGGAGGTCATTGGGCAGGGATTTTGATTCCTTTTATTTGAGAGTGAGGAAGGGTTATTTGCATGGGTTTCAAGGGTTAAGACCCCTAGGTTTCCTAGAGAAACCCTTGGAAAACCTTTGGAGAAGCCTGGGGTTTTTGTTATGAGCATTTGGGAATTAAGTGGTTTGAACTTCATGATTTTTTTCCTATGTTGTGCAAGGTTATATGTTGAATATTTCAAATCAAGGCCCTTTAGGGTGTACCTACAATTCTAGGAGATTTTCTAAGAAAGCATGTGATTTTCAAGTAATCCTATGTGCTTCCATGTGTCCCCATGCGATTGCTTAACTTAGGAACCCATCTAAGGAACCTCGTTGGGAGACCATGTGACTTTTAAACATGCAGCTCTAGACTCCTTGGGGTAGAGTCATTTATATGGATGCTGTTGGATGGGTGGATCGAGAGTGGTCTCTCTTAGAGGAGGTGGTTTTGCTAATTTACTTAGGTAGTTTATTTTCTGTTGTAGATTATGTTCATTATAGAGAACCAAGATCCAGTAGGAAACATCTAAGTAAGCCTTGAAGATAAGGACACAAAGACTGAGGTATTAGGTTCAAAAAGATGTAAATTTCTTTTCTTACTTGAACCATATATTTACGCTATGGTGGATGAAATAATGTTGACATTTAGCTTGAGAAAGTGCTATTCTTTATCTTCTTAAGAGGATGCATTTTTCACAGAAGAATGCATAGCCAACTTCAAATTATGTAGTACATATGGAAATCTGAGGATAAAAGGTTCAGGGAGTTTTGGAAGATAAACTACTGAAGTGAGGAGCCTATTGAAAGTCAAGATTATGAAATTTCTGAATGATTAATAATCTTTCTTTAAATCTTTGTACTATGAAAATAATTGATTCGAGAATGGTCACTACGTTCTTTGAAGCAATATGATTCCAATAAAGAGGTATATTTTATTACAAGACCTTGAATCTTAAACGAAATAAAAATTAAATCATTTTAATCCATTTAATAGTTGGAAGATAGAGAAATAAACTATCTTGATGGCCTGATAAATATTGTTCCCTAATTATTTTTAGGATTTAAAAGAATTGTTTTAAAGAAAAGAGAAGTGATTTATTGTTTTTTGCAAAGATTTTGTGACCTTTGAAGTTAGTATACATAACTATCTTTGGTATAAACAGTAGTTTGTTCAAGATAGTTAACACTAATTCTCTTTGAAAGAACCTACTAATCCAAGATGAACAAGGAGCTTGGTTAAACACTTAAAATAGTGGTCTAACATATAGATCCGGTTGCGAAAAATGTGTTTTTATTCCTTGGATCCAAAAAGTCTTCGCGATCAAAGTTTTTGATGAAGAATCGATGTGAAAGAACAAGGAAATGTTTCAAAGTTGAATTTACAAAAAATCAAGGATGATTAAAACACGATATTTGCAAAAATACGTGAACATTATGTTTCAAGGAATTTTAAGCGATTGATATAGTTCCTTCTAGCATGAAAAGGAATGAGGAGCTAGTAATTTCTCCTACTTTTATTGAGCATGTTTAAACCCACCAAATACAATTCAAATGCATTTGTATTGAAAAGGGACTATAAAAAGATTAAGTCAAGTACAACATATATGAAGATTCCTGCAAGTAGAAGATGAATCTAGTTTTTTACCCTTTTGAGACAGAGATAGGAGCTCTGTTGCATACAAATAAAGTTTTACCTTTTCAAGAAGGTACATTGTGCACCAAAATGTACGATTATATAGAGAATGATCTTTATAACAGTAAAAGAAAAGAACATTGAAGCTAAGAGCACCAATGAAATCCACCCATTTCACTAATGTAAGGGTACCAGGCACGCATGTACATTCAATTAGAATGAGAGAAGGTGATTGAGCAGGGATTTTTATTCCTTTTATTTGAGAGTGCATAAGGGTTATTTTCATGGGTTTCAAGGGTTAAGACCCCTAGGTTTTCTAGAGAGACCCTTGGAAAACCTTTGGAGAAGCCTCAGGTTTTATTTATGAGCATTTGGGATTTAAGTGGTTTGAACTTTAGGATTTTTTTTTTTTTAATATAAAGGAAGTTCGGCAATAGCCTACTCTCCCGGACTTGAATTAAATTAAGAAACAAAGGTACAATAGAAGGGGACTAGTGCCCACGGGACCCCCCAAATCCCACAAAGCAGGGGAAACTTGAATGAATCCTAGGTTGCATTACAGAGAAGGTTAATCACCGCCCTCATGCGGGGCCCACTTGGGTTTGAGCTTGTTGTTGATCAAAAGGAGAACTTGATGGTGTCTGAAGGGGGGGGACTTCTTACTGTTAACGATCCTTTTGCCCAGGAGGCATAGTGATTTCTCAATCGACCACTCCCTGGGGGGATCGCCGAAGTTGAGAGCACACCTCTCCCGCCAAATTTTCCACAGGACTTCCCCTCTGATGGCGTTCCAGAGTGTCGCAGAGCAGCCGATCGCTTCTCCCAAAAGGACTTGTTTCCAACTAAGCTGTTTTTGAAGTCTGATTTTCATTCCAACCGTCTGCCAGATTCTGTAGGAGTTGGGGCAAGTAAGGAAGATGTGTGGGACATCTTCGATAGCACAGTGGCAGCGTTTGCACCAAGGAGGGATCCCACAAATTTTGCTAGCCTTATGGTTGGTCCAAATTCCTCGATCAAGAATTTGCCATAAGAGGACAGACTTCTTAATCTCAATAAGGGGGTGCCAGATACCCATGAATTTCATGTCCCACCGAAGCCGCGTCCAAGACAGGCACCACTTCTTGTTGAGGCTGATCTGGAGGTCAGCCGTTTCTTTGATGTTCGGGATTTTGAGTAGGCTATTTCCGTTGTGCCATTTGAGACCAAGCGAGTTCGGTGTGTCGTGTCCCATGAGAAGGCGCGTCTTGTGCCGATCCCAAGCGAGGCATCTGCTTTGCAAAGTGTTCCATTCTTCGTAGGAGATGTTTATGCGAGGGTCAATATCCTCGAAGTTGATCCAGTTGTTGGTGTCATGTTTCCAGAGGTGTTTCCATTTTTTGAATCCTTTGTTCCATAGTTTCTTGGCATTTTGAATGTTCCACGACTCCACACTCCGGATGCCATGTATCAGAAACCAGATAGAGTCGTTTTGTCTTATTCCGGCCGCCCACTTCCAGTCCTCACTAATTCTTGTGAAGCTTTTGACTTTATTCCAGCCCTTCCAAAGGGAGCACACGAGATTGGATCCTTTCGGGAAGACGGGGATCGGGGAGAAAAGCAGGGTCATGATGTCAAGATTCTTCCAGTTCGGGAACCCCGTGAGGGCCAACTCATTCTTGTTTCTGAAGATCAGCTTGGCCAACGAGGCCTCCCTATTGCACCAAGCCCTAATCATCATTTGGCTGCCAGTTTGTTAGCCATACACCCAATGTCCAGGATACCAAGCCCCCCGCTATCTCTCGGGCTAGTGCAGATGGCCCATTTGATTTTAGGCACCCCCCTTCTGTTATGATCGCCCGTCCAAAGAAAGTTTCTACAAATACTATTCAGTTTGGACAGGCCTTGCTCATTCGGTCTCCAACAAGAAAGGAAGTAGATGGTAGAAGAGAGGAGGAACGTGTTGATAACCATCGCACGCCCAGCGAGATTGATTTGCATACCTCTCCAATAGTTAAGTTTGTTTTCGAGTTTAGCCAACACCCAGTTCCATCGCTGCTCCATAGAGACGCCAAACCCCAAGGGGATTCCAAGAAGTCGAAGGATTTGGCCCTGCGGAATGATTTGACAGCCATGATCAGTGAGAAGGCCAGGATGCTGTCCCACAATGGCCCTGAAGGCGGTCTTGGAGTGGTTGATTTTGGATCCAGAGGCGTCACAAAAGGTAGCAAGACACCTCCAGAAAGTCTCCAGGCTGGTACTATCATTGCGGACGAACGCGTTCATATCATCAGCAAAAAGTCTCATGATGATTTGACTGTGGTCGTGAGGCAGCCGGAGGCCTTTGATATTGCCAACCTCCACATGATGAGCCACAAGTCTGCTCAGCCCCTCAGTGGCGATGGCAAAAAGAAGGGGGGCCAGAGGGCATCCTTGTCTAATCGATCTTCTAAGATGGATCGCCTTCGAAAGTTTGCCGTTAACGTTAATTTGGGTCGTTGCGTTTCCGAGAAGGGTCGCTATCATCTTGGTGAATTTCTGACTAAGTCCGAGATCTTGGAGCGACTGCAGAATATAGTCCCATTCTAGCCTGTCGTAGGCTTTGTCAAAGTCGATCTTGAGGAAAACCACATCTTGATTAGACTCATTCGCAAATTGAATACCTTCCCAAATATCCATAATGGTTTCCAGGATAGACCTGCCTTTGATGAAACCTTTTTGGTCCTCACTAAGCCACGATCTCAGGTGGCATGAGAGTCTGTTGGCAATGACTTTGGCGATGATCTTGTATCCTGTTTGGAGCATCGTAATAGGCCGCCAGTTCTCGATTCTGTTCTTTTCCCCCTTCTTGTGAATCAACTTGATAATTCCATTATTTAGACAAGACGGAAGAGCACCAAACTTTAGCGCTTCTTGCCAAACCATCCGAAGGGGGGTGGCAACCACCAGCTTGAAGGATTTAAAGAGCTCGTTAGTGAGTCCGTCGGGTCCCGGGCTTTTACCGAGGGGGAGGGCATCAATGACCTCAATGATTTCTGATTCCGAGATAGGGGCATGAAGAAGGGAGTGGAGGTTGGGTGGTATCCTTCGGGGGGAAACCCTAGAAATGGAAGCCATACAGTCCCTTCTATGGTGGGAAAGGGGGTTCGAGGTTCCCATGAGTCTCGTGAAGTGCCCCTCGATGATACCAAAATTATCTTCTTCCGAATTGCAAATATTGCCATGTGGGTCTAGCAGTAGGGGGATCGACTCTCTGCTGTGTTTCCTTTTAAGGATACGACACATCTCTTTGGTGGGTTTGTCGGCTTTGCCAGCCCACCACTCCTTGAAGAAGATTTGCAAGTTTTTCCTTTGAAATTCTTCCTCGTATCTCAATACTGCTTTGATTTTCCTGAGGCCTTTCTGGGCTTGTTGTTTTTCTTTGTTCACTTCCTCCTCGAGCCGCCAGAGTCTGTGGTAAAGGGCTTCCCTATGAGCCCGCCGCACAGTCTCGAGCATCTTCTTAGTTGTGATCATGATCTTACGAGACTTGTCGACTGCACTTCTCCAGCACTTGGCAGGGGCCAAGCCAGAGGCGAACGCCACTTTCCACACATCGGCAATTTCTTGGTGGACAGAAGGAATAGAGAAGGTGGTAGCGTTGGCATGGAACCACGGAGCCTTGCGGATTTTGTTGGAAGGTTGAAAAGTGATAACGATCGGGTAGTGATCAGAGATAGTGAGGTCAGTGCGTTGCGTGATGGTAGGGTGACCCCACTGTTGAGTGAAACTCTGGGAGATGTAGCATCTATCGAGTCTAGCTTTCCTCAGGTCCTCGCCCGCTTGGAGATTCGACCAAGAAAAGCCACTCGAGTCTTTGAACTCAGTCAAATCCAAGTGGAGTTTGGTCATGTCCCACGTTTCTTTCTCCCGACTGTTGATGACCCTGCCCTTGCCCATCCATCTGTCCATAGGGTCTTCCACCATGTTGAAGTCTCCACAAATAAGAACGTTGTGGGGAAGTGAGTCTAAGGAAGCCCAAGTGTTCAGTCTCTCCAAGTCCCCGTTAGGGGCATACAAAGAAACCATAGTAACGCAAAGAGGAGTACCAAAAGAGACCGCAATCCAATGGTGACTTACATCTTCAATGGAGTTTTCAAGCTTTTCAAACCAGAGTTGTTTAATACCGATAGCCGTTCCTCCAGACCCCCGCTGGTGCTTCGTTGGGATCCACACATGGGCCGAGGAGAGGGCATCACATACAAAAACCTTCCCAACGCGTGCTTTCGTTGTGGCCAGCAAGGTCACAGGATTAAAGATTGCCCTCTCAGGCAAAAAAACAAGCGCTCTCAAGAAGCCTCCAAAACCGCTCAAGACAACATTGGCGATTTGACCCACTCGACCAAGGAGGGGGAAGGCAAGGGCCTCCTTAATCCGCAAGCTGATGCTGATGGCTTTATGGAAGTTAGAAGAAGAAGGAAAAGAAGCCCTAGGGCCAACGGTGAGAGAAACAATCTGCCGCCTACCCCTTTCAGCAATTTGTATTGCAATCTAGAAAAGGAGATCAATGAGCTTGACTACCCAGGTGGAAAGCTACTTGAGATAGACACTTACGACAAAGCCCTAGAGATCCATGACAACAAAGAAACCCCCCAGGAGGGTTACACTACAAGCAAAGAAGATGGTTTCACCACTAGTAACGAAGATAGTGCCGAGCACGGGGCCCAAGTCTCCCCAGCAAGGGACATCTCGCAAAGGAAAACAGCCTATGGACTTTAGGATTTTTTTCCTATGCTGTGCAACGCTATATATTAAATAGTTCAAATCAAGGCACTTGAGGGTGTACCTAAAATTCTAGAACATTTTCTAAGAAAGCATGTGATTTTACAGTAATCCTATGTGGTTCCATGTTTATCCACGTGATTGCTTGACTTAGGAACCCATCTAAGGAACCTCGTTGGGAGACCATGTGACTTTTACACATGCAGCTCTAGACCCCTTGGGGTATAGGCATTTATATAGATTGTGTTGGATGCGTGGATCCAGAGTGGTCTCTCTTAGAGGAGGTGGTCTTACTAATTTACTTAGGTCGTTTATTTTCTTTTGTAGGTTATGTTGATTATAGAGAAGTTATGTATAGCTCTACCAAATACAAGAGTCTTGAATACATAAAATGAGGAAAATATTGTAGGTATGTTCATCATAGGGAATGACTACGCGGTCTAAACTGGTTGTTGGGAGTGGAACAAGACTGGCAGAGAAGGGAAATACGGCCCTTAAATATCCACAATGGCTGAGATGATCTAAGGTGAGTGGATTCTGATCTTCGATCGTCTTGAGCTGTATCCGGCGTTCGAACACAAACCAAGTTATCTCATTTCTGCGCTTAGAAGCGTCCTTTCTCAAGCACACGGAGCTTTGTAACTCTAAACAGTGCAAGGGTCTAACCCTACTTAGTGGAAGACACGGAGTCCCATGGTACTAAGCACATATTCACTTGTATTCTCAACTAATTCAAGCACATGTACGACAAAGCATCCTTTGAAAAAACGGCTTATTAGCGTTCTTTCTAACTCTCTCTAATTTTCTTAATTCTCTCTAATATTTTTGTATCTCTTTCCTTTTTAGCTTAAAGTTACTTCGCAATTTGTTACTTTAAAGTTATCCTGTTGAGAAAAGGTGGCTCTTTTTGCTTCTTTCGTTGTTAATTCAAACTTATCTTGCCGGGCAAAGATCGCGCTTTTATGTGTCACGTGTGCCTTTCAAGTGCGCCTTTCACATGCATACATTAGAGAATGCATATAAGATGGCTTTTAACATAAGCGTGCATACATGCCATTAATTGTACTGTTTTAGATGTTTGATGATTTTTCCCATCATCACGTGCTCGTTGACTCAATGCTATTGAGTATAAGAAAAAGCCTCGACGAAAAGTGTTCATGAACAAGTGAAGTGATATTTGTTTTTTTAATAAGAGAAATTAGTATTCAAATTGAGAAGGAAAAAAAGCAGACCAGATAAAGGCTTAAAAGACCCATAATTTGGGTAACCCGTTCATGAGTGATCCGTTTGCTTCCGAGCTTCGGACATCCCTTCAGGAGGGACTCACTTTCTTTAACACAAACACGCTCTGATATTGAACAGTGGAGAGCTTGTATAGTGGTTGAATTAATCGTCTACCTAAAAAATGTCGCGAGTCTATTTATGGAACACTCGTTAGGAGTTCTACCAAAACTTTTTGTTCCAAAATACTGAGAGGGCTTTCCCCTTGATGATATTCCAAAGGAAGGTCGAGCAGCCAATCATTCGGGAAAGCAGCACTTCTTTTCAGTTGATATCTTGATCCAAAATACTGAGAGGGCTTTCCCCTTGATGATATTCCAAAGGGAGGTCGAGCAGCCAATCATTCGGGAAAGCAGCACTTCTTTTCAGCTGATATCTTGATCCATGTAAAGATTTCTTTGGACACCATGGCACTTTTCCGATAGAAGACACAAAGCCGTGTAATGCTCTCTCTCTCTCTCTCTCTCTCTCTCTCTCTCTCTCTCTCTCTCCATGCATGAAATCGTTTGCACCATAGCATGTCACCACAAAATTTATTAGTGGCTCTAGTGTTCTCCCTCATCCTTGACGATTATTATGAAATAAGAGCACTGTTTTGGTATTTTTCGTGAACGCGTGGCATATATCTTCAAGTTTGTAAATCAATCTTAAACATAACGCATAACGAATCAGTTCATCATTTGTTTTCTTTAATTCTAAAGGAAGCTCAACCATAAACCTAGTCTCTTGGATCAGCTTGAATGAAATGAAAGTACAAGCAAAGGTAGGCTTAATATCCATGGGATCCCTCTATCCCACAAAGCACGAAAGCCCACTAAGGTAAGGCACGAAGGATTATAGAGCACGAAGGCCCAGTAAGGTAGAGCATGGAAGTAGATAGCCCTAAAGTTAGAACAGAGTTGTAGACAGTCTACAAGGTTGGTGGAGCCAGATATATCAAGCGACGACACATGGTTTAGTCCGCGCAGATGAACCCAGTAAGAGGTTGAACTTGAGCCTTCACTGAAGACGAGTTTCTTAACTGCATGCTCTAGGTGTCGTTAACTAGTTCACCATTTGTTGTTGAGGTTACCATGAAATTCGGAATTTCTCCTAGATGCCAGAATAACTTCTTATTTTCTTCTGTTGTTCCATCTTGGTCCCTTCGGCTGAAGGGCCTCCCTGCCAATCAAGAAAACGAACATTCAAAGCTTTCCACAAGCTGAACTTGTTCCTTAAAAAACGCTAATTTTCATAGTCTAGTCTGTGGCTTGCTTCGATGTCCTCAAATCTGATGCAAGAACACCTTCTAATTTTTTTGATCATCGTTTCCATGTTGATGATAGATTAAGCATTGCCAGATTCTCTAATGCATTGTTTTTTCTTTGCATTAAGCTATAATAAATATCTATTAATACACAGCTTAGGTGTGTTAGGAACTCATTTCCAAAGATAGAGTCCTGTTGAACCTCTTCTAGGTCAGAGTAAACATGAAGAACGTGATAAAAGGAAATTCTAGATTCTTTGTCCAGGGCCGTACCCTCGTTGAAAGATGAGATGATATTCCTCAATAATTCACACTTTAAAATACTGATTTTTCTATTAGTTAGAAGGTACAAACATATTGCATTTTTCGCATCTGCACAGCTTGGAAGGTTTTTTTTCTTGTCACACAATCAGCCACCTAAGAGCATCATTCAATGTTCCGACATCTAAAGGAGGCCGAGAAAAGCGATAGGCGATGAGCAAGGCCATTATCGTGATCTTTCAGCTTTCTAGATGGGAATTTCTGTGGACACGACTCGCATCCTTTCTTGATCTTCAAATGAAACACTTTATTCCTTTTTTCTTTGATTCAATTCCATGTCCTTCAAAGTGGAATGCTTAATTTAAAACAAGGTTTTGGATTAAAAAATCTTACTTAAAGGCAAGTTTGCATGATTAATATCATTTGAATCGACCATAAACTCTAGTTTTTGTAGGGCTTTCAATTTTCATATTCACATGGTAAACATCCTGAAAACATGGATTTGTTTATTTCGATCCAAGACAAGCCATAAATGCATCCAGGTGATTATTGGGATTGGGCAACCTATAGAGACTTACTGGCCTATGCTTTAAGGTACATATAAGATTTTAAAAGCACAAAACTATTAGGGTTTTTGAATTACACCATCTATAATAGATAGTATCTAGGTAAGGCAGTTCCATATAACTTAATGAAATCTCAGATTTAATGATACATAAAGGCAGGAGGACCACTGTGGATATTTAAAGTCCTGTGCATATAAAACAGATTTCATAAGAACATACTAAATGTAGCGTGAAATGTGTCATGTTATCGTGCGCAAGATGTTAAGATATGGGAGCACTCAAAGGTCTTTTATTGTTGGGTTCATATAAAGACTCGTACTACTACTTGAGCATTTCAAAATGTCTCCTCATTGTCATGTCAAGATTTCTCCTTATAAAAGTTAAAAGTCATTAATAAATTGGGTAAATCTTACATAAGGTATCTGGTACAATGCAAGGACCAACAAAATTTGTGGTGTGCCTGCTTGATGCAAGCGACGCCATCGATGCATCGAAGACCTTGTTCACCTCTTCTTTGATTGCCCCAAGTCTCGTGTTACCTAGCATCATGTGACACGGATTTTGAGACTTTCGAGCCCAATCAATTGGCAATAGGTGTTGTTGGGTGAGGCAGTTGGCTGCTCATCAAGGTTGTGGAATGCAATCAGGGGCGAGACTCTTTGGAAGATTTGGAGGGAACGATGTGCTGTCAACTTTGGCCAAACCCCAAAGGAATGGTCGATTGAGAAATCCTTGTTTCTTCTAGGTAAAAGAATCTCCCGAGATAAGAGATCTCCACCATTTAGACACTATTGTATTTATCTCCTCGTAGATAACAAGCTGAAACCAAAATGTGTCCCGCATGACGGAGATGATAGTTTTGTATGCCTCCTTTGTAATGCCCTCTAGCTTACAGAACTTGTCCCCTGCTTTGTGGGATTTCGGGGGTCCCATGGGCACTAGTCCCATTCACGTGTAACTTTTCTTCTTTACTTTAATGAAATTCTTGGAGAATACACCAAGGCCAAACTACCTTTTTAAAGAAAAAAAAGAGAGAGGAGAGAAAGAAAAAGATCTGCTTGTCGATGATGTGCTGTGGTAAGGTAAGAAATACTCTCGGTGTTCTGTTTACAAAAATAAGAAAAATTCCATCATCTGATTAGAAAAAGAGGGACAAGAAAGTTCAAATAGAGCGAGGATAATAATCTGAGTTTTTAGGTTTTGGATGAGCTTACACGATTTGGGATAGAGAACTAGGGTCAAGGAAGATGACCTAAAATTATAAATTAGAAGTAGATATGGAAAAGATGAGTTAGAGAAGAATGCAAGGAGTCCTGGTATGAGACAATTCAAAGATCACAAGGTCGATGGAAATCCATAATGGGCATTCTGCATGCATCTACTTAACAAATCAAGGTGGAATCTTTACTTTTAGGCCATCTTTATTCACAAGTTGTTTTTGTATTCCAGGTACGTTCGTTGTTGAGCTCATACGTTGTCGCTCAATATGCATATTTGAAATTGACATTATGGATACTCTAAAAATGTTGGTCATGATTATTTTGGACGTACATAAACATCGCATTTTGTTTTCTTTTGAATAGCTTGAAAGTTATCGTGTGAGTTATAGAATAGCCACCTAAGAGGTAAGAGCATAAATCAAAGTTAGATTCGCCACCTAAGAGGCGAGTGCAAGAAAATAGGCTTCACATGTACTGGTTTTTTTCTTTTTATATTTAATTGAACTCTTCAAATTTAAAACAATGGTTAGGGACAACAGATCTTCTATACAGGCAAGTTTGCATGATCTGTATCCTAAGGAATAACTATTAATTTTTCCTTTTTAAGGAGATCAGGTCAATTTTCCCTATCTAAAGAAGGGTGGAGCATGTTTGAGCATACAAAAGAATAAAAAGAATCCTTTTATATATGATTCTCCATGCAAGAAATTAAGTACGCATAAACACATGATTAGAGTTTTGGTAAACATACATACATACCCTGGAAAACAAGTAAGTATAAAATCCCAATGAGGAATGATGGAGGATCAAAATGGTCGAAGCCTCAAAACGATATGATAGACATAATTGCTAGTTCCAAATTGTTCATCTATGTTCAATTTCTTATCCATGATAAAATAATGCAGGAAAAGATGCATTTCAAAAGAGATAGGTGAGACCCACAAACACCTTGAATGATGCAAATATTGAATCATCTAAATGGTGCATTAGAGTTAATAAACATTACCCTGAAATGTAGTCTCGTTCGGCAGAAAGATGATTAGAGATTGAACATTGAACATTCACCATATCATGGCATGAGAATTAATGAAAAGTTTGAGCTTATTATCGAATGTAAAATCATGAGTGGAAATTTTGAGCATAAATTTGAATCTATAATGATTTATCAAGTGAAAACACCATACATGCTTGAAAGAGGGGCTTACTTATTGAACCTTATGCATGCTAAACATCTTCAAGCAAAGATGTGTGTTCTTGGCACTCACCATGTACACAGATCAATGAATGGTTTTAGCATATGTATGTTTAAAAAGATTGAGAGGTAGCTTAAGCTTAATTAAAGTTTAAGATAGGAAAATACATCTTTATATATGTTGGCTTGAGCCAAAAGCCAACAAATCGTAGCACAAGATAGAAGAAATGTAAGCTTAAAAACCCTCATTACGAATTCTCAAACTTCTATTAAAGCCATGGCATGCATGATCAACAAGGCCAAGGAATTAGGATAACCAAGGTCAAGCAATTTTTCTCTTGTCATTCAGCATAACTTGGTGGTAATAAGAACTAGGATGGAAGAATATCAGAAAGAGAAACTAAAATATCAAATCCTAAAACACATTATGGGATAACCTTTCATGATGATGAAACATTTCACGAAGTTTAAAGGCTCTAACAACTCCAAGACCTGTTCATTAAGGACAACGATCATAGTAAAGAGGGAAAATAATTTCATAAAGTGAAAAACTAGGGAAAAAAATGGAAGATCCAATTTTCTCTTTTGAAATAGTCATTTCCTCCATAATAAAAATGTCATGTTTTTGACAAGTGACATTATCCACATATAGCTTCGAAATAGTTGCTAATGAATACATATTTGGAGAAAAGGAAAGATAATAGGTGGTAAGATACCCAACAT